>VZRQ01003973.1:113970-138082 GCA_013397975.1 Machaerirhynchus nigripectus | reverse complement strand
CCCGGCCCCGCTCCGCTCCCGGGGGGCGCCGCCGAGGGTCCGGAGCGGATGGCTGGGGGCACCGGCGCCGGGTGGGATCCGGGGCGGGCTGCGGCGGGGCAGCGGAACGANCCCCCGCTCCGCCCTGTCCGTGAGGCTTCCCCGCTCCGCCCACCGCGCTGCGCCCGCCCCGCCGCCCGCCCGCCGCCCTCCGGCGGAACAGCGGCGCTCAGAAACCTGCACAGTGACACCGCTCATGCTCTGGGTTATTTCTACAGCGAATCGTCCAGTTCCCTTGAACTCGGCACCGGTCAGGCCGCACCTCCAATCCTGTGTTCAGTTTTGGGCCCCTCAAAATCCAGGAAGGATACAGGGGTGCTGAAACGAGTCCAGAGAACGGCAGCAGAGCTGGTGCAGGGTCTGGAGCACAAGTCGTATGAGGAACGGCTGAGGAAGCTGGCGTTGTTTACCCTGGAGAAAAGGAGGCTCAGGGTGACCTTATCTGAAAGGAGGGTGTGGCCAGGTGCGGATGGGCCTCTTCTCCCAGATAACAAGTGACACAGCCTCAAGCTGTGCCAGAGGAGGTTTAGGTTGGACATATGAAGGAATTTCTTCCTTGAAGAAGGAAGAAATTAAATTAAATTAAATTAAATTAAATTAAATTAATGAAGGGTGATTAAACTTTTGACTAGGCTTCCCAAGGAGGTGGTGGCATCAGCATTCCTGGGGGCATTTAAGGAAAGATGGGAGATGGCACTTAGTGCCATGGTCTAGCTGACATGGTGGTGTTTGGTCATGGGTTGGATTTGATGATCTCAGAGGTCTTCTCCAGCCTAACTGATGCTGGAGTTCTGAGTCTGCCACTAGCGGTGATTTTTTGGAGTAGTTTCAGTGGTATTACTGAGAGTTGGGGCAGGTTTTCAGCCTCCTGAATGACTCTGACCAAAAACCACAAAATCTTAATTCAGTGGTATGACTGCACTTTTCTTCCAGAATATGGACTTCCAATAATATCAGTCTAGTGGTATAGTGATGCCAACAGATTTCTCCAGGCGAAGACTTTGGACCTATTAAGCACATCTAGCACTGACCTCATTTGGACATGACTCTTGGCATATAAACAAAAACCAAAGTGTTGAAAATGCTTTAAAAACAAACAGATTTGTAGAGAGGCTATCAATTATATTAATTTGTGAAGGTTGTAATCATAGTAAGTCTAAGATTCAGACTAGGCCTGGTCTTTTTGGCCCAGAGATTATAGAATGGTTTGTGTTAGAAGGGACCTTAAAGGTTATCTAGTTCAATCCACCCTGCCCTGGGCAGGGACACCTTTCCTTAGTCCAGGTTGCTCAGAGAGCTCCATCCAAACCTGGGCTTGAACACTTCCAGGAATGAAGCATCCGCAACTTCTGTGGGCTACCTGTTCCAGTGCCAGGGCTGAGAAAATGGATCCTTCATCTTGGTTTCCCCTGTCTCCTTGACTGCAGCTGTCTCTACCATAGCTAGATGTTCAGAGGAGATCACTAGGTGGGGAGATCTCCCTCTCTCTCTAGCCTGGGGTTAGACTTTTAGGAAAGAGAGAATGCAAAACGTTAAGAGCTGTGGTTCACATACGCTTTCAGATTCCAGCATTTCAAAACCAAATGAAAGCCTAAATGCCTTAGACATCCATCAGAGCTGCTTCTTGTTGCTGCTAGTGATCAGCAGCAAGAGGCAATGCCCATAACTCCAACTGGGCTCATGGTTTGAAGGGGAGAGGGAACTGCAGGGAGTGAAGCTGAAGCTAAGGTCTCCAGGTGAAGATAAGAGATGAACCATCCTGTGATTCTGTGAAGCATGATGGCTCTGTGTTCTTGTTCAGTATCTGTCACACTTACTGTTACCTTTTAATGTTAGTAACTTCCTAAGCAAAAGCAGAGACAGCAGAATAAAAGCCAATGACTGCTCTAAATACCTTCTTTTTAGACCATATGGAGACAAAATTTGCATGCATAAGTACCAAGCTTTCTGAAACTCTAAAGAGAAGCACTTGTAAATCCTTGGGCCCAAAGTGAATTAAATTGCTTGGGCTGGGATATTTGCTGCCCATGCTTCAGGCTGGGAGACAATCAGTGGAAAAGGCAGAACTCCCTGGGCAGGGATCTCCCAGGGAAAGACAGACCTGGGATTTGAGGTGTTGTGGTAAGATGTCCTTTGGTAAGATGTGCCTGTGCTAGCTCAGGAGGTTACTGCTGTCCTGCTCTCATCACTGGTGCTAAGGGTTATCTGGGCTATTCATAGGCTGGCAAAACCCCCAGCTATTTAAAGCGATTGATTTTCTCACATGAAATGAAGCAGGAAGCCAGACCAGTCAATCTGAATAGGCCTGATGGGTGATTAGCAGCAGTTGGTGGCAGTAACCTTATCAGCACTGTAGCGACAGCCAGAAGAAGACACAGAACTTCACCTTAAGTGGTAAATAGCCTGCAGAGGCCGGCTTGTATGTGTTTGTGTCAGTGAGGATGACACCACAGTTGTATATCAGCTTCAGGTGCGCTCTAGCCAGGCCGTGACCGTACGCAAAAAGGAAGAATTACAGAAGCCTCAATTCAGATGTTACACAACTACCATTGGGGTACGGGCAGCATAGCCTTCAGCCTCAGCACATGGGAAGCTGGCAGGGATAGGCTCCCAAGTCTTTTTACTCTTCTTGTATGACTTCAGCAAAGCATGGCCTTATGCCTCAGTTTCTCAATCTTTGAAAAGCGAGCAGGTTTTAATCACCAAATAAGGCTGTTAGGAAGTTTAAGTACAGGAGGTAAAAAAGGTTATGTCTTTTGAAGGCAGGTGTTAAACAAAAGCAAAGATTTATTACTAAAGCAACATGATAGATCCATTTCAACTTTGTTCAGGAGACTGCAGTATTTATCGATCAGTAGCTTTGGCAGGGGGAGAAATTGTGCCGGTGACTTCAGAGAAGTAAACTACAGGAAGGTGTCTGTGAAGGCATTCATGCTCTTGTTAACGTTATTGTAAATCTTGATCCTTTAATAAAGCTGTGACCTTGGAGCTGACAACTGGTGCACCATGGAGCAATATAGAGCATGGCACCAGCCCTGTAAATCTTACGTAGTTTTTGCCATTCACATAAACAACATGTAAAGAGAAATCAGGCAGCTGAAGTTTATGAAACACATTTATTTGAAGGAGAGCATTTTAAATCAGACTTTTTAGATGAAAGGAAACCAATGGCCCTTCCAACTTTTTATTCCTTGTGATAAAATGTGTTTGTGAAATGAAATCTCAACAATGAAAACTTTTAGAACTGCTCGTAAACTTCTACTGTTCACAGGGGTAAAGTGCCACTCAAAAGGCACATTTTAGATCACCTTTGCACAACTATTGTACAACTTTGTACAAATACTTTTTGTACAACTATTATTCTGGTTGCTTTCTTGACAATGCTGGTTCAAGAACAGCACACCTACTTGCCAATATGAAAAATGCAGAGATTTGTTATGTGGGAGCAGTCAAAGATAGATGTGAGCAGAAGGGGAAAGAGGCAAAGCTGTGTAACTGCAGAGGGGTCAGAAGGTGCCATGTGCGAGGGGGAGGATATCTTTTTTGCTCTTTCCAGGTGTATCTCTGCAAACACTGGCAGCCACAGACAAAACTAAGGACAACAGTCCTACAGCTTATTTCATACATGTAAAAGGTTTTTTAGATGTCCAGGAAGCCATAAATCAAATAACTTTTCCCCTGTGTTTTAGGCTACTTTGCTCTGGCGGACTAGATGTTTTTTTACTTACTCAGATATTCCTACCATATCATGCCCTTTGGAGCAACACTGTCCATCTTTCTGACTGAGGAGCTTTCTTTCCCGAGGGCAGCTCTCAAAGAAAAGGAAAGCAACTTTCCAGGCACATGACATATTGAACCTTTCTCTTCCCAAAAAGGAGCCACTCTCTGATTCCAAACCCTTAAGTCTAGAGGGCAGTTTCCTTGTTAACATGTTACTATGTGAGTACAGCCACTTTAATCACTGTGTATTCTTCAATGCATGAACATGAGTTTTAATTTCTTACAGATCAAGTGCATCTTTGAAAGATAGTATGTTGTACTGTACATGTAAAAAACGGACATGCTTTTTTAAACTTACACAGTAAGAATAGAGGTTAGTTGAAAGATTCCATTCTCTTGCTCAGGGTTCCATTTTTTCTTATTATAAACAGCATATTCACTTCTTGCTGTCCTATCAGAACAGCTTTAATTTAACCAACTTTGCTTATTTTAAGTGTCTTGCACTGTAAATGGAAACTTATGTGCAGCCCTTGGCAGTAGGTAGTATACCCAATACTGTTTTGAGGGGGGATTTGTTTCAATTTGTTTGGTCCCATTGCATCTGAAATGCTGTTGTTTGTCATCCACCTCCAGCATGGCATTGTTATCATCAATATACCCAAGATTGGCCTGCTCCTGGAATGGAGCTGCAAACAAATAGGAGAGGCTGCTGTAAAAGCCAGTATATCTGTATACTGTATGCATTAAAGCATTAACTCATGTAAAGGTGCAAACTTTATACGCTCTATGTGAATGTTTCCTTTAATTTACTTGGGGTTCTGTCTCTTATATGATCATGGTTAAAGTGGTGAAAACTAACCCGCAGTGTAAAAGGGAACAGAGTGTGTTCCCCCCATCCCACCCACTGCGGGAAAAGGGAGTGCTGGGTGATTTGTCTTACAGGTCCTTGAGACTGTAACCTCTCTAAAACACCTCTTCTGTGAGATGTGAGAGTCAGTCTAAAATGCCATGGCAAATAATGATCAGTGAAGTAAATTATGTTTGTCAAGATCCAAGTCTAAACTCTGTTGACCTCAAACCTACAAACGAAGTCACAGTAAGACCTCGCAGCATCCATGGACTTTCAGAATGAAGCCATTTATGTGAAGTTATCAAAACTTGAAAAAAATTAACCCTCCTGCTATGACAGACTCCTATATAAGACCACATAAACAGTTTTCAAATTATAACTTCAAAACCCAGACAAGAATACACAGGAAATGCTACACAAATCTGAGTTAGGGCAATAGATATAGCACATGCTGGATTTAAAATCAGACAAGCCACTGAACCTACTAATGCTCTTTGACTTGGCTATAAGCAATTGTTTGTTTTATCCATCATAATACTTACTACACATTTTCAGTGGTCCAACCAGCACTCACAATGATAGGAATGCTAAAATTTGAAATATTGTGTGCATACATGCTTGTCTGTGAGAGATGGGGAGGGGGAACAAATATAGGTACATTTGTCCTCTGCTGTCAAAAACAATTAAACAATAAATATATTTTCTCTTTGTCTATTATTTCCCATCAGCAATGGTTGCTAGAATTAATCAGTTTAATGTGCAAATTCAGTAAAATAATATGCTTATGTACCTTACTACTGCTGTCCCTTCTGATCCGTGGTGCATGAGACATGGCCCATTAGCTCACCCTCATCGACTTTGCACTGGCAATAAGGAAAAGAGAATCTGGGAATAAGAAGTAATATGGTTTTAGTGGATGCTGAGTAGCTGATACATTTTTGGTACTACAAACCATGAAAGATGTACTGAGATTTCCTTGGCCAGACATCATAAGGATCTTCTTTTGCCATGCCAGACTGCAGCATGGGTGTGTAACAGGCACTTGATATACACTATTCTGGCAAGAGGTCGGCCTTGCTAATGGATACTGCACAGAACTGTGCCAGCATGTCAGGATATCGATCCAGAAAAGCACTCAACTTCTATTATGGTTATTCATGACCTTAGAGAAGAACAGATGAAAATACTGAACACTATCACTACAGGCATTTTCTAAAAGCATCATTTAATTGCTGTGATATTCTTGGAGCAGGCATGACCAAACTACCAATTCTCAGGAGTCCTCATTGTGTATCGACACCTCTTAGCAGAGGATTCCTACTCATTTTTCAGTGCAAAGAAAAGGTATTTTTGCATGGTGGAGACAATTTTTCAGGTCAGTGCAATTTTCAAATATGGTGGAGAAATGTTCAAGTTTTTCTGAGCATCAGAACAGTAACTGATAAGGAGATAGGTGTGTCTTCAGCAACCTGAATAACGTGTCACTTAGGAATTTACACAGCAAAGAATATAGGGACTTTAAATTCATAAATAATAACAGTTCAATAATGATATCAAATTTGCTTCTTATCATTAATGGACAAAACTAAAGGCCATTGAACTTCCAAGACCTGAGTAATTTTAGAATGGCTACGCACTTAATTGAATTCTCTAACAAGTCTTGCTCTGAAAGAAAATGAATAAAGAATTTGAACTTTTGACATACAACACACATATTTTTAATATATATCTATTCTTTCTGTATACTATAAGTATGTTAATAAGGAGAGCTGCCAATCTTCATAATTCAAAATTATTTCTGAAGAACAAATTCTTAGGAGAGGGTCAACTACATTTAGAATATGATCAGTCTTATTCAGCATTTTCAAGGAGTATTATTTGAAAGTAAACATAATTGTCCCCCAAGAAAAACAGCAAAAAACTACTGACTTTTCAAAATATGGCTGTTTGTAGAAAACAAGTCATGTGCAGCTAAATTCTATCAAAATACTAAATGCCAGTAAAATGTGTTATTCTGTAGTCATATACAAAAAATAGCATCAAATTTTCAGTGCTATTTGAGTATTATAATTTAAAAATATTAGTAAAGGGTTCATGTTGAACTACATGAAACAGAAACAAGTCCAATTAAAACAAAACAGAACAAAAATAACAAGGAATTCTTCTACCAAATTAAATTTACTATGTTGGAATAACAAATTTAAAAGTGCTTTTACAATGTCTTCAACACTGAGGTCTACCTTATTACAGCATCTCCAAGCTTCTTTGTAGGTCTATATTTTTCTACATATTTTTCACAAGTTCTTAAAAGAGGTCTCATTTTACTCAGACATACCTAAGCAGTGAGAAGCAGCAGCTTGTTATGTTTTATACCATGACTCATTCATGCTAAATCATCACTCAATATTTTCTAGTTCAAACCTTATTACAATATTGTGGCTATACCTAGGGAAGCCACGTATATCTAGTCCTTCAACTACTGGCTCAGTTCCTCAACCATTTTATTATTTGTTCAGTATTGCACTAATACATTATATAATAACAACATTCAGCTTATAAAAGTAAAATCCCTTTGGGTGAAATAATTTTTATTTTGTGGTGAATTTATTTGTCCATTATATCAGCTCTTAATATTTTTTAATTAAATCTTGAAGGCAAAAGGGAAAAAAATTTAGTTTGGGGAGGGGGACCCTCCCAGATCACATCTGGCTTGTTTTTCTTGATGAAAATCTAGACCAACAGTGCTAACACCAAAAAATATTCCAATGTGAGGGCCTGATTCTGACTTCAGTGAAGTCTTGAGCAAAACTTTCTTATAGATTCATTAAGGAAAAAAAAAGGGTTTGCTATTGCTGCTGCTACTGCCTGTCTGATTTCCATGAACTCAGAACCTCCATTTAACAGTGAAGTACGATACTTCTGATGAAGCACAGTCATGATGTATTTTCTGTGTCCTTTATCCAGTCAAAGACAATGTAGAGGCTCAAGAAGATTCAGCTCCCATAGGTTTAGGTCTGAGCTTAATATTTGCAATGGCACTAACAGAGTGTTCTAGAGCTCTTTTAGGCATGAGCTTGATGAATTACAAAAATTTATTCTTCCATCATTATGCTGGTGGAATTTCTGTTTATACCTGTCAATTAAAAGGGATCTTAACAGTGTTAGTTCTCATGCATGGATACATCTCTGGAATCATTTAGCAGTTAGTGTTCAAGGCTGCAAACCCTTGTTTTGCATTCTGTTCAGTTTCGGTATGTACTTTCTGTCTTGGCAATATCAGTGGCTGGAATTCCTTCAGAAGGAAGATAAGTGCAGCAGTAAGGACACATCCATGCCATATTCTTTCAACCTGCAGAAATACAGAAATGACAGAATCTATACATAGAAAGAAACAAAACCAAATGCTTCAAAATAGGCTTTCAATAAGGCAGGATATATAAAAAAGAATAAAAATTTTGCACCACGTGACATCCCTGGTGTAACATGCAGGATATTTGTCAGAATATGTTGTTAAGATTGTACATATTGGTCCTGCAGCCCTGCTTGCATCAAGCAGAGCGCTGAAAACAGACAAGCTGAGCCTCCTGGTAGCACCAAAATATACATGAGTGTGAGGATTCACTGAGAGCAGAAGTGAAGAACTCATCCCCCATGGGCCAGGCAAAGCCTGCAGTTAATGATTTCAAAACCTGGCATCACAGCGAAGATTATTTCATTTTTGTAGTGTTGCTGCTGGACAATGTCATAAATAAGCACACAAACAGCTTACTGAAAGTCTTCCTGAGCCCAGGAAACAGAATACTTCATGCTGCTCCTGTAAGGGACAAGCATTTGGGGGTTGTCCTGTGCAGGGCCAGGAGCTGGACTCCACAATCCGTGTGGGTCCCTTCCAACTCAGGATATTGTATGATTCTATAAACCATCCAGGTTGTTGAGACAAGGTAATTTCTCCAACAGGTGAAATCAGGAGCTGGAAAATTACACTCAGAGGTCTTAGGCAGCAGTTGCAGGGGAAGTGGTAGGCTGTTGTGTGGCAAGTGGTTCCTTGATTTAGCCATCTCGGGGTCTGGCTTGGGTAAAGGCATACCTGCCTCTGGGAGTATTTTAGCCACTTCTCTGGTTTTAGGAATAACAGCAGATTGAATTAATGGTCACTGCAGCTGCTTTTGAAAGCTTTTTGTCAGCTTTTGTCAAGTTTGTCAGATGTGACTGATAAGCTTGGTGAGTTTTCTTGCAGAGATATAGAAAAAACATTGCTGCCCTTTAATTGTCTGAGCACCATTGAAAACTGGTGCTAATGGGAGAGGAAAGGGCGTTTCTTTACATTTGCTTACTGCTTTCCATCATGTCTCGATAGGAATCCGAAGCTCAAAATGACAGCCTGGGGCTGCATGGAAGGACAAAATAAAGGTTGCACACTGACTGACTCACTGACAGCCCCTCTGGCTTTGGAGGAGCTAGAAGAAGCTATTGTACCAAGCTGCGACCTGCAGTGTATCACAGGCTTTTCCTCAGATGCATCTACTCAGTTGGCCATTTTAGAGCAAATCCACCTGTTTTCCCCGTTGCTAAAATGCTAATCTTTGCACCAGAACTGCTAAGGCAGGAGTCCACATTGCCCCCACCAGCTCTTCTATGTAGAAGGCAGCTCCGGCAGAGAGTGGGGGTGGATACTGAGGCAAAACCTCAAACCACTGTAAAACAACCTGCCAAGCTCGCCAGAGCACTCTGCAACAGCATTTCTCACATACTTAACAGTCTGTGATCGATCTATAGGAGGATTTCAGATGTAATCTCTTCTTCGGAAGCCACCATCATCTATGGCTCTACGGAGTCTTATAAAATACAATCAAAGCCTAAGTCAGACAAAAGGAGGTATTTTGCAGTTATTTCACGGAAATATAAATGATTGCACAAGGTGCAGAGAGAGTACAGCAGAGACCCAACATGCTCCCTGTCCAAGGATAAACTCTGAATTGTTACACACTGTTTGCCCTCAGGCAGGTTTTAACTTAGATCATTTCTGTACTTTAGAAAGGGTTGAAAAGGTTTCTTTGTTTCCCTGAGGAACAGATGAATCTTCTATAAATAACCCTGTACAAGGTTCACAAATGCTGAGAGCTTTCCCCTTTTAATGTAACAGAATATAAAATCAGATTACCCTTTGCCAGTTTGTTCACCCTCCCTCTAAAACTGTCAGTAGCAGGAAAAAAGAGTTGATATAAAGGATAGGATTGGTGAAGAGCAACTGCACTCATGCATTATACGCAAATTATCTTTTGCTGTTAGCCAGTGATTTCTTCACTTGACTATAAAAACAATTTGCAAAAATTTCAGGTTCAACCACAAAAAAACCCCCAACCTTAACCCAGTTTATCACTTTGTTTGCTCAGACTGCACCTAAACACATAAAACAAATGAACAAACAAAACTTAACACATTGCAGATAGATTAAATAAAACCTAAGTATCTCAGGATATTGACTCTGAACACTGCTAAAACCCTACAATTTTTTCCCTTCCTGTCTAGCCTCCAAACAATCGCCATGAGTCTCCAGCCAAAGGCTGCCTAACACTTCCCAAATCCAACAAAAGCTGACACATTATTTCATCTAGGAGATAGCGAGGCTACTCTATAAACAGTTGCATTTTTAGACATGCATGCATATAAATGTGTGTCTCAGCTCAGCAGCACCTAATTTCCCATAATCTGTGACCTGGCATAAACAGTGAAAACAAGCCCCACCAGACGAACAGCGGAAAAGGCGCAACTGCTTAGCCAGATCCCTGGTGGGAAGGAGCCCTGCAAAGCTGACTAAGCTTCTGAGGCCAGCAAATGATCCTGGAAACAACGGAGCTCAGAAACGTGCAAGGAAATCTTTCATCCTTTTTCCTCATTTTTCTCCCCCCAGAATTATTCTGAACACTGGCTTAAGTGACACTTCTGCCTGCCATTAGCAGCAGAAGGAGGCCTGTGCCAAGTGCCAGGCTTGGAAAGGGAGTAACTGTGAGCACAGATGTAACTGACAAGGCATTTAAAATAGTGGTAGGCAGAGATAGGTTATCTCAAAGCTGATGATTCGGTCATTGATTACTTTTAAAAACACATTTCCATTAGCACTGGAGATGGCGTTTTCTCAAGTGTGGGCAGCTGTGGCCCACATTCCTTGTGCTAGCATGATGGACCATCAACTACCGCTGTCAAAGAAAATAGGGAAAGACTTAATGGCTAAAAGTTATGTAATAAAGAGCTGCGCCCAGTTCAAAATAAAACAAGTATAAAATTTAT
The DNA here is from genome assembly GCA_013397975.1 of Machaerirhynchus nigripectus. Classification (NCBI taxonomy): domain Eukaryota; kingdom Metazoa; phylum Chordata; class Aves; order Passeriformes; family Dicruridae; genus Machaerirhynchus; species Machaerirhynchus nigripectus. The sequence goes on along the minus strand of VZRQ01003973.1, from coordinate 127,185 downwards.
TTCATGTCCGAGAGTTCGAACACGCAATGCCACGATCGAAAACGAGACAGTGCCAAGCCCTGGTTGGCACTGGGTGAACACAGGTCTGACCTCTATCGCATCAGACCTCCCTCTGTTCACACCAACTGCTTCCAACAGCTTGCTTATATACAGTTTTGCCCATGAAGTCCGGATCTTGGGTATTATTTTTGCCAATCAGCATATTCATGAAGTATGCCATTCATGAAACTGAGGTGGACAAAATGTATCCTGTTCTTGATTAATCTCTCATCACCGTGTTATCACATCATCATGTTATCTGATGGCTCATGATGTTCCATATCTTGGTTCTCGATCCGGTCGTTAACACCTGAGCTGGGAGGGGATTTTCGGAGATAGTTATGTTATCTGATGGCTCATGATGTTCCATATCTTGGTTCTCGATCCGGTCGTTAACACCTGAGCTGGGAGGGGATTTTCGGAGATAGTTAATCAGCTCTGCTGGGAAGCTCTGCTTGAAAACGTAGATTCTTGATGAGCCGTCGCTCTGTTTTTGGGATGCAAATCAGTTCCCGGTCGAGGTTACAATTTTCCCTGGGCAAGTTCTGGTCGTTTTAAAATTGGTTACAACTTAACTTTAGCACATATTTCGACATTACATATTTGAGCACGAATTTCCCGCCTTTATTTATAACAGTTACAAACAATGACAATAGATATTTCAGAGAAATTTATTTTGCTCTATTTGTAAAGGTTATGAAGGATTCTCATTTTTCTCTGTTTTCAGCCTGTTATTTCTTTACCCAGTACTCTGATGATAGCTGCAATGGGGATGTCTGTGGCAAATGACAAGATAGGGCAACAGAAGACATGAGACATGTCCTTGTGTCGGCAAACGGACACAAATGTAGGTTAATTTTTAGTGGAAGTTAAGGTGCCCAAGGAGTGCTGAGCCATGGAAACAAAGCTGTGATTTTTGTTGTCATATTCTCTCACGTCATACATCCCTGTGCATGGAGCTTCTCTGCCCACAGTGGAAATGAGTGCTGAAACCAAGCGAAAATCATGAAGGGAGTTGAACATGTACAAACATCACACGGTGACCTTAATGCATCTGTCAAAGCAACCTTCCAAAGAAACTGTTGGGTTGGTTTGGTCTGTGATGAAGAAAAAGAAAAGCAGATTCCTTCTAGGTGACCTCAGGCATGTGAACACTCGAAGAACAAAGATAGTGTTCCTACTTATTTCTGCAAGTACTGGAAAATATGTGATACATTCAGTAATGCACATAAGTGATTTGGGATCTGTCTAGGTTCTTCTCATTTGGCTAAAAGTTGCATCTGCTCCATTAAATACAGTTGGAATAGGTTTCAATATCTTTTGGCCAGTGTATTTTTTATCATGACAGAATATTATTTTTTTCTTTATTATTGAGAAAATTTGAATATAGAATCATAAAAAGCTAATAGCTGGCAATTTATGAATATATTTTCCAGTATGCAATGTATTTTCTGCAGCTTGATATTTTTACAGAAGCGAAGTCAAGTATGACCCACTTTTGAGTAAGAAATAAAATGGGAAATGCAGTAGACTTGGCACCTCCAAGATGAAAGCATCAACATGTTCAGTTATCTTTCAGTTTGCATCTGGCCTGCAGTAAAACTAGCAATCTCCTGTCAAAATGATTTTCTTGGAAATTTCCATCACAGATTTGGTTTTAGAGAAGTTATCAGCATTTTCTGGGCCCAAACTCTGCAGTGATTATTATCTCATATGAACAGCCTTTACAGTCATGTTATTAACTTGCTAAATCAAACATGTAATGACAACAGAAGGACAGCAATATTTCCTGTGCTTGCTACTTACTCCTGTGCTACCCCACTGATGAATAATAAAAGCAGATTTAAGAGGAATTGTATGTCATCTTAGGTAAAAGCCACAAAAATCAGGACAGCAGCACGCATTGTTACAGAAACTGCAACAATGTTCCAGCACATGTGAAATCTTGTCAGTCAGAATCAAATCAATGAATTTCCTCTGACAGCTGCTGGTTTTCTTTCGTATCCAGTAAATCATGAGGAAAATAGTAATACCATGCCACTGGCCGAACTCTAATTTTGTCTATTAGTGCATTACATTTGGTGTCACTTGGTTAAGATTTAGATCTGAATTATACCCAGATTCAATTTCTTTGCATATGATTGCGTTAATAATAAAATGTGATAAAAGGTCATTAGCTACTCTAAGATAATTAAGTGCAAAGAGTATTAAAAAAATCAATCAGGGACTAGATCTGTAGGGTTTTCCTTCTGGTAAATCACACAGGCATTTAAAATCTGACTTAATGTAAGAATGAATAATATATGGAAAACATTAAATCAGGAAGGCTAAAAGTAAAGAGCTTAAAAAAAACCCAGAAACAACAAACCACCATTAAAATACCCAGCAAATAAGCCCTTAAGTGCCTGTCAAAAATATGGGAAAATAGAAATGGCATTGTCATTGGTGATGTGGAGAATGGGAGTCTCATGAAGACAGTGGTAAAACTTCAGGTTTCAGGGCTTACTGATATTTTTCCAGTACTCAATAGATGGAACACATGGAAACCTGATTGTGCTGGGAAGGGCTTGAATGATCACAAGGCTGGAAGATTTCGGTGGCCTGGAGACACAATGCTCACAACCAATTACACCAAATGAGGTCACACAGAGAACAGGCTCAGCCAAGCTCTGTTACATGTGCAAGTGCTTATGGCTGAGTAGGCATTTACAGAAGTGTTTGCATTTACTGAGATACACACATACTAATAAATTGTCTACATATGCCTCATTTTAAGTTTCCTAGAAAAAAAATAGCTAAGAAATCAGAAAAAACTGAGACTGTATTAGATGAGAAAATTAACAATATTAATGAAAATTAGGGTGTGTATCAGAAGACTTTATTACTGGGTGTTAAGCAATATTTTAAATATTAAAAGGAACAATTTTATTTAAAACCTTTTCTGGAAAAGGAAGGAAAGACAATAGTTAGAAGTAGATAACAAACATAAATATCTCAATAAAAATTACCACACAAATCCAAAGAAAATTCAAGCCTAGTAAAATGAGGGACAACAGAAGGAAATCTAAAATAGGTAAGAAACAAAAAGAGGTAAAACCGCGGGTAAGATTTGGTGTTAGATTGGTAGGAGAGTGCTAATGTTAGCTACAGTATTTGGTAAGGAGCAAAAGGATGTATTTACATCTGATCAGGGTACTGGATAATTTGCCAGGCTAAAATGGAAATAAAAGTTTTAAACCGCGTTAATAAAAATTCTATAAATAAATAAATATTCTAAAAGGAAGGAAGACAGAACTTTCATGCAATAACCCCAGATGAACTGGCTGAAGAGTTTTCTATCTTGCTGTTAATCATTGTTAATAATTCTGAGCATGCAATGAAAAGTCCACCAATGCAGGACTCAAACAACATGGTTGATTCCATCAGTTATAAAATGTAAAAGATGAAGTACCATCAATAGAAGTATATTGATGCTCACTAATTTGGTTTTAGAAACAGGACTTGGCAAGCTGAATTCAGGCTGTACTCTGATGAACTTCAATTATAATTGGGTTTTGTAATTGTGCTGATGTAATACACTTCTGTAGGGTATTTAACTTAGTCTTTCATGGCCTTCAAACTAAGATAAATTAATATTATATAATGTAAATAAGATACTCGGGAAATAATAGACGCTGTATGACAAACATTACAAAGTAGCATCAGAAACATACATACCTGACCTTACCATAGGTAATAGTTTAATGGACGTTCTGGAAACAAATATGCAACCACCAAGCAACTGCATTTGCAGATGCTGAAAGCAGAGATGAAGAGATAAATCACGATGGCAACGGACATTGCACAGTGCAATCTGGATTCCAGGATAAATTGGACCCATTCAGAGAAAGTGGATCCTAAAATGTCTGGTGCAATCTCATATATCCAGGGGAAAAAAATGTCTGCTATACTTCTGGAAGATTAACTAGTGGCTGAACACAACCTGGCAGCAGGGTGGAGAAGCAACGTGCACCTCCCTGGTAGCACTGCTATCAACAAAGGCAAATGACTTCTGATGAGAATAACAACAGGAAAAGCTGAAAAATAGGATATTTGTTGCATTAGATTCACTGCTCTTAAATGCAGAGCAAGTGATAAAAATTCTGCTAGTGCAACTTGACTAAAATTGTTTTTCTTATTCAAGGCATAGCATACATCAGGTAACCTGTGCCCACAGATAATCTGCACAAGGACAAGGGGATAATCAAAGGGGATGAGAAACAGGGCAATGGTTCCCAAGCAGAGGATCTGGGATACATTCTTCTGGTGTAACCTGAGTGTGCATATAATGAACACTGCTGTTAAACCACAGGGCATTTTCCCACCCACGCAGTAACCGTGGTTTTACAGTTGAGGATACATGTTGAAGCACAACAAGCAATGTTTGTTGATCGACCTAAAAAGAGCACACCAAGTTGCCTTTCCTCTTTGTTCCCTTGTCCTAGTTGAAAATGCTAAGATTGGATTTCCTCGTATGAGTTTCCTGTCATTTATGCAAGTCAGAAAGAGACAAGGATTTCCTACTCCCAAAAAGGAGACATTACAGCATGCACGTATGTCAGGCAGCAGTGCTGTTGCCTTGAAATATGAATTTTAATTTCAGTGAGCTTATTTACATCATGACCCTTCATCTATTTACCTGATTTTAATGACACTATTATATGAGAAAGCAATCTCTGACAATTATATTGTTTGGTGTAACTTTCTAAAACCTTAATGTCTTAACCTTTGTTAGACTGAGTCATAAAATTAAGTAATTGGGTAAGGTAAATTGAAGTAGACACATGGTGCCTGGTGAAAGCATGTGTTGACATGAAGCCAGTTTTGTAAAGTCGTGGTGTAATTTCTAACTTCTGCTTGTACCTTGAGACAAGAAAATATAGTTCCCCCAGGGAAAACCCTTATGAATAAGAGAAGATGGCTGAAAAGATAAGCCACATAAGTACCAATATCTTCAATGGCTAGGATTTTAAGAGAAGGTTTAAAATCTTTTTGCTAATTTATGAAATCACTTCTTTCATGGCCAAGTGGCAATACAGTGCCCAAAATCTACTTTTTGGTATCAACATATAGGAAAATTTTGAAATTTCCTTTGGTATTTTGATTTCCCCATTCCTCAAATTTGCCTCCAGCTCTGATCCTATCTGTAGCTGTGGCTTCCATACAGATTCCTTGACCATCCCACTGCAGTCACAAGGACCTTCCCTCCTGCCTGTCCTTCACTTACCCTCCGAGTATTGCTCTGCCACCCTCATCTAACTGAGATTTGAGTCCAATGCTATTTCCTTGCAATATTGTCCTTCCAAGTCCAGCTTTGTTCATCAGTGCTTTTTTCCCCCACCCATGTTTCTTTGCAAGTTAGCTACCCTGTCTGCTGGCTTAGCTTTCTAGATTTGTCTATTGTTTTGTCATGTAGCACTGCCTGACTAGTAGCACTCACTGCTTTCCTGATCAATATGAAGTAGAAGTTATTTGCAATGAGTAAATTATTTTTCTCCATGTGAGAATGCATGTTTGTGTGAATGTTCAATTTTTCTCTGTACCTACTCTGAAATTTCCTCTGAAGAAACTTTTTCTGGGAAGGAACCAGCAGACCTGAGTTGGTGCCTAGCTGAGAGATCCAGACAGTTTGATTGATCCACCAGGCTGGGCTTTTGGAAAGTGAACCAGAGTGAAAAGAGGTCCCGGGGAATCATGAATGGGAGGGGAAGGGGTAGCAAGCTATGACAAAAACTTTAAATTGCCTTACAAGGCAATTTACATTAGCCTTACAACAGCCACAGCGATCACACTCAGATTAGTGGCATTACACCTCTTTGCCAGCCTCAGCTCAAGAGCATATGATGACTTCGATGAAGTAAAGAAGGTGTAGAATTAACAGTTAATTTCTGTTCCTCAAGAAATGACCTAATTATTTTTTTTCCCCTTACACTGGAACAAGAGTTGAAATTTTGAAATCTCCTACCAATTGGCATTTTGGGGGTAGAAAAAGTCAGCCGGAATGTGAAATACCTTTCTGAATTAAATGGAATTACTAAATGCTAGAATTTAAGCAGGCTTTTTAGAGGTGGTTTGGACTTTACCTTGCCATGTCTGGTACAGGACACATGACATGGAAGAAAAAGAGATTATATTCTTTGGTCAGGGCTTTCTAATTTGGGAGCCAGTATTGTCATGCTGAATCTATCACACTCCTTTCCTTCCTCCATTTCCCTTCTTTCCCAAACAGCAAAAATATAATTATGCATTCAATTCTAGTTCTTACTAGGGAGGATGGTTCTCTCGTGTTTGCACTGTGTGGAAACTGTTTGTGCTGTGTGGAAACTGCTGTAGCGGAGTGCTCTGAATCTTTATTCTCTTTCACCCCCCATCTCTTCCCAAGCTGAGGTCTATATCTCTACAAAAAATACAGGAGCAATCATGTCCTGCGCACTAAATCCAGTGACTCCTGGTATAATTCAGATCAGAATTAATTCCTTTGTGCTTCAAATTGTAATGCAGCAATTGAGATGTTGAATAATATCATAAACTAAAATACACATGATGGCTCCTAAGCTAAACAGAAACACCCAGTAGTTATTTTTAATGCTGATTTTATTCAGCAAGCACTATTGAAAGATATCAAAATGAGTAAAACATAGAGATTTTACGTGCTATTTGGGCAGTTTCATATTTCCCTAAACTTTCCAGGCACAGAGAATAAAAGGAATATGTAACTCAAACCTGAAACAAGAGAATTTTTGATAATTGGTAAAAAAATTGGTAAAAAAATAATAAATCTCTTGAGTAGCATTTCTCATTTGCTTTTCTCCTCCTCTTCAATGACTTTTTTTTTTTTGCCAAAAGTCGTAATTTACAGGGAGAGAGTCTAAACCAGGCACCTTCTATGAGTACAGTGAATTCTATTAATTAAAACCCAAATAGCACATTATTTGTTTGGAAACACTACTTCTCACACCTTTAAGCATACAATAAAGACAGTTTTAAAAATTTCTGTCTATTCACTTTGCCTGTGGTGCGATAGATGAATTGCATCTACTTGACTATTGCAACTGGTAAACTCTGGCAAGCTCAAAATGGCCTTTCTATGCCTACCTATTGTTTCTAATGCATTGAAACACATTTTGTAGTGAAAATCTGAACTGCTGATTCAAAGACGAAATTTCTTTAAATGACAAGGAAAAGTTTATTTAGACTTTTTTATTTGTTTGGTCTCTTAAATGTGGTAAAAGAAGTATGTTTGTGGAAAGACAGAGAGGTTATTCTAATTATAGGAAAGACAGGAAATCTCAAATTGATTTTATCCCCTGGAGTAATATCTGGTGAACAATGGAAAGCTGATGTTATCAGCTCACAGCATTTTATTATTATTGTGTGACTTTGCACTATGTAGCACTTTATTTATGTAACTAAAAACCTCAGAAAAAATACTCTTTGCAAACCAGGAAAATACTGATTTCTAAGTGAGAATCTACTGTTTGGTTCATTTTCATCTTCTTCTGCCTCCAAAAGTAATTACTTAAATATGTTGAAAAGCAGAAGAGAAAATTCAGTTGAATACAGCAGTAATGTGCCACAACTCCGCTGAAGGAAAAAGATGAAAAAAATGTAGTATTAAGAGGTTTTGGCAAATTCTTTTGCATAAAGTACATTGCCATTTGACTTAATATATATATAAGTGAATAGTAACAGTTTAATTTATGGACTTGTTGTGTTGATTCACTTCAGGTGAACATGACTACTTGCAGTTCATGAGGCAGTATGTTCATGATTACCTCATGAAAAGCTCTGAAATCACACATCCATTTGACAATGCATTTTCACATCCCCAGCTGACATTTCTCTAATTATTGTTCCAGTGATGGTTTTTTCCCTTTATTTTTATATTGCTTAAATTTAGCATCACTTTGATAGCTAAGCTCAGTGAAAGCAGGGTGGAATCCATGGATCCAGATTTAATTAATCAGTTGTAATTCATACTTTCAGTTATTTGTCTACATTTTTGTGTATGTATACTGTAACCAGTGCTTGCCTCCCGTCCACTGAAATGTACCTGCTTGCTTTGGATCACCAACAAATCAAAGGTGCACCCTATACACACATACTAAGTCATAAATACTGCAGTATACACCTTGTTATAGGGACACATTACGAGTAGGGTTTTTGCATGTGACTAAGACTGCAAAGATGAAACTGCTTTGGGGAAATCAGTACAAATGTTGGCAACAAATGAACCAGTTTGTTAGTTCTTTGCTAGTGTAGTGACTCAGTTTCAGCAAGTGGGGGGCAAGAGCCCCAGGAATTTCCCTGACAAAGGGACCCCCAGAATCAGGAAGATCATCTGACTACAGTTTTAAAAAAATGAGCAGCAAGGATGACTGATTTAAGGTAGAAATATCTGAGATAATTAGGAAAAAGGAAGTATGAGAGTGTCTGAGAGAGTGTGAGAACTTCACTTTTTCTTACAAGGAGAGTGAGAGTATTTATATGTGTCTAAAGTTCTATGGGGAATGGATCCAGGGGCTTTGTTGCTGAGTTTTGATCCACTTGTTTTACTTAAGTTCTTTTGTTCTACTTGTGTCTCTCTTTTGTTATGGCCAGGCCCTATACTAATATGAAAAACTTACATTGATTCTTATGGAGTCTTCTTAGATTTACATCTCTTAATAAAAAGAGGCTGGTAATTAAAAAGCTTTGGGGTAACACCGGCAAAGAACAGAAGATTGCTGCTAATCCTGGGCTGAGTCAGGGGAGTGGTAGACGGCTATGAGGAACAAAAGAGAGGTTATAGAGAATGATTACCTTGGAATTCCAAGCCAGAGCAGGATCATCAGGAGCTACCAGCTTTTCCTAGCTCTCTCTAAATACCAGGAGCTGTTCACTGGAAGAGCTGCATTATCATGCCTGGAAGGAGAACTGCATGACAACCCATTCCCATCCCATGCCCATCAAGGGCATGGGGATCCCGAGTTGTCAGGGAGACTGTACCATTGATTCAGAAGAGCTGGAGATTGACCCCTGCTATCACCTTGAAGCACGGCTGGGCAAACCTTTCCCATTAATCCTTGCAGCTTCAGATCTGACCTTCTGCTTCAGCCAGCAGACTCTGTCCAGAGGATCACCTGGACCATGTTCCAGGCACTCTGGCCATGGTACACACTTGAGGCCCCTGGAACAGTTCCTACTGCCTTGCGATCTAAAATCTTCCCTCAGAACTGCTTTTTTTCCTTGTTTTTTGGGAAAACATGTGTTGATTCAGCACAGGATGAGTTCCTCTTTCTTCAGTGCATCTGGTGTTTTTCCTTTGTCTTGCAAGCTGCAGAAGGGCATTTCAAGAGCTCTTCCTGATCTGTGGAAGGCAGTGAAACTCAGAGGGCTACTGGTGCATGGTAGACTGCAGGAACCACAGCCTCAGATACCACAGCCTCACTCTGGCAGCAATTCATCTTCCATACCAGCGACTGCTGACCTAGAGGACCACATTGTTCAGGAGGCTTGTGAAGGTCGTAAGCAAATCCAAAAGTGGAGAAATCAGGGTCCCAGATTAACCTTGAGGAGTTACCACACAACAGCTAACTGTGTGTAAATCTGCATCGGTACTTAATTTGAAAATATCTGTGTATTGCTGTGGTTTATTAAAAAAACCCCTTAACCAACCAACTCCACCCCTCCAATAGATAGCTTCTTGTGTGATTTCAGCTCAATCTTAAAAATTTCATTTGAAGTTATGCTGCAGAGGATTGCTGTGAAAAACATTAATTCTGTAACTTAGAAATTTGGACTGACCATAAACTCAAATGTGCAGTTGTAGTTTGCAAAGAGCTGGGAGTCCATGTTGTAAACTTTCAAGGATATAGTTTAGCCTGTAACCACCACAGGGAAACAAATACATTGCATATTTAAATGACTGCAAATGAAAGCATTGGATTCAACCTGAGATTGCAGCTCTTGAAATTCTATATACTTTTTCCTCAGTTTTAAACCTGCGCAGTAATACAAATATTATTTTATCAGCAGATGAAAAAAAAAACTTTTAAATAAACTTCCTCAGCAGTAGCTGACTTCAGCAGAAAGATATAGTTTGGTTATCTGCATAAAGGAATTGCAAAACTTACAAGTTCAGGAAGCTTCCAGTCCAAAGGAGTAAAAAAGCAGTACTAGCAGCAGCAAAGAAACAGCAAAGGGTGGAGGCTAAGCAGTTTCAACTCCAAATTCTACAGTCATGGTCTGGTTATTCTTACAATTGAAGCAGTGAACATATCTTTCTGCCTCAGTGATTATGCTCTTATCTATTCATGACACTTTCTTACTATTTGTTCTCTTTTTCTGTTCCCTGATTAGGCCTCCCCTGTCCCTTTCCATCCTATATGCTCTGACTTCTGTTTCGATACTGTTTCCTTTGATCCACTCCTTTCTCTGTAATAACCAGTATTTTCAGCTAAATAATTCAGATGATTAAAACATGGATTCATAACATTGTATTATCCCTTTAATACTTCTGTCCACTGTCTGTCCTATCTATTTGTACACTGTCAGAATTTGAAAGCAAAACGTTGTGCACACATTGCCAGACTTAGGATGCTACAAGTTATTAGCAATGATATATTATATTCCTTCTATTGAATCTTCTGCCTTGTAAATGAAGATATTTGAATCCTACTTGACTACCCCATTTCTTAGTAACAGATCTGGGATACAACACCCTGAACTACTGTGTTCATTGAAGACAGGGTTGTTCATCCCCCTTCAGTATTCCAGGCAAGTCCAAGGTTGCATCAAAAGGTTGTCAGTCACCATCCCTGGAGGTGTTCAAAAAACGACTGGACATGGCACTTGGTGCTGTGGTTTAGTTGACAAACTAAACCATAAACTGTGGTTTAGTGGTGCTCTGTCAAGGCTGGACTTGATGATCTCAGAGATCTTTTCCAACCTAAATGATTCTGTAATTCTGTGGCCTTGTCTTAGGAGAGAAGTCCATGAGATGGCAGAGCAACATTAAACTAGCGTGGCAAAACCAGTCCTTTGGACAGTGTCACACTGGGAACGATAATCAGAATAGAGAGAAATTCTAAGCACAAAATTTTTACTACTGGGTAAAAAGAAAATGCATTCAACGTTTTCTTTCACAGAGAATAAATTCTGAGCACACAAATATAAGTTTAGAACTGCTATAATAAAAAACCTCCAGCACAATTACAATTAAAATGAATGATCTGTCATACTGTAGTGGCTACTGAAGATTGATGATAGCCACACGAAATTTGAATCTCTGCCCCAAACCTGAATCAAAAACTGAACCTCTGCCAGAAGGTCAGAATCATCTCTGATGATGGTCAGAATTTAAAATAATTTTCCATCTCAAGTCATGTGTGCACAGGATCGGGGCTTCTGATCCACTTCAGTCTACTGGATATAACTCGTGTAGTGTTTAGAAGTAATGGATTAAGAGGAACGGGAGAGAAGCACCATTCTCCCAAAGCATCCATGTGGAGGTCCTAGTTTAAAGTGTCTGTGAAAACATGGTTTTGGAATAGCTCTGGGGAATTTCCAAATGTGGATAAGCCATAGATATTTGTGGAAGTTGGCCTTCCCCTTCCTCTAATAATCTATCAAAACCAAAAAAACATTCTTCTGCAATATTTAGTAACTTTTCGATAACATTTTCAGGACCCAGTCCTGAACAATGGCAACTTGCATGGCCTACTAGATTTTGTTTTCTTACTGTCTACATTAAAAACTATTTTTTCATTCACAGAGGAAGGGCTTTTTTGTGATGTTTACAAGCCCTATCCCAAGGACTGTCCCTGGCAGGGTGATAAAAATCAGCCCTACTAGAGTACTCCTTTTTCGTAAAGAACACGTTCAAAATTACTTACTTTGTCATGGATAATCACAGTTGTCTTGCTTCCACATCACTTCCTTACTCAGGTGACAAATGCAAAAGGACTTTGGATGATAATCATGCTTTAATATGCAAATCTCAAAAAATAAACAGAGCTATTTCGCCCCATTTGAACTTCATGCATACAACTGAGCAGTGACAGGTCTGCCAGAGAACACCCAAACAACTCCTTACTTTTTCACAGAATCACAGAATGGGTCAGGTTGGAAGGGACCACAGTGGTTCATGTGGTCCAACCTCCCTGCTCAAGCAGCGTCATCCCAGAGCACATGGCACAGGATTGCATCCACACAGTTCTTGAATATCTCCAGTGAGGGAGACTCCAAACCGCTCTGGAAAATCACACCAGATTCACCCACAAAGTAAAGAACTTCTTCCTCATGTTCAAGTCGATCCACTTGAGCCACATGCTCAATGGATGCCTGTGCATCAGTTAACTGTTCTGGGGGGTTTTGTGTGGGTTTTTTGGTGGTTTTATTTGGTTTTTGGGGTATTTTTTCTGCTTTTATTGTTTTTTTTTTTTTTGTTGTAGGGTTTTTTTTCATCCTTTCCTTTTTTTCTTTTTTTTTTTTTCATTAAACTGACAGAACTGCTTTCCTTTGGGGGAGATTTTTGGGCCAAATGCCAGCCCTTGTCCTGCCACAAACCAGCTTCCTGGTGCCAGGGAGTCCCCCAGGACAGCCGCCACCATGCTGTGCAAAAGGATTTTGTTTGATATCCTGCTTTAATGGGCAAATCTCAAAAAAAGGAACCTATTTTGCCCAGTTTGAATGTCTTGCTTACAGCTGAGCACTGACAGATCTGCCAGAGAACACCCCAGCAACTCTTTACTTTTTAAGNGTTGTTGTTGTTGTTGTTATTTTCTTGTTTTGATTTGTTTTGTGGTTACTTTGGCACGCTTTTTTCTTGTTTTGGGGCTTTTTTTTTCCCCGTGTTTTGTGGTCATTTTGGCGCTTTTGGTTGTTGTTTTTGGTCTTTTTGTTTGGGTTTTTTAAAAAAAAAATAAAACGGCCAGCATTGTTTTTTCCGGGGGGAGCTTCCCGGCGCCAGGANGGAGACTCCATGACTTCCCTGGGCTCCTGTTTCAGGGCTCTGCCACCGTCCGTGGAAAGAAATTCTTCCTCGTATCGAAGTGGAACTTGTGTTTTAGTTTATGGCTAACCATTCAGGGGGTTTATGTGTGTAGTTTTATTCATGTGTGTGGGGTTTTGTTTTGCTTTGGGGTTATTTTGGCA
>VZRQ01003973.1:0-113113 GCA_013397975.1 Machaerirhynchus nigripectus | reverse complement strand
GCTGTGCCCGCCGGGGCTGCGCCGGCGGGACGGGCCCGATACCCCTTCCCGGCGCCGTGGCGGCGACCGCCCGGGTGGGTGTCACCTGGAGTCGTGACAGGCTTGGCGGAGACACGCGTTTGCCGGGGTTGTCGCAGGTGACAGCTGTTAAGTCAGCTTAATTTCGTTCGGTCTGCGGAACCCGGGGAGTTGGGCTTCTCCTGGAGACATCCCACGGCTGAAGAGGAAGGTGTCTGTAAATTCAGCTCTTCCAGACAGATTTTTGTCTTCCTTTAAAACCACTTTGCTCTTACCTCCCTGGTACTCGTACCCGACTCTTGCTATAGACTACTGGATTTCACACTTGCGGTACCTAGGCGTTGAGATTACGGCCAGTCTTTCAGAAGCATTAATTGTAATTTCAGTTGCAGAGCTTTCCGTTCTCTCGCCTGTAGTTTTATCCTGTATACTTTCTTTGTTGATGTTTCTGTCAGTAAGAATCGAGCTGCTTATGTGGCATCGGTAAAGTGACCACGTGAAGCAGCAGGAAAACTGGAGATGGACTACTTAAGAGGAACAATAGGGTTCTTTAGCTGTGATGCATTAATTTACTATCCGGATTTTAGGGGGGTTTTTGTTTTTATTTTAAGTAAGCTATGCGTTTCAAGCTGCTGCTCAGTACACTAGTGTACAGGACAGCAGTTTGCAGAGAACTGCTTGTCAGAATAGGGATGCAATGACATTTGTCAGATTTGGTTTCTGACAGACATGTAGCTCAGACTTCAGCCTCTGCATGTCATGTGCTGAGGAAAGAGTGCAAGAAAAAGAAGCTTGTACTGTCATTCTCGTTAGATTTTTTCATTTCTGTTTTAAAAAATGGCAACAGCTTAAAAGCTACTTTGTGTTAAAAATCTGCCGTAATTCTGTGGTGAATCTTAGTAACTTATCAACTGTAACTTGTTTATAAGTGTTTTTCATTTTGTATAGCAACACTCATGAGCTATTTGAGAATGCAGTAGAGATAAAAATAATAAATGCAGATGCTCACATCCTTAGAGTTCTGAAGTTAATTATCTCTTTCTTTTAGTGAAAGGCTCTCAAAATGCATCTAACAAACAACACCAGGCAGACTATTCAAAATGAAGCATTCACTTTGAAGAGTACTTAATTTTTGTGTTACTGAGTTGTGGCTGTTTTGGTCCAATTATTGTGACCGTTAAGGAACTTGGAAACCTGAATTATCCTGAGTGTTCCCTGAGTGAAACTTGGTTCAGTGGGTTTTTCTTGATGCACTGCTCTTTGTGTATTCTGATCCAGCAGGCCACAGGCCTGACTCCAGTTCCTCACTTCAAGTGTGACTTCCTCTTCCTGCTCCGTGTTAAAAATGTTACTGCATGCTGTGTGTAAGTTCTTGTGTTGGAAGCAGCTCGTGTGAGGGTAAGGACAGAGAGGAAGGAAAGGCATGATTAAATGATCTGATCGTGGTATAGCAGAATGTGTGTGCATGACATGCCTCCACAGCTGTGTGTTGTACTGCTCATGGTTATATTATTATGATTATTATTCTCATATAATGTATGATTATGATACTATGGTGATAACTGTTCTGGGATTCTGTGAGGAGCAGTGGCCATAAGCTAAAATACAAGAAGTTCTGCTTCAACATGACGAAGAACTCCTTTCCATTGTCGATGGCAGAGCTCTGGAACAGGCTGCCCAGGGAGGTTGCGGAGTTTCCCTCTCTGGAGACATTCCAAACCTACCTGGATGGTTCCTGTGTTACGTGCTCGTGGTGACCCTGCCTTTGCAGGGAGGCTGGAGTAGATGATCTCCAGTGGTCCCTTCCAACCATAACAATTCTGTGATTCTGTAATTCTGTTTTGGTGTCTTCATTTCTAAGTGCAGTTTTTCTTACGGGAGTGTGAAATGCTGTTCATATTAAATTAATCCATCTCTCTAAGTGGCTGTTTCATTGAATTTGTAACATGAAGTTGGATTGATTGGTATTTAATCCCTTTAGAAGTAAGCTGTTGCTTACTTATGCAAAACTTTAAAGTACATGCATTGCTTCCTGAATTCTTCTATAACTTGAAAAGCTCAGCCGTGGATTTGCTACTGCATTTTTAGAGTCCTGTTACAATACATATTTTTGTCTGAAATTAGGAATTACATGGCTTATGAACCAGCTGAAGATTGGTTCAGTGCAGTTCTGAAATTAATCTACTGATACATGTTCAAAACAGTTCTGATGAACAGGAACTGAGCTCTTTACTGTGCACACATCAGTCATCGTACATATGTTAAGAGATGCGAAGGACCAGAACACTGCTTGATTCTTCAGGAAGTGTAAAACCACACACTGCTGAGGTTGCTCAATCCAAGGAGGCCAGATTCTATCTAACTTGAAGTAGAATGCCACAAAGGTATTTAATGTTGATGTAAGGGGACCACCCTCTGCAAAAATCCGTGTTTAATCTACTCATCAACCTTGGTCTGTCAGTGACTTCCTAATGTTGGTGTAGCCAAAAATACCCTTGCAGTATAGCAAACTGCGATGGTAGAATGTCCTGAGCACAGATGCAGAGTGCTCTGTTCTGTAATTTTTAGCTTCTAGACCTCTGTAAGTAAGTAACCTCCTGTTTGTGAAGGAGAAATGTTTAAAAAGTGAAAGGACAGCTTTACTATCCCCATAAGTCTTGATTGTGGAGGAAAGCAAAACCAAAACCCTCCCCAAACTTTCAACTTCCTTTAATAAAGGAAATCAAAAGTATACTGAGGATTTTATACCTTCATATTTATTCTCAAAGTGACTGTCTTAACTGTTGTGTTTGTCAGTAACAACTGATGCCTGATATAACAAATGTATGTATCGTATAGGTAGGTTTTCTTTAAAATAGGATCCTGTTTTTAAGAAACTTTAAAAACAGTCTGTGAACTAATACTGTCTTAGTGGGAGGGAGAATTACAGTGTACATGTCAATTAGCAAGTATCACTTTAAGATAGCATTGGTTACTCTTAAACCAAAGTGTTTGACCTTAAAAAGCAAAAATAGAGGTGGTGGAGCTTCTGATAACATTATCTGATTCTAAGCCTTAAATACGTGCAAGATGTAAGGAAATGTAATGGGAACACTGCTTATTCGAGCTTACTGTGATGTTAGGAATTCCTTGTTCATGCATATCTTAGCATCCGCTTGTTTTCAATTTCTGATGAGAAAGATATTGTTCTAATGTATGCTACTGCTGCCATATTTTTTATTGAGTATTAAGCACTTTTTGGGGTTCCAAGTATGTCTTGTATTTTGGTCCTTAACATTTGGTCCTTAAACATATGCCAGAGATGTCATCTACGTTCTATATGGAAATGTGGTTGCTCTTCATTATTATGGCTCTTATATTTTAGGACAGACAGCAAGGGTGAGTTGTAGTGTTACAGCTGCACTGGTGAAGGCAAACTAGTTTCCTAGTTGTTTGTTCCTGCCACTTCCTTGATGTTTGATAATTTCAGTAATTGTATGGCAGTAAAGTCGATAATTTACCGATGTGATAAGATGAAAAAAACCCCGCCCAAAACAACTCTTCAGGTTTCTGACAGAAATGCTGAACTGAAATAAGTAAAGTTTAGCCAGCACAATTGCCCTTCCCTGTGTTGATGTAGCCTGATGATGTACAGCTTCAGTCTGAAACTTATAGCTGAAAAAACCTACGCATTTTTAGGTTGGTTTTGGCCGGACGAGTTTTCTAACCTGCTTTACTGTTTTCCCATGAGCTTGAGTGCTGGATAAAGGTTGGGATTGAATATGTGATTGAGGAAGGTAGAACTATGCCAGTCAAGATTTAAACCACATTAGAAATCTGTTTTAACATTTAAGGTGGATTGTAAACACATCTAGTGTGATCTGACTTTAGCTGTGTACTTGCTGCTTCTGAAGAGGCTTGTGGAAAAGGTGTCGAGTGCTTTCCAGGCTGGAGCAGATTGAATACTCAGTTTCAGACCTTTACGGTGTGAATTCTGTGGTTAGTTGAAAGATGATGAAAACAAGATTTTGCCTTTGTGCTGCCTTTTATATGCTATACAGGAGTTTGTGAAAATAAAATGCAGAGGAGTCAAGGGCTGTACGGTGGGGCACGTGATAGCACCAGGTGGCTTAGGCAACTGTAGTCAGTGTGTCCTGCCTGCGCTCATAATCTGGCTTGCTTGGTGGTGGTTGTGGTTTGAAATAGGGTAAAATTACATGAAAAATCACAGCAGGCCCAGAATTGTAACGAGTGTTGAAAATATTGTGAATAGTTTTTTAAAAACAGATGGCTTGAGGGAGCAATTTTCACAAAAATTCTACAAAAGAAGCTATAGTATTAAAAATCATAGAATGGTTTAAGTTTAAGATACCTTAAAGAACATCTAGTTCTAACTTCACCCTGCCGTGGTCAGGGTCACCTTCCACTAGACCAGGTTGCTCACATCCCCATCCAGCCAGACCTTGAACTGTTCCAGTGTTGGGGCATCCACAGCTTTTTTGGGCAACCTGTTCCAATGGCTCACCAACCTCACAGCAAAGAATTTCTTCCCAAAATCTGA
This sequence comes from Machaerirhynchus nigripectus, assembly GCA_013397975.1. Lineage (NCBI taxonomy): Eukaryota > Metazoa > Chordata > Aves > Passeriformes > Dicruridae > Machaerirhynchus > Machaerirhynchus nigripectus. The sequence continues at coordinate 108,555 of VZRQ01003973.1, read as the reverse complement.
TCTAAATCTGCCCTCTTTCAGTTTTAAACCCTTCCCCCTTGTCCTGTCACCACATGCCCTTGTACCTCTCCAGCTCTCTTGCAAGCCCCCTTTAGGTACTGGAATGCTGCTCTAAGGTCTCCCCCAAGCCTTCTCTTCTCCAGGATGAGCAACCACAGCTCTCTCAGCTTGTCTTTTAGGATACGTTCATTTTGGATGAATGAATACTAGGTTATCGCTGTCAAGTTTCTTAAATGCTATTTATTTATGTGCTGGGGGGTTTCTTGGAAACTGATGATTCCTTGAAACGTGATGTGTTGTGTGAAATCCATACATGATTCCTATTGCTTGTCCATGAAAGTTAATATGTTCCACAAGGAAGGGGGTGCATCAAGGTTCGTGTAGGACATGCACGTACTATGTTGTATGGAGTGGGTATCTTTGCAAGCTTAGATCCTATGCTGTTCTTTAATCAGTCTGCCTAGATGAGCCTAATGTTGAACATCAAGTAATTTTTTATCACCTTCCCCCCTCCATTTTTGGTAGCCAAGCATTATGGACTGTGATCTAAAATTGATGATGGAGAAGTTTAGTGGAGCAATCCTAAAAGAAAAAACGTGTTGGAAAAAATCTAATTTATGACAACTGTTTTAACTGTCTGTTATACTCCTCAACAAATCCTCTTCTTTTTCCTTTTTAGTTCACATGAGAGATCCTAATAATCAGCTTCACATCATTAAAAATTTGAAGATTGCTGTCAACAACATCATTACTCACCCACCTCAGCCCGGTGCCATTCGGAAACTTTTGCATGATGTTGTGTCTGTCAGTCAGCCTGCTGAAGGACTGGTAGCTAATGTGATCACAGCTGGAGATTATGATCTCAACATCAGTGGTATGTAATGATATTGTATTTTTCATAATGTAAACTGGAATTGGCTGTAGGGTTTCTAACCTTCATTTCAGCTTCATGGCACGTACTAAGATTATTCAGAGTTGATCAGTTTTGAGTCATTGCTTTTACTGAAACTTTGGTTTTATCGAATAGTGTTGGCTTTATATAATGCTGAAAGAGTGGTTGAACTCAATTAATAATTTTAATTTTCCTAATGTTGAAATTCTTCTGAACTTGTGTTAAATCATTATTTTACTGTAGCAATTACCAATGCTTAGGTTGTGTTATTTTCGTGTTACAAAACTGATAGAGTGATTTGTTGCACTTGGCCGAATAAATATCAGAGCTTATTTATAGTGTTGGTACTAATGTACGGCTTTATCTTGAAGTTAGTTATCCTGGCTTCCTTTATTTTTCATGATAAAGTCATAAAACGTTTAAGGAAAAAAGATTTTGAGGAAAGGTGTGTGAGTCCTTTGATTCCTTGTCTTTTATTTTCTTTTTCTTCTATGAAACTTGTGCTTCATATTTCACTGTCAAAATGACTAGAATATTCTAAAAATGTTTTTTCTTAGATCTCCAGGCGATGAGGCATTGTGAATACTGCTAAATGAGACCTGATCTTAGAAGCTGAGAAGATTAAACTCCTCCCAATTAAGACCCTAATCCATTAAAGCCTCTGAGCACATACTTAGTTCAAAGCATGTATGCACTGCCCTATTTAAACATGTGTAATTTATTGTATTTAAAGTTCAGCCTGCAGTGAAGAGTTTGGCTCTGCTGTAGCAAGAGACTGATAAAACTTCATGAGGATTACTAACTGATGCTGCTGTAGTAGATTTTTTTTATGTTGATAATACAAAAATGGCATAATTCTTACATCTTTGTCACCTAATTTACGAGGTACAGCTTCAACTTGATGTCAGGTGTTGGTAATAAAGGAAGAGACCTGAACCTGGAAACCTCTTGTTTTTAAGATCTGTTGAAAATCCCACATATTTTTCAATTTCTTGAAAATTGTGCCTTTTTTTATAGGTCACATTGGTGAACTGCCATTTTGTTATGAAATTTTTTTCTGATGGAAAGTTTGCTTCGGTTCTAGAGATGGAAAGACCCTAAGAAAGCAGAATGGTTTCAGTGAAGAGACTTTTCCATAAGATTTCTAATGACCTCAGTTTAGAAGTAAGATATTGAAAGAAGGGAAGAAAAATTGTGGCTATATTAAGCCATGCATTGTAGTTACAGAAGCAAATATCTCTCCATTTGTTTTCCATATTTTCTGCCGAAGCCTCAGACGTACAAATTACCATGTTTGACTATCTTCTTTTCTCAGTGATTAGGTTCTCATTTCCATTCAGACTGGCTATATGCTTATTTGACAGGAGGAGAGGTGTATAAGCTGTATAAGATCATACAGAAAGACAAATTCATGTAGTAACTTCATTGTTCAGTGGAATCCCGTTTCAGGGGTTTAGCACAGAACACTGACAGTGTTCTTGATGAAGGGACTTGTGTCCCATTACAGTGTAAGAGGATATGAGGGAGTACCAAGTAGGGTTCCGTTGTGGTTAGATGACTATGAGTTTTTACAAAGACATTTAGGGTTTGTTTTTTTTTCCAACTTTCTTAGGCCATTTTATTCACACCAATGTGTGCATTCATTCCTGACAGCAGAATATAATCATTTGGCATGTAAATGTGAAATACTCTCATCAGTTCTTTAATTTGTTCTTTTTTTGGGAGTGAATTAGTTTTCTAGGATAACTATATTAAATGATGTTTCCTTAATCTTTAATGATGATCAAGTGCAATCTGTTTTGAAGAAAGACACAAACATTGTTTAAGAAGCTGAGGTATGACTGTTTCTGGCACTAGGGCCATGATCCTGCTCTTTTTTTGAGAAAAGTTTTGGAACTGCTGTGTTGTATTGATTTAATTGTTTGTAATCCTTCTTTGTTACAATTGTTGTTTAATATTCTTATAGTTCCATAATCTAGTGCTGAGAGACTTGTTTGGTTGCTGAAAAGTTGCTTATGTTCAGCCACGCCTGCTTCTCCCATGTACTGGTGCATGTAGAAAGTGAAGAAAAATGATCCCACTAAAGGATTAAATTATTTGAGAGAAGAAAAAAAAATTTTCACCCAGATCAGTTCCCTGGCTATGTTTGTCCAGGGCTGCATGATAAAAAATGCTGGCATGAGGCATTGGAGGAATATGATTGAGGTGAAGGAGAATGTTGGGGCAACCACTTTCAGCAGCTAATGTATTCAGCTACTTCTGACTAGTACTATAGGCTGGGAAATGTCACAAGTTGCTTTATAGTATCTCCAACTAGTAAAATAAAAATAACATCTACATACAACTTAAATTGTTGCTACTTGATAGAATTTCCATTTTTGTTCGAGCCTAGAATTGGGGCTGAACTAGAAATTAATACTGATTTCCGTTAAAGTACACGGTCAAATGTTGAGGAGCCTGAAATATGCCTGATTAAGGTTAGCTGGAGTCAGATCTCTTCAGTGCCCCTCATGGGCCTGCATGGTGTAGATTTTTTCTACTTCACGCTACCAGAGTGTAAAAGCCAAGAGTGTGTTTGTATCTGACCCTTTTTAGTATAATAATATCATGTTTTTTCTATTAGATCGCTCAGTTAAAGCTAGTGTTCCTTGGTACAGTAATTGGAAAGAGACACTGATGGAACTGAACACATCCACGTTTTATTCAGGTATTTTTTTGTGGTTGGTGCCGATTTGCCAAATTGCCCTTTACTCCTTTTCCATGTGCCCCATCCACCTTTCCTTACCATCTGCTACAACTGTTTAGCACTTTTCTGGACGTAGATGTGTGTTCCTTCATTTTTTCCCCCTAACTGAAAAATTGGTGGTGGTGGTTGTTTTAATTTTTCTTTTGATCATTTTTCTACTCTTGTTAATCAAAATCATCTGATCTTTCCATACAATCAGTAAGAGTGGTGGTGGTAAATTACCTGATACTGTAAAAACACTGGATTGTTTGATCCCATGGAACTGTATACTGTCACTGTGCTGTATTTCAAATGTACTTTCTGCTTTTCTAGAGAACTTCCTTCTCAGGGGATAGTAACACTTTAAGTTGGAACTCAAGTGCTGACTGTACTTAGAGCACATATGTCTCTGCTATATTGACATTCTTTCTGGAGTATGACCCTTTAAAAAAAGAAAAAGCTTTCTAAAACATTGTTATGTAGTTTATGAGACTTACCGCTGACTTATTGCTACCAAGCCAAGTTGGTTATTGACCTCTCAAGGCTCTGCATTGTGGTCTGTAAGAGCCAGGTTTTGACGTTTTTCAGTTTTATGTATTAATATAGTTTATGCCTTTGGTTAATAATAACTGTCCTTTCAGTAGTATCTGTTCAGATCCTGCTAAATGCCTAAAGAGTAGAAAACTTCATGAAGTAGAAGTTTTCTTTTCACTTTCCATTCTTAAGCTGTTATGTACAGATACTACTTACATTTTTTTTTTCCCTTAACAAGTTCTGAACACATTAACAAGTTTGCCAAAACTTCAGTTCTGTTCTATCATACTGGAAACATTTTACTGGAAAAATGCAAACATGTAGGTCTGGGTACCTAAATGACAGTGTTGGTATGCACTGCTGTAGCATGCTATGAGATGCTAGCGTTGTGAAATGGTTTTCCAATACTGCTTATTTGTTGAATATGGTGTGTGTTTATCAAGTATCTACAGTACGTGATTACAGCCCTGTAAATGCTCAAGTGAATCCTGTTAGTGTTGTGGCTTTGTAGAGGGAATCCAGTTGCCTTTGAGGCTGCTTCCAAGGTTTTTAACAGGCCTAATTAAAAAAGAGGGCGGGGGAACCAGTCCACAAAACAAAGTAGTACTTCCCTGTTTGTAACTGTCAGATTTTAAAAAACACATGATTTTTTTTCTTTTACTGTGATTCAGCTGTAAAACAAGTGAAAATTTGAAGACAGTGCTTGAAACTACAATGTGGTTGAAAATTCTGCCTTAGGCTGTTTACAGTGTTTACTTTGAACCTGAGTTACTGCATGGCTTGTTATACTTGTGAAAAATGCATGAGTCACTTTCTTATGGCTTGTTTTTAATAATAACAAGCTGGGTTTTCCTTAATTTAAATAGCTGGCATGTTTACATGCAAGACTCAGTAAAGCCAAGAGCTTTTTATATCCTAGATGAGTACTCAGAGAGCAGTTTCTAGAAAGGCTGCAATCAAAAGCTAGATGTTTGTCTCCTATTAGGCGCTTTTTTTTTATGTGAGATGTGCTGACTGCTAGACTGAGTTCAAGTGTGACTATATCTGACTTCTGTCTGTCTGAAGCCAATCTAAGATGGCTTGATAATGTAGGATTAAACAAAATGCACTAAATGAACGCCCTAGAAGATAATTTCAACATAAAATTGAACCTGTTTCCTAAAGTTAGCTTAAGAAACCAAGGTGGTGGTTTGGCTTGATTTTTTTGAGGGAGTGCATGAGAGCTTTACAAAGCATTAGAAATTTTTATGGGACTAAAGTCTAGCAATGTGGGTTTTTTAGGGTCAAATAAGCAAAATAACTTCAGATTGTCATACTAATTTTTTGTCTCTACTATTTACTGTTTGCTAGTTTGCAGGTGAGTTGACACTGGATTCCAGTTACTTCAGTGTGAAATCAGGTTTTTGAAAGTGGATTGATTTTGCTCTGGAGTCTGTTTCCCACTCAAGGGAAATGAGTTGGATAATTAAGATGGCATAAAACAGGCTTAAAAGAAGAAATAATAATTCATTGTTTGACCCATACTTGGAGTGGAAAGAAATGGACAGTATTAGGTTCACTTTTTTTGGATGTCCCAGGCATCCTTTGTTTCCCTTGATTTGTTACTCTTGAAAAAATGAAATCCCTATTGTAAAAGGGCATTGAACATGGCAGGTTAAAATTATAATTAAAATTAATGGCACAGCTTGGATCTGAGGTTTTATCTTCTTGGATCTTTGCCAGCTGAATTGTTTATTTTAGCAAAGCCTGGGAAGGTCACTGCTGTCAAGTCAACACTTGTAGAAAACAGGCAGGATAGGGTTTTGGTAATCCCTAGCTCCTCTACATACTCAAAAATTAATTTTGTTTCTTGGTCAGTTATTACATCCCTAGCCCGGAAATTCAGTGACTGTTAGAAGAATTTATTTCTTTCTTTGACAAATGTGTGGGTTTTTAAAGGAGTGATAAAGAGTAGTCGGTTTTACAAGGGCTGAATACATGTGAGCCTACAGTGGTGAGGAATGTGGTGCTTAAGATGCTGTTCAGTTTCACAGGATTTGATTCAAGTGTTATTCAAGTGTTACTGTTTCTCCTACTTGTGTAGCATCTAAAATACTTTCTCCTTGGACTGTTCCCCCTTCTTTCCCTTGCCATGCAAACCTTGTCAGAGTTTGCAGGCTTCACTTTTAGGTGTAGTCTTTCATACTTCCTTTTCATTAATGGGTAAACGAGTTTCACTGAATAGACTAATTTGTCCTATTTTATTGTGTATTTCAGCTACTACTCCTTGGTTTGAGTCTTACAGAGAGTGCTTTCTTCAGTCCATGCCTGCATCAGATCATGAATTCTTAAACCACTATGTTGCCTGTATCCTTTGAGTGTTACAGATGGCTCCAGGGAAGGCTGTTACAAAATGTAATGTAGGAGACACTGAACATTTTGCAGTAACTCTTTCGCAATTATGATTTGAAGCCTATATATTTTTTCACTTTCTGATTACACAGACTGATTTCATATGGGCATCAGGGTTTTCTTTGTGGTTGTTTGGCCCGAGTTTTTTTTGCTGTTGGTATTGGGGTTTTTTCCCCTTCTGCACACACTCCTTTTGTGTTAAAGTGAGCTCAAAGCCAATATCTGTAAACAAAACTCCATCATCCTAAGACACTTTCTGCTGTAGCTCTTTAGGTATCTCTTGACTGTCCCTTATCTACAACGGAGGAATGTGTGTTTGGGATGCATCTGGTGCTTTTTAATAGCTTTTTGTAAGCAGATGGAGTGGTGGAGGTTGGGGAGAGGATGTTTTGGAAATCCGGTGAGCTTTGAGCTATGCTGGACAAAAAGAAGTCTGAAAAGACTGGAACGATGCCTGAGTGCTTTCACTTTTTTTTTTTTTTTAACCAAAGCTTAGGCCCAATTTTCTTGTCTGCAGGGAAATTGAAAATAATCACTGTTTCATGATGTAGCTGGTGTTTAGCTTTACATTAATTATGATGCTGCTGGTTTCATGACACTCTGTTCCTAATTCTGTACTGAACATTATCATTTCAGTATGGTGGAAAGGTATCTTGATGGCCACACTTGTACAGAATTAACTTTGCAAAATACTGATTCTGACTTCTGAATTTTAGTAACATATAAAGTATAACTTTGCCTTCTGGCTTCTCTGAATTAATGTCTTTTGATTTGGTGAGTAGATGTAGCAGAGCAGGTTGTTCCTTATTAATGATTGTGTACTAGCATTGAGGTAAAAATCTGAACACTTCCACTTTTTACTCAGGTGATGTTGCTGTGTTTGTGAATGCTCATCATCACTGTTGTTCAGGTGATAACTTAAAGCCCCAGCTCTCCTTGAAAGTTGAAAGCTAAAATAAAGTGGGGATGAATTTCAGATACGTTTGCTATGTGAATATCTGGTCTCTATCTAAAATCTTGAATGAGCTATCACGTAGCTCAGCTTAAACTTAGATTCACTGTCAGAATTGGAGCAAGCTCCTGTTGCATCTCATTTTACAGATGTTTGTTAACTGATTGTTTTTTATTGAGACTAAGGCCAAATTCTAATTGCACATACTTTTGTGGTAGCATGTTTTATGTGCTTAAGTATTGTACTCATCTGTTCTACTTTATAGACTTGCTATTTTTTTCTATGATCAGTGGTTGTCCCTGTGTTCTTTGGGTGTGTGTCCTTAATAATGAATTCAGGTATGCTGGTAGTTTCTTCTAGTGAACCTGACCCTGTGGAGCAGTTCCTGAAGCTGTCACAAGAACAACATCGGATTCAGCACAGTAGTGAATACTCGTATCCCAAATGGTTTATACCAAACACGCTGAAATATTATGTGTTACTGCATGATGTAAGCACAGGAGAAGAACAAAGGTGGGTGTCACCTGCCTTCAGTGAGTTTACAGATCAGCTCTTGGACCAAAATGTTTGCACTGATAAATTCTGTTGAGATTAGACATGCAACAGGATCCATTAGCCAGTATGCTGTTACCAAGGCAGATATTTGAAAGTATTATTTTTAGATCTTCTTCTTGTGTTCATGTAAAATGAAAGGAATCAGTCCCAGCTTTTGGGGTAGATGCTTTCTTTGCTTGCTTGCTAAACTAATTCTCAAAGATTATCAATTTTACTCTTGCATAAGTTTGGTTTAAAAATAGAAGAATTTTTCCTTTTAAGCACTATGAATAATAGTTGAAAGTAGCTTGTTGCAGTACACACTTTAAAGTTAGTTTGATATCAAGACAGGCTAAATACTGTTTTACTGTTTCAGAGCTGACTCCATTTATGAAGAGATGAAACAGAGGTATGGAACTCAGGGTTGCTATTTGCTGAAAATAAATTCTCGAGTGTCTAACAGAGGAGCAGACGAACAGATACCAGATCCTTGGAGCCAGTACCTTCAGAAAAACACTATCCAGAACCAGGTATTACACTATTCTAAAAACAGTTTTTAAGGTGCATATTTTTAGTTGCATTAAGTTTTGCCTGAGTGTTATATATGTGTTTCTACAGAATGAGCTAATAGGCAGTCCAGACACTTCTGGCACAGCTATGACTTTTTGTGAGGGCATAAGATGAGTCCTCAGTAGGAACTGTCGTCTATGCTACTTACGTTGACAGTAAGGAGCACTGAAATACTGAACTGTCTGAAACAGACTGACAGTAGCACAGAGATAATAGACTTATGCCTTAGGGGCTGTAAGAGGAAGGAACCTCAGAGGTGTCCTGTTTATAGTAACTTTTGACCTTTGTTTTTATTAGTCTTCTTCACTCTTAATTTTTTTTTCTTGGGTCTTCTGTACTTCACTAAATAGTGTGGGTGTGTTTTGTTGTGTGTGTGTGTGGTTTTTGTGATAACTTCTTCTGTCTAGTCTGGTCTGTCATCTGCTAAGATTGCAAGTGATAGTGTGTTTTGAGTTTGCCATAAATGTCTGTAATTTTTGCTTTAGAACCAAAAATACTCTTTTTGAATTTCCTTTTAACTGACCTGCAGTTATAGCTCCTTATGATTAAAATGTTTGTGGAATCATATTTCTTTACCAAATGTAGCTGGTACTTGAAAGTCAAAACATTTCGTATTACATAAGCTAAGAGGACCAGTGAGTTACAGCCCACCATAAACTAATCAGATAATTTTCTCTTTGTCCCATGTCAACTGTGCAATACAGATTTTTGTGTGTGTGTGAGCTTATTCAGGAGCTGCTTTAGGCAATATATTTTTGCTGCTTAGGCATTGCTGTGTAAGAGTTGGAGTTTGCTTGGTGGACAGGGGAGCTAGTTGAGCAAGTCAGAAGGTACTTGCTTCATTTGGTGGATATAACTTTCGTCTTTTAAATAAGACAGTTTATTAAAGCCTCAGAAACTACTTAGCGAAGTTAATGTATATGAACAAACATGCTGCTATAGTAATTCAGTTAACTTACTGAAGTTGACAGCTACTGTTTACTGACTGTTGTATGTGGTTGAGCAGTCTTTAAGTTCTGACTTTTTTTTTTTCCCCCTTTCCTGGCAGGATTGCTATGAAGATTATACTGTTGTTTCAAACAAAAGTACTGATCACTTGATATCAGATGGCATGGACAGTGAAATTAAAGGTATTTTTGTAACTTTATGAAAACCTTGATATTATAGCATTTACACAACTACCTTGTGTCTTGGACAGTAATTAATTAGATTATTTTTTAGGGAACTCAGATATATCATTTTCTAAATGCTATAAATGTCCTCAAAGAAAAATGCTGTGGTACTGACCTACTGGATTGGTGGCATCTCCTTAATGAGATGGCTAATGATGTATTGGGCTCATATTTTGTAAGATTGAACATATTGTCTGCAAAAGCTGGTAATTAGTAAAAATAACATGGGATTAAATGCTCAATTTTCATAATAATGAAAGTTTTGGATCATGTCCTCTGCTGTAACTTGGAAGCTGAGGTTTTGAAACCTTTTTTTCCTTGGTTTTGGTATTAAATCTGTAAATGTCAGGAAAGTGCTTGGTTTGTAAGTTGTTCGGAAGCACTTGCCTTGGAACTCATCTTGTGGATGGGAGAGGATAGTAAATGAAATTGAGTGCAAATTAATGCATCCTTAAAAATAATTAAGATAGCTGTGTAGGATTCAGATGAGAGGCATTATCAGACAGGGAAAAAGTGAGGTACCGTGCATTGTCTGGCCTGCCTCAGCCCAAATCCTTCATCCCTCACCTTAAAGGCATGTGGAGACGTAGCGTGTGTAGGACAGCCTGCAGTTGCCATCTTTCTAAGGCCTTGCAGCCTAGATGTAGTCTGGGAGCTGCTAATTGAACTTTACAACCTCAGCTTTATAGTTCATGAGTAAAATCCATTAAGGATCTGCTTTCACAGCTCAGCTTTGCTCGGTGCCAGATAGGGCAAGCTGATTCTCTTGTAAATAAGAGAGCTGCTTAAGTCTTAGAATGAAGCAGTGTCTCAGTCATTATAATTTAGAGAGCTAAATGCAATAGTGGTCAGCAGCCCTTCTCACTGAACAAAGAGGACTTCAGAGGAAATAGTTTTACATCTTGATTGCTTGGAAGGACATGGAAAATTAGGTCTTGTTGCTTTGGTTTTTTTTTTAATCTTAAAACATAAGCAGAAAAAAAGATAATGGACCCTATGGAGCCATTGTAGTAATTGCTGCATTTCCAACTTTCATTAATGTTTTATTTCGATTTTAATGTTTCCGTAGTTTTCCTTCAGTGTTGTTGATGTTAGTCAGCATACTGGAAGATTTTTTTGCACTGTAGTTGAGAACCAAAACCATACATATTTAGCCATGTTGTAATTCTTGAAATTGCCTGAACTTTCTGAGAATTCCAGGAATGATGCAATACTCAGCACTGTGCTGCTGCCTGCTCAGCATTGATATGTAGTGCAGAACAGTTGGTGAATTGCTTTGCTTTACAGAGTTCTGAGTAAGGAAAGCTTTGAAGTACCTTAGTAAAAATGACATTTAAAACTCAAAATGTTTAAGTAACTTTATACTGGAGTTTTTGTTTCAATGTTTCAACAGATGGCTTGTCAAATAACTTTAAGACTCACCCCCTTCAACTCGATCATCCCACTGGCAGTTTGGATAGCACTGATTACATGAAGGCTTCTACGTCACTGCAAGACTCGAAGAAGTCAAATTCTGGGACACCTCATGGTGCTTGTTTAACTCTCACAGATCACGATCGAATTAGGCAGTTCATACAGGAATTCACATTTCGGGGACTTTTGCCACACATAGAGAAAACAATTCGACAGCTCAATGATCAGGTCAGTTTACCCTTAAAAACACTTTGTGCTATAGTAAAGAAAAATGGTTGGGGTATAAATCCAGTTATCCAAAGATCTGTTTTGACAGTATTACTTCCTTCTGCTTCTTATGATTCAGTGGTCTTGCTGAAAACTGTAAGTAGATTTAAGAGAAATAACTGAAGTTCTCATTATTGCTCAATTTGTCTTCTAAAAAAACAAGAGCTAATTTGTATCAACAGCTCTTGACCCTAAAATCTTAATATTCTGTGCTCTTGGACGATTCTGGCATGGGGAACAAAATGGACTTTGTGTTTCAACATCAGAATACACAGCTAAATTTAAGAAATGTATTTAATTGATAATCATCTGCAAAAAAAGCTGCATCCTTCAGTTGCTACTTGACAGGGAAGAAATGCAGGGACACCCTGAATCGTGTAACTCTGTTAATCTCAGCAGTTTTTGCAGGGAATATGCTTCTCTCAAACTAGGATTTTTTGGAAGTGTGATTAATATCATGTCCATGTTAAGTCAAGGGCATGCATTAAGGTTATTTGCATCACAGTGAAGTCCTTTCTTTTACAAGTGTTTCACTCTTATATGCTCTTAAACAGCTGCAGAGGTGGATAGACTTAAATTAGTGCAATCAAATTACTGTATTTAGCATTAAATCTTGGACCCAAATATCAGTCTGTTGTCTGAGCTCTGATTTTGATTAGATTGTCTATTCAAGTTATAGTTTTAAGTATGAGGGCTTTTCATACTAAGGATCATGTCCTGTAAGGAATACTCACTCCCTGAATTTACTGCTGGGAGTTTGTATGTGCTGACCATGTTTACATTTAGTAAGTTTTATGAAGAAACTTTAAAAAGAAGTGGTTACATAAAGTGTAGCAAACAGGAATGCAGTGAAAAATTCCTAGTTCTGGTAAGAAAAGGGAGATGTTCTGCTTCTTAAAATTACCTTTAAAGAGCAATGTAGTTTGCCTTATAGGATGGGAGTGTAATTCCCTGCACAAGTTTCCTTCTAAGTGGAAATTATCTGAAAGAGTAAAGTTGTGTAACTTTGTTTGGGAGGTGTGGCTCATACCTTTGACACTTGAAATTGGTATTCATGGTGTGCTAATGCTTTGTGTGGATGGTGACAGAGAGAAGGTTCTTTCTTGTAGTATGCACTTAGTCTAGATTTTAGGTTGGACTAATGCCGCAAGTTAGGTATTCTAATTATTTAGAATTTAGTTTTCAAACAGATGTATCAAATGTTCAGGTTCTTAAGATGGATATTTCTCCAGTTTACAGAAAGAATATGAACCACAACTGTCTGAGATAAATTAGATGTATGAATTGCAACTTCTATCTCAGTGTCAGAGATTAATTCTAAAGAAGCGTGCTCTTAGTTATTTTACTCCTTTTATTTCTGTTTAATGGAAGAAAAAACGATTTATGAAGCCATAGTGAAGATTGGCTTTTTATATTAGTTTAACTTAGATCTCTTGCAATGTAGTGCTCTAATTCAATGTCTTTCTCCAGTTAATATCCAGGAAGGGCTTGAGCCGATCACTGTTTTCTGCTACTAAGAAATGGTTTAGTGGCAGCAAGGTTCCAGAGAAAAGTATAAATGAACTCAAGAATACTTCTGGTTTGCTGTAAGTAATCTCAGTCCTTATTTTTTAGATCTAAACTGCAAATGTACCTTTTTTAGGGGGGGAGGGGAAGCCTGTGTTTATTTGATGGCATTCTGCAGTGTGAGCTAAAGCAGCAGTGTTGTGAATGACTTTAATTAGAAAAATCATTAAAAGTACTTTGCCTAAATATGTACAATGAAGGAGTAGCAGAACTTAAAGAAAAAGGGGATAAAATAAACTGGTTGCAGAGTCATCTGCGTGCTCTATTTTCAGTGAAGGTTTCTAAGTTAATATGAACACGTGTATTTAACAGTAATAGTAATAAAAAGAAGCTCTGGTTTGCCATGAGGGATTTTTTTGACATTTGTACAAGCTTTTTCACTTGTCATTACAGCCAAACCCCACCTATAGGTGTTTTTGCTTATGTAACTATGCAATTTACTGCAGTAGAGTACTGAGTATATTGCTTTTGCAATGTGTTCAAGAGCTAAAGTAAAGGGAATTTCATACTTAGTGCACCTGTATCTCAGTACACAGTAAAACCAGGTTTTAAGTTTCACCGAAACACTAATTCTGTATGCTTTTGGTAGTTTCCCTCTGTGAATTAGGATGTATAATTATGAAAACCACTCTCCACCTGTCTTTACCACAGAAGTTTAAATAATTTTTGGTCATTATCTAGTCAAGGTTAATGTCCTTGACATGTACCTGCAGCTACAAATGTCTGTGTTGTGTGTCTTTGGATTCATAATCAAAATATTGCTAATTCCAGCTTTCTTTTTTGAACTTGTAAGTGTAGTTTACTTCCTACAATGTCTGAAATACAAGTAGTTGTGAAAATGTATTTGATTATTATTGAAATGAATCCTATATATATTGGATTAACCAAAAGTTAGGTTGATGCTTGCAGAGGACAGGAACTTGCACGGTGTTTTGGCATAAAGCGTAGTTTTTTAGAGGACTTCTTTCAAGAGAAATGGGGAGAAATAACAACTTACAGCCAAGTGAACAGTCAAAGTCTTATTTTTTTCCTTCTTACACAGCTCTGCTTAGTTGTAATGGTTAATCTGACTGAGCAGTTTCAGTGGCAGTTATAAACTCTATTTGGTCTTTCTTGGCTAAGAGGAATGCTTGCTTTGAATGTTGCTGTACAGTGCATCTTGTTAATCAGAAAGTAGGATGTGAAACCAAGTTACAAGTGGCAGAAAGAAAGTGGCTTCACTTTCCTTAGCTCTTTTTGGGCAAGGCTGAAGCAATGCAGGTTTTATTGCTACTTTGTGAATAGGTGTTAAGATGAGAGAGGATGACTTTGAGTTTAAATATTTGTATTTCTAGGTATCCACCAGAAGCGCCAGAGCTTCAAATCCGGAAAATGGCAGACTTGTGCTTTTTGGTGCAACACTATGAACTTGCATATAGCTGTTACCATACAGCAAAGAAAGACTTCTTAAATGATCAGGCAATGCTTTATGCAGCTGGAGCACTGGTTGGTACTTCACATAACATGAACATTCTGTAACTTTTTCTAATAATCTCTAGTATTTGTCTGAAGGTAACAAAATGCAATCTCTCGCCTCCACCTCCAGGTTTGTAAGGGTCTCCCCAAATTTGCTGCATATCTTTAAGACACTCTAAAGTGTTGTAAAATCTGTTTTCTGCTGTTATTGAAGGGAATAAAGGTGTGAATAAAAACTGGAGAGTTAATTCTTAAAATATGGAAAGGAGAAAACCTGGAATGCAACCTCCAGAGAAATGGATCTTTAAACTGGTAACTCAAAGCCAGATATAAAATAGCTTTATAGTATCTCTTCTAGACTTTGGCAAAATGCTTATTTGCCAGAAAGTCAAGACACTGTCACTGTAAGTATGGTATTGTACCTATTTTGGGGGGGACTTAAGACTTGAAGGCTATACTTTGAGTATATCACTACTGAATTTCACTCTAAACACATACTCATTCATTATTTCCTCCTAAGAATGAAGGTATTTATGACTAAAGTAATTTTCAACAAGATAATTGGGAGTAGTGGGGGAAAATGAGTAATTTTATCAATTTTTAGAAGATATGTTTTATAAACTTTTGTCTGGTTAACCTGCTAAAATTTGAAACTGCTTCACAAAGCTATGGAGGCATTATTGTACACCTTTGCACCTTGATTAAAACTTTTACATAAATGTGTATTTCTACAGTTCAGACAGTTGCTCTGCATTTGGATAATCTGAATAATCAGAATAATATTAAGAAATCTTAATTTCCAAATGAACGGAAGCAGTCTTAATTACGAATTTGTTGCGATCTGCTAGTCTTAGTCTTTACTTTCTGCAGAAGAGCTTTGCTATCATATTTTCAATTCATGAGAAAAGAAGTAAGATTTCAGACTGCATGTTTACTAGGGCTTCCTTGGAAGCTGATAGTGTAATTTCATTTTGGCAAAACTCAAAACACAGTCCTCACCTTAAAATACATGGTAATGCTACTTTATCAGGAAGATTGTTACTGCAGCAGGAAATTCTTTTGGATTCAGTACTGAATCAGTGCTTCTGCACAATGTCAGGGGTGCTGTCAACTGCAAACACTTCTGTGTGTAACTCTCTGGCTGCTATGTGGCTATAAGCAGAGCCATAAATAGGCTGTTGTATTAAACCTTTTATCAGTTACAGTGTGTTGGATACTTTTATATGCCAGTAACTGATTAGATGAAGATCTTGAATCTAGTAGCTGTTGAAACATGTTCCTCAGCCTTTTGAGGTTTATGATTTATTAAAAAAAACTACAGTGACAGTACTGAATTTCTCCTGTAGGAAATGGCAGCAGTATCAGCTTTTCTTCAGCCTGGAGCTCCTAGGCCATATCCTGCTCATTATATGGAGACAGCAATTCAGACCTATCGAGATATCTGCAAGTATGTTGTTTACTTTTGTATTGAATCAATGAAAGTTGAAAGATCTGGTAGCTTAACTTTCTTGCCCTGCACAGTAATAGTGCCAGATGATCACAGAGTGATAGTAACTTTTTAAGTGGTAAGATAAACTAACATATCTAGGATAGCATGAAAGGAGATCTGGACTGTTCTTAACAGTGCTTACTGAAGTTGTGTATTGAATTCGCATTGTAGATTTTTAGGTAGTGGGGTGGCTGCAAGGAAGGTTTGTGTGAGAAGACAGCAGGAGCTGCCTGTGGCAGAATCAGTTTTCACTCGGTTCCAGAATGGACCTGCTGCTGCCCAAGCTGGCAGTGCTGGTGCTGGTGTTACCTCTGTGATAATACATTTAAGAAAAATCGCTGCGCAGCAATTGTGAGAAAGGAGTGAGAAAATGAGAGAAACAGCCCTGCTGATACCAAGGTCAGGAGAAGGCAGTGCTTCCCTGCAGCCTGTGGTGAAGACCATGCTGAATCAACTTTCCCCTTGCAGCCCACAGAGGTACATGGGGAAGCAGGATCTACCCTGCAGCCTGTCCCAATGCCAGAGCAGGTGCATGTACCCTGAAGGTGGTTGTAGCCTGTATAGAGCCTATGCCACAGCAAGTTGCTGTCGGGAGCAGTGACCTGTGGGGAAACCACACTGGTTCCTGAAGGACTCTACACTACAAAAAGGATAGATGTTGGAGCAGTTCTTGAAGAACTGCTTCAGTTCTTCTGAAGTTCTTCTATCTGTGAGAGGGACCCCACACTGGAACAGGGGAGGAGGATGTGTAGGAAGAAGCAGCAGAGGAGAAATGTTATGTTATGAAGTGATCACAACTCCTCTTCCCCGTTTCCCTGCCCTGCTTGTGGGGAGGAGGAGGTAGAAGAGTTGGGAGTGAACTTGAGCCTGGGGAGGAGGATTTGTCAGGAGAAGGTGTTCTATTTCTGTTTTTAATTAATCACTGTGCTATTCAGTTATTAACTGCCAATAAATTAATTAAATCTTCCCCCAGACAAGTCTGTTTTGCCCATGACTAACTGGTGAGTGATCTCCCAGTCCCTTTCTCGGCACGTGAGGTTTTTAGTCTGATCTTCTTAGCCTGTGTTACTGAGCAGGGGGTGTGTTGCTGGGCACCTGGTACCCGGGTATAACTTGCCAGTACAACCTGCTTCTAACTGTTGGACTTCCTGTTTATCAGATCATTTTAGTAGGTATTTTTATAAATACAGTTCTGTTCTCAAAAACGCTCTCCAGCTTTGACTTTCATAAAGCTCATTTCATAATGGGATAGGACACTTGATGTGTCAATCTGTATGTGGTTGTTTTGCGGGGAGTGAACTTTCATATATTTTGCTTTAAGAAGGATAAGCAACAGAACCTCAGTCTGATGCAGTATGTAGAAAATTAGTAAGATTTGAGTTGAAGAGTTTTCTGAGGTTTATTTTGATAAATATTTATTAAAACATATATGTTTTTACTTTAGGAACATGGTTCTGGCTGAACGCTGTGTACTGCTTAGTGCTGAAATCTTAAAAAGTCAAAGCAAATATTCAGAGGCGGCTGCTCTTTTGATTCGTTTAACCAGTGAGGTAAAACTTAGTAACTTTTTCCATTTCTGCCCTCTACCTATTTGTTTTCTTACCCAAACACTTCTAGGTTACCTTCTGATTCTTCTCCTACAATATTTTCTAGCCAAAGGTAGCAAATGAGCAGGTATAGAGCATGAAGTGAAGAGAACTGTTTACACTGTAAGTGAAGGAACTAGTACAGTTATTATTTTTCCAGTCAAATGACTTGCTTGACTTCCGTAACCATGCTAAATACATTATCTTTGACTTTGTAACTAATTTTCTTTATCTGCTTTGCTCTTGGATGGTGTCACTTAAGAACTCATGTGTTAAAAGTATTAGTATGGCTTGCCAGAGCCATAATGGATGCTATCACATATATAATCAGAACTTCTCTATAGTTTAAGCAACTAAGGCATTACTGTAGCTCAGCTGGTGTGAATCATTAGAGCCTTACTGTGTAAGTGAAACTGTACACTTCTGTGATACTAATTGGTGGAAATTAAGCATAGAATCAGCTTCTAACCCAGAAATTGTCTTGCTTGAAAAGGAGTGAAGAAAAGTGTAATACCAGTAATAGTGTAGCATCTCCTTTGTAGCCTGGAGGGAGGTCTAACTGGTAGTTCTGACTTTGTGGCCAGCTGCACCAAATGTGATGCTTTTGAGACCTTCCTGGGACAGACTAAGCATGGAATAAATCTGTTAAAACTCTGTAATTTTCTTTCTCAGGTGTCTCTGTAGCTGCCTTCTTCCCTTTCAACTTAAGCTTGCTACCAGTGTTTACGAGAGCAACCTAAGATATTTGAGCAAGGAATTTAAATGTATTAGCTCTGCACAATCATTTTACAACTTAAAATTGCCTGTAGTATGCCTGTGGTGCATTTTTCAAGTTGCAAGGAAAATCTTCATAGGACACTATATTGGTGTCTCAGAGTGTATTTGTAGTCAAGATATATACTTGAACATCACTGATAGCATGGAGTTCAGTTGTGGTAAAATCAAGTAGATTCTGTTCTTATTGGTTAAAGTAATACAGCTGAGTCTTGGCAGGAGAAGAAAAGGGCATAAGAGTAACAAATTGTACATTATTAAGAAATCAGTAGGTTCAAAAGGTTCACGTGGTAAAAGTTTGCGAAGTTTCATTGCTCCCTCTATTTTTCTGTCGTCCTGTTAGAGGTCTTGTTTTTTGGTTCTAGCCTTAATATCTGCAGGGGGAGGGAAGGGAAAGGTAGGAGAGTGCTTCAGAGGTAATGGTGTTTGAAACTGTAGCCTGAGTAACTGAAAAAGCAGAAAGTATTTCTTTTGTTATTCATACTGAAACAGGTTCATATATTCTTCACTAGAAGAAGTAAGAACATGATGGTATTGAACACTATGGAAAAATACTTTCAGTCTTATTTTTATATGCTCATGTATGTATATAATTGCATATAAAAGAATCTTCAGCTTCACAGAACTCTTACAAAGAACAACTTACTGTCCCTCTTAGCATTAAAACAAGGCCACTGTTACCTTTCATGTTTTTATTCAACTCAGGCTAATTCTTGTTTTTTCCTTTTACACAGGATTCAGATCTTCGCAGTGCACTCCTGTTGGAGCAGGCAGCCCACTGTTTTATAAACATGAGAAGTCCCATGGTTAGAAAGTTTGCATTTCATATGATATTGGCTGGCCACCGGTTTAGTAAAGCAGGCCAGGTAGGTATTATCTTTCCACATGGAAAATATGCCCGGTATTTGATGCTTTGAAAAACATACTAGGTGTGTCATTAGTCTGGAAAAAGATGCTTGGCTTCTGACATTTCTGTGTTAGTCAGCAGTATTCTGTTCTGTAATCTTCTGAAAATGACTTCTGCGTTGATAACCTTAGCCTTTTACTTCTGTTTTTGAAGTAATGCTGAAGATTGCTGACTTGCAACTAAAGTGATGTGTGTTTTCATTTCTGAGTCTCATTTTATACACAGTAACATACAAGGCTTTTTTGGGCAAAGGGATATTTTTACTCTTGAGGTAAGAGTGACTTGTGGGAGGGAATTATTTGTTAAACTCAGTTTATTAGAATAATAGCAAAATTTAGTATTTGTTTTTCCTGGTGCCTTAAATACATGCTCTTTATTGGAGGTGCAGGTGCATGAACAGTTACTACACAACAAACCAAAGCATCTCTGTGGCTGTTACGCTTAACCACCAGTTAAACCAATACAGATCAGATTGTTTTTATTCCCATTCACATTCCTTTGCAGGCAGCTCTAGCTGTGGTACATAAACTTCGTTGGACAGAACTTCTGTGCTTTGTTTCTGCATTAGTTGTGGGATACATTCTGTAAAGATAGCTTGTGCTTGATTCCTGCTGAGCTTGTTATTGCAAGACAATAATACAGGAGAACCAAGGCATCAAAATTCTGTTTAGAACAAAGCCCTGTGGTCTTGGCTTGGGATTTTCTCCCACCCTACCCAATCTCAGTCTCACTGTCCTGGTAAGGACTAAAAAAAGTATTTTTCTGTTGTTGGCTTCTATGATGTGAAGAATAGTAGGAATACTTTTCCCCCTCCTTGGTTTTGTTCATTCAGTAGTTTTCCTGTCTGTTGTTATGACAGTTTAGTACTGGTAGGGAGCTATTGATCAGTTTTCATTTATTTATTCTTTTATATCTTGTTCCTTTGTCTGGGAAAGTGAATGCATTTTGTAAAGTTTTGACTTTGTGTAACAGCTCTCTCTGTTTGTGTCCAATTTTTTTAGGGATTCTAGTTTCCAAGAAATACTTTTTCAGTGTTATAGGAAATGTAGCTTTTTTTTTTTCATGTCCTTAGCAGTACCAAAATATAAAATGCTACTGAAGAGAAATCAGCCAGGCTGTTTAGCTGCAGACCATAATACCATATTTTTGTGTCACTGGTATGTGCTGATGTTAAGGATTTGCTGCTTGTACTCTGCTGTCATCACTATACCAGTGTGAACATATATTAGACTTTTTTCCCCCCATTACTTCTGTAAGTAAGGGAATGCTGTCGACATTTTTTAGAAGCTAAGACTTAGCTGTACAGTAACTGTCTATACAGCTGTATCTAGACTTGGGATTGAATGCCTGAGTCCTGGTATATGTACCAGAAAGGAACTATGGAGCTGATTGGAATCAGACCCTCTATTTCCCACTGGCTGATATGATTGGTAGTTTTTCTTGTATGTACTGTAGGACTATGTTTTGTTGGTTTTCTTGGCATGGATTTTTGGCCCAGGTACATCTACTGAACAACAGTTGGCTGAAATTATCACTCTGAAAGTTCAGTTTGGGTGGAATGAAATGTGTTAAATCCAGTTTATGTCCTGAGGCTTGGCAGTAGAGCTCTGTAGACTTTAGCAGTCAGTCCTAAAGGAACTTCAAACACTGTTCTAAAAGTAGTCTTTTGCCTTTTTAACCTACTGCCTGTTACTCTAGTCTTTGAAAATGTGAACTTCATCTGGAGGCCAGGCTCTGTACTGTAGGAACAAACACTTCTGTGCTTAGATTAGTATTGACCAGATTCTATGAGGCACAGTTCTGAAGCACTGCACTTTGCATAGTGGCGGGGAGGTGGTAAAAACTACTTTTCTGACTTACTCTTCAGTGTTCGTAATGTTATAATTACAGTCAGTGGATAATGGGATTATTTGAGAAATCAACTTTTCTCTTGCAGAAGAAACATGCCTTACGTTGCTACTGTCAAGCCATGCAGGTTTACAAAGGGAAGGGCTGGTCTCTTGCAGAAGACCACATTAACTTCACCATTGGTCGCCAGTCCTTTACGCTTCGTCAGCTGGACAATGCTGTGTCTGCCTTCAGGCATATTTTGATCAATGACAGTAAACAACCTCCAGCTCAGCAAGGAGCTTTTTTAAGAGAATATCTTTATGTGTATAAGGTAAATTACTTCCTTGTCTCTGTTTCTTGAGTAATGAGTAATTTTATTACCACTAATTTTCTATTAAATCATTAAATGAATTTCTGTTTTATCTGCTTTGTTCCAGGGTTGGGTTTTTTTTAATCTAGTTGATGCGTTCAGTTTTTTACTTCAAACTTCAGAAAACCCACATATGCTGCATCTCATGTGTAGTACTTTCACAGATGGATATTAGTATGGGTTATTAGTACAGTAATGTTATAGATGTGTTTTTATTATAATAAAGTGAAGTCTTCTTTTTGAGGGGCATGGCTGAATTGTAGCTGTGATAAGTTTTACAGTTTTTTAGAGGAAATGGATCTGTTCTGTTTTGATGAATTTATAATGATTTGGGGGGTTTGTGGTAGTACATGTTTAATAAAGACTAGGTAGCTCTGTCACCATCCATCTAGCAAATTTCATTCTTTAATGAGGATAAAATTTGATGAATGAAGTGACACACTGAGTAGTGTGTAAGTTCATGAGTGATTCTGGATTAGAGTATACCATATATGTTATGGGGTGTTTAGTGCTGATATTGCCACACAATATGCAGCCATGTAGATAGTGTCTTTTAAAGCTTATGAACAGAATTTCTGTGGTGTTTTAAGTTACGGCACTCATTACTCAAAGGCTGGTGTTTGAGTCCACAGCTCAGCTTGGTGAGAGTCCTGTTTAATGGTGGTGGGATAGTGAATGTAGTTTATCAAATTCTGGGTTAGAGTCAAGCTTTGCATCAAATAAAGCTTGTAACAGCAATGCAGCCACAGTAGTGATTAGATTTCAGGGTTAAAATTGTTATTCTCCTTTTCCCATAAAGATTTCACAAACTTTAAACTCTTGTTGAAGAAGAAAAAAATCTATGTCAAACAGTTAATTGAAATTACGTATTCCATCTTAAAAGTACTCCCTGCTCAAACACTGAGTGTTTTTAACTTGGCTTATCATTCAGCCATGGGTAATGTACATGACACTCTTGTCTTCTTGCTCCTTTGCTCCAGAATGCAACTCAGCTGTCACCTGATGGTCCCTTACCACAGCTTCCTTTACCATATATTAACAGCTCAGCAACTCGTGTTTTCTTTGGGCATGATCGACGACCAGCAGAAGGTTAGAAAATTATATGTTAACAGTTTTAAGTCCCTTTTTCAAGGAACCAAAATACATGCAAGAGTTGGTGGCATTTTAAAAAAGTGTGTCGTTATGTAAAACTAAAGTGACTGGGTAACTTAAAAATATTTCAAAAGAAAAGCTTGAGCTTAATATCTACTCCTTGGATGTTTTCAGACCTGTGTAAATAGGAAATCTGTGTGTGTGGTTGTGCTGACTGCCCCTGTTTTCATACCTGGAAAGCTTCAATGCAAGTCTGTAGTGAATTTCATGAGAGGGGTTATTATTGTTGGAGCAAATACTCGAAGCTAATGGCAATGCTAGAAATTAGCTTTACAGTTAACTTCCTCTTGGATGAAATATTTGAAACACTGATTCCTGAATGTAAAGAAAGCTGAGTGGCAATTCTTATATAAACCAGGGCTATGCTGTGGAGTTGTAGTCTGTTATAAAATAAAAATGATCTGTAGCCTGAGTATACCATGTAGCATGCTAAAATCTTGGAATGCCATGGTATCCAAATTGAACTATACTCAAATTATTGTCAGTGTTGTCTTCTATGTGTGTATTTCAAAACGTCTTGCAATTCGCTCTTTTAAATCAGTTGTAGCATAAGAACGATAGTGACCTAGAACTTAAAAAATATTAAGAATAGTTGCCAAACTGCCAGTGCAGCCCTCTGATGCAGCTGTTGTATGTTGCTGTTCTTGCCGTCTAAGGCTGCCTTTCTCTCCCCAGGTGAAAAGCAGGCAGCTACACACGTAAGCCTGGATCAGGAGTATGACTCGGAATCATCGCAACAGTGGAAGGAGCTCGAGGAGCAGGTTGTGTCTGTGATAAATAAAGGAACAATACCTTCAAACTTTCAACCAACGCAGTTCTGTTTAAATCGCTACTCAGATAACTCCAAATTTCCGCTTGCTGTGATAGAAGGTAAAGTTAAGATTTTTACACTTCAAAAACAAGCTGAGTTAGATAAATTTGTGTAATATTTTCTCTTATTATAGATTTGAATTGACATTCTTGTGCAAGATGTTTGTACATGAATACTCTGAGATAGGTGAGCCTTCAGACTGTGATGGGGAAAGCCCATAGTAATTATTTTCTTGCACTTTTTTAATAGAACCAATAACTGTAGAAGTGTCCTTCCGAAACCCTCTGAAAGTTCCGCTTCTTTTGACTGACCTTTCATTGCTGTGGAAGTTTCAGCCTAAAGACTTCGGTGCAACGCATGATGTAGAAACAAAAGAGCAGGTAAGGAAAGCTTTATCCTTTTCCACCCCGAACAGCTGCAGGCATGGAGTATATGTTAAGTATTCAGAATTCTGTAGTATGAAAACATTTAAGCATAAACATTAAACATGAAGGTTTAAGTGTAAACTAAGAAAAAAGTCAAGAAAAAAAGTAGCAACTGAAATTCTTTTTTATTTTAGCTAGATTTTCCTAGATCTGTAGGGCACAAAGCAGCCAAGTTAACAAATTGTAAAGTGTATTGTAAAGCTGAACACAAAGCAAAATACTTCCAAGATTTCACTGTATGTGTAATACATCTATTTTGAGTCACAGTACCCTTGACCTGCAAATATAAGTGTCAGTAGGTAGATCATCAAATACCCTTTTCTTATTTGAGCTACTGTACATTGGAGTACATCGTGAAATGTGCGTTCTGAAAAACGGTGCGCGTATAACATAGGAACATCCGGTATCTTGATTAGAAGAGAAGTGAAAATTTATTGTATTAAAAATTAATGTTTTGAATACTTTAGATGAGTTATTGTTCTACTCTTTAACTTAATGCTTCAGCTAATGCTGCCAAAAGCTCGTATGGACTGTTTTCACATCCATGTTTTAAAGGTTTTAGTATGTTCTAATACTAAATATTAGAGTAAATTTCCTAAATAATTTGTTTTGCTGGCCAAAACATTTGGAACACAGTGATCTCTAAAGGTCCTGTAAATATTTACCAGAGTTATAAACATGGTTCCACATAGTTTAAGTCTCAAGGCTTACCATACACTTTCCCTTCTGTCCTGATCTGAACTGCTACTTTAATGGTGTGATAAATACTTCCATAAATATCAGTGAAACTGACTGGGAATGGTTCCAATTTATAGTGCTAAATCTTAAATTTCTCTAAAGTAAATGTTTACTGAGCTCTCGAGTTGCCTTCATAAATGCTGAGAAGGTGGGCATGCAGCACATGCTTGTCCTAACTGTATGGAAATTTGTATGGTTTTTTTTCCCTTGAACAGTTCAGGAAGGGTATTGGAAATACTATTTATGGCACTTTTTCTGCTTAGGAGTAATAGTATCTAAAGAGCTGTTTCTTCTTTTCAGGGTATGTGTGATGAAGATATGGTAGGAACTGAAGCAATAGCAGAATTTTTAATTAATAGTGAGGAGACAAAAGTGGTAAGTACTATACTTCGTTTAAAAAATAGTTGTTTCAGTGTTGAATGTTAGTGTGCATTTCAGACTTGTTATGATCTGAACTTAATGCTAAACTGACAGAATACATGACTGAATCAGACGTTCCAGTACCTCATAGATCTTACCACTGTGTATAAATGTGACAGGACCAAAGGCAGTGGGCACAAGAGGTGTCACCTGAACATCAGGAAACACTTATAAATAACTTTATTTATAACACTTAATTATTTTGTGAATGTGATGGTGCTTGAGCACTTGGCACAGGCTGCCCAGAGAGATTGTGGAGTATCCATCTTTGGAGATGTTAAGAGCCCTTTGGATGTGGTCCTGGGCAGCTGGCTCTAGATGGCCCTGCTTGAGCAGGCAAGTTGGGCATGATGACCTCCAGAAGTCCATGAGGTCCATTCCAGCTTCAGTCATTCTGTGATTCTACCCCTGTTAATCACAGTAAAAGTTAACTTTAAGGATTTTTTCCTAATGTAATGAGCACTTCTCAGCAGCGACCTGGTTTGGTAAATTCTGTGTATGTGGAATTCTGAAACTAGTAAATGATCTATATTTATTGTTGCAGTTAATATCTGACACACCTATAAAGTGAATGTAGCTGTGAGTGTGTTTAACAATTGGACATTTAAATGTAATAATACTTCTTTCTAGTAGCAACAACAACAAAAATTTAACATATCTCCACAGGCAAGACTAAAGCTCTTTCCCCATCAAACAGGGGAGCTACATATTCTGGGAGTCGTTTATAATCTTGGCACTGTTCAAGGTGCTGTGTCATTAGATGGGATAGATCCTTCTATTGGATTACAGACAGGTAAGTGTATTATTACATTAAACTGTGTGTTTTTGGAAGGAGGAGACATGGCTTTTGCAGAGTAGAACTAAATTCTAGTGTTTAGTGTTTGACTACCATGATGCAAGGCCTTCCATCAGGAAGAGATGTAGAAATAAGAGAAACAACTGAAATGGGGAAAGAGCAAATTGGCTCTTGTAGGAATCCCATGAGGAAGCATGCCAGATCCATACTTTATTGCTCCTTTTAAATCTGTTGAAATTTTGAAACCAGTAAAAAATCAAAATGTAAATATTCCATCTATGCCATGTTGAATCTATAACAACTCTCAATTGACTCTCTTGCCATTTATTTTTCTTCTGCATCTTTTTGCTTTGGTAACTTTCAACTTTTGTCTAAGTGTTGCACTGAAGTTCTTTTCATAGATTCCCAAATTTAAATTTGGCTGATAGAGGTTTCTTTTTAGCATCTTGATTTTCCTTTACATTAATATATAAATGGACAATTAATTGCATGCTACTTGATCTGTTTTGTTGAATCATTCATCCAAAACTGTCTCTCATGTGGAGAATTTAGTTGTTGGATGAAATGGAGATTAAAACGTGTGAAAGTGTCTGAAAGAAATAGAAGCTTGTTTATCTAGAGGTTGGAAACCTTTTGAATAAAAACCATTTGGAGGGTGGTGGCTGTCTTTAAAGGAAATAATCCTTTAAGTGACTTTTCCAGCCTGGCAGAAATTGGGAAAGGAAATAAATGCATCAACCTCATGCACTATGTCTGCTGCTTCCCTTCCAGTTGTAGTCAAACTGTTGACAGGCAGAGTAAGTCCACAGCAATGGATAACTGGCTGTTGGAACTTGAACTAGCCATGTGTTACGTGACTGTAAGCTCTGAATAGTTCTTAGTTAGTGATGCTGCTTAATCAGTAAACACTGCATGTGCCCAACAACAAAAATAAAAATTACTTTCAAGATTGGATTGGGAGCTTTGGATCATTTCTTAGAGACAAAGTTAGGAATTACTTAAAAAACACAGCTAAACAAAAGTTTAAAAATTTTTTTCAGGAAAGTTTGTTTCCAATGGGTTATCTGTACGAGGACGACAAGATTTAGAAATCCAAGGACCTCGACTTAATAACACAAAAGAGGAAAAAACATCGATTAAATATGGACCTGATCGACGTTTAGATCCCATTATTACAGAAGAAATGCCTTTGTTGGAGGTATGTAGCTACTTCCTGTTGGCAGTTTTGAGAAAATAGCTGAATGCAGTTTATAAAT
The DNA here is from genome assembly GCA_013397975.1 of Machaerirhynchus nigripectus. Taxonomy (NCBI): domain Eukaryota; kingdom Metazoa; phylum Chordata; class Aves; order Passeriformes; family Dicruridae; genus Machaerirhynchus; species Machaerirhynchus nigripectus. The sequence continues at coordinate 81,530 of VZRQ01003973.1, read as the reverse complement.
ATAATTCTGACATGAAGGCTTGGATTTTGTTAATGCCTAAATCTTTCTAGGTAATTTCTGATCTGTCAGTGACAAACTTGTGTGGGTTTTTTCCAATTGCAACTTGAAGTCTCAAAATCAGTATCCTTCTGAAACTGCTGTATTCCCTTTAGAATTTTAGTTGGCAACAGCTTTAGTTGCCAGCAGCTTCGGTTGCCAGATTTTAAGGTGAATAGTGAACAGGCGAAGAAGCTTTTTTTGTTTGCTTGTCATTCATCTAGAATAGTTATTCCAGCTGGTTAATTAAAACAGTGCTTTTCCCTTCTAGGGTTCTTAAAATGGTCTGGCTAACTGGTTAATGACAGGGCCCTACAGGGTGGGATAGATCAGCTAGAAGGGACTGCAGTGATCATCCAGTCCAGCTGCCTGACCAAGTTACAATATGTTAATGGCTTTGTCCAAATGCCTCTTGAACAGTGACAGGCTTGAGGCATTGATCACCTCTCTAGGAAGCCTATTGCACTGTTTGACCACCCTCTCCATATAGAAACACTTAATGTCTAGTCTAAACCTCCCCTGGTGCAGCACCGAGCCATTGCACGTGTCCAGCCACTGGATTTCAGGACAAAGAGATCAGCACCTCCCTCTCCACTTCCCCTCAGAAAGCTCTAGGCAGCAGTATAGTTTGTGTTAATGGTTGTTTTCTTGGGCATTCCCAGCTTGGCTCAGGTTTTTTTTCTCCTTTTCTCTCCCATACAGGTGTTCTTTATAAATTTTCCTACAGGGCTTCTCTGTGGAGAGATCAGAAAAGCGTACGTAGAATTTGTGAACGTGAGCAAGTGTCCTCTTACTGCACTGAAGGTTGTGTCCAAGCATCCAGAATTTTTCACTTTTGGTGGGAATACTGCTGTTCTAACACCACTAAGTCCTTCAGCCTCTGAGAACTGTAGTGCTTACAAGACTGTTGTGACAGATCCTACCTCTGTGAGAACAGCACTGCTGTCTTCAGCTTCTTCTGCAGACTTTGGGGTTGGCACGGGAGGTTCACCTGAAGTAATACAGGTTCCGCTTCCTGATGCTGTTCTTCTTCCTGGGGCTTCAGTGCAGCTGCCAATGTGGTTACGGGGACCAGATGAAGAAGGTGTTCATGAAATTAACTTCTTGTTTTACTATGAAAGTATTAAAAAGCACTCAAAAATGTGGTAAGTTTTTCTAATCTACCTTTTCTGCCATAGTTATTAGACACATTATAAACACTGTAATGGTAAAAGTAAATATTACTGAATTTCTCTCAATCACTGTGATGATGTGAAAATGGCCTGTTACCTGCTATTCTAAGCAATAGTTTTTCTACTGTATGATCTAATTTCCATATGAAATTGTATAGCCTTCACTGCTTTTAATTTAATATTTACTACTTCAATATTAAATAATTTAATAAAAGAAGGGCTAATGGAATATTGTTAATACAAACGTGGTTCGTATTTAGTTCCTCTGGAACCACATCTTTCTGAGACATAGGGTGAAAAACCGTAACCTAATTTATTTCTACATTTTATAAAACAAAATCTTGCCTACCTTGAATAAAAGATTTTGTTCTTCATTAAAATTTGGTTAATAATTGTATTGTGATGAAATTTGTTCTCTTTGGAGGGGTTAAATACCAAGTTTGACTTGCATGCTGTTTTATAGTTTCTTTTTGGACCATCTTGAGAGAGTGCACAGGCAAGTTTGACACCACAAGCTATAAAATCCCCAAGAAATTCATTCACCACTTCCTGTGGCCAGGCAGGTTTTCAGGAAAGGAGGGCTCCATCATGTGTAATGATTACTTGGGAAGACACATGTCATCAAGCCCTGCTTTTTCCTTTGCCCTAGTTTTATTGCTGAGCATGATACCGTATGGTGTGGAATATCCCTTTGGTCAGCTGGGGGGCAGCTGTCCCAGTGTGTCCCTTCCCACCCTTTTGTGTAGCCCCAGCCTGCTTGCTGGTGGGGTGGGGTGAGGAGCAGAAAAGGCCTTGATCCTGTGCAAGCCCTGCTCAGCAATAACAAAAACATTCCCATGTAAATTCTATTTCTAGCACAAATCCAAAACATGGCCACTTGGAGCTACTGTGAAGAAAATTAGCTATCCCACCCTAAACCTGCACACTTGAGGTCTGTACCATGGTGACTTCAGATAAGCTCTAGTAAGGTGGACTGAATGTCTTCTTGTGGCTGAAGCTTGTTTTCCAGGCTAGTTCTGAGAGAGAAACAGTTCATGTACTGCGAGACTGTACAGTGTAAGCTAAACAGAGTGGATCAGTAGCATATTCTCAAAACTGAAGTCATGCAAATGCCCTGTTGATTTAGATTTTTCTGTAGCTTCTGAAATACTGAAGTTAGCATCTCATTTGGCTGTAAGCTAGTCTGTAGGAATAGGGAATTTGTTCCCCTGCAACTCACAGCGTTCAGAAACTGAGGTGTTTGAGAGATGGAAGAGGGTTGTTTGAGAAATGTACTTGTTCCCTATGGTATGTAACTTTTGAGGGGAGCGTAAGGGAACTGCTCTGGTTTAATAGTGCTCTTTGTAGACTGAGTACAGCTTTTAAGTGTTTGAAAAATGACGTGATTGTGCCACTTGAAAGCTATACAAGCATACGTATATCTGAATATTAACTGCAGAACTTTAAAGTTTCTTCTGCAGTTGTGACACTGTGAGGTAGAATTCAGGAAGCCACTGATTTTTCCGGCCTAAAAACAAGTGTCGTATGATATTTCAACATATTTAGTAGGTAATGCATATCAGACTTTTACACGCCTCTAAAATGTTTCCAAGTGAAAGTTATGGTAACTAAAAGCTTCTACATGGGGAAAGCTCATGTGTTTTGATGGTGTCCAAGAGTGGGATTGTACTCATCTTTAGAAAAACAGGAAGATAACTTTCACAAATGGTCTGCTGTCCTGGAGGTTGAGCATGCCTAGAAAAAGGCAGGGTAGCATGTGGTTTGGTTCTCTTTTTCTTATTCTCTATTCAGGAGAATTTATTGAATGCAGTGGTATTCTAAGTGCTTTCTAGTAAATATTTATGGTAAGAGATAAGACTAAGTAGTGGTCTTTCTGTGGCTTATTTACTCAAAAACTATTTTCCAAAGCATTTGGTGGCATTAAACAGCATAATGATATCTGTGTGCCAATACGTGTCTCTTTACTTTCACTCTGCCTGTTGTCTTCCATCTGAAATAGTTCTGATGTATTTTCCCTCATGGTAACACGTGAACCTTTTTCTTCAATATTTCACGCTGGCTAAGAGACTGTGTGTTTAAAGAGCACCTACCCATGCAGCAAGATGGTTAAAAATAAAGTAGGTTTGATAGGGTATCTTCAGTGAAAGGCGTATCTTTGGTGGTTGAAACAAATAAATTGTCTAATGGCCTTAATATTGACAAACATAAAAGCTAAGTTTCTAGGTATCATGTTCTGGGCAGTCCTGGTTGTTCAAAATGATGTGTTTTTTTTTTTTTTTCTTTTCTTTTCTCTGCTCCCCCTTCCTCCCTTTCCTAGTCATAGAGTATTAAGGCACACTGCAGTTATTTGTACCAGCCGGTCTCTGCACATTCGGGCTACTGTCTGCAGAAGTAATGCACTTGGGGATGAAGAAGGCAGAGGGGACAACATGTTGCTGTTTGTGGACGTAGAAAATATCAATACTGTAAGTTCCTAGTTTTATTAATAATAATACTGTCCTGAAGCTCAGCAGATGAGTCACCACTGGAACCAAGACTCAAGGAAAAGGTTTTTCTGCAGTAACTTTGCAAACACTAAATAAACCTTGCATATTTGATCATTCCAATTACTGTTGGAAAGAGTATTAATGTTAAGTAATAGCTTAACTATCTGGAAGTCTCCTATACTAACCATATTGCAAGACTGTAGTTCAAAGTGGTTTTAGGAAGATTTATTCTAAACCGATGAATATTCTTGATTGCAACTTCCAAGACTGTCTCATTCAGAACTAGCTGTGTCCTCTGCAACCTTTCAGTGAAAACACTGGTAGAATTAGTGGCAATGTCAAAATCAAAATTTAAGCTCCAATTTGAATGTAGTTTCTGTGTTTACATTTATCACCAAACTATATAGACATTTTTGCTAATATAATCCAAATACAGATATGTCCATTATGATCTGTTGACCTACTAAAGCAGATGAAAATACTCAGTTTTTCATACCATGCTAATTTAAATTTACTTATTTTTTTGGTAAAGCTGCTCCCATTTTTTCAGTCACAAAGCAAGGTAACTGAATTGTCTGTTCATAAAATTCATAGACACTTAGTTAGTAATGGAACCACTAAGCTGATTTGTCATTTTCTTTTAAAGGTGTGTACATTCTGGTTTTTTTCTTCATTTACTGAATATTGTCCACTCCTTTAGGGAGGGAGGAATGTTTTTATAAAGGACTTACCAAGTTAACAGTGTGAGGCTTAGTTTTCCACTACTGCCTCACTCTTTACAAGAAAGGAAGCCAATTCTGAAAGCTGCTTTTTATTGTGTATATCTGTAAGTCCAAAATAAATAGATGTTGAGTTTCTAGGATTTATGACATAACAGTGCTTCTGAAGTAATCCTAGAAACGAAGTAGCCTTGTGGACAGTGTTCTGCATTGGAGTTAAAAAGCCTTGTTTTTGTTGAAGTTATTCTTAATCTAAAATACTAGCTTGTGGATCTTTTTCTGGGGGATCCTTATTTCCTCATTGTGTGGCTTTTTTTACTGGAATTGGAAGTTGCTGTGATCTGGGACTGTTGCTTTACTTTACAGTGGGTCTTCAATCTCTCCTTGTCTCTAAGTATTGTGTGTTATGAATGGTGTGAATAATGAGTTAAATTAAGATTCTAACAGTGCCACCTTGCAGTGAACACTTACTGTGCAATGTAGCACATCAGAATTGTGATTGGTTTTCTTTGACATAACTTTTGTCTTTTCCTTAGAGTGAGACAGGCGTTAAGGAGTTTCATATAGTTCAAGTTTCAAGCAATAGCAAGCACTGGAAGCTTCAAAAATCTGTTAACATCTCTGGAGACAAAGGTGTGTATTTGTATCACCAAAAGGATGGCAAGTCTAGCTTCTGCCTGATAAAAACAGTTTAAAGAATCTTACAAGGAGCTGAATTTGGCTTTCAGAATAATTAGTGTCCAAAAACTTCGTCCATTTCAAACATACTAAAGCCCTTCTTTTATCTGTGTTTCAAGAAACGTATATTTACAGATAACTTATTCAGACTTAATTAATTTTAAAAACAAGCTTAATTTACAGGTACATTATTTCTGTGATGTAGAGAAATCCATGTCTGGGGTGGCTAATAACTTTCCTCACAAGAAATATGGTTGTGTGGAGTGCAGTTGCTATGCCTGATTAGCTGTGCTTGTTGAGTGTCATCAGTGTGTTTCCTATTTGTGAATGTTCAAGACTGACTTTTGTCTAAGGGACTCTGATTATGCTGAACGTGAAAGAAAATTGTTGTCATCTTTTTTTTTTCAGATACTAAACTGGCTAGCAGAGAGAGAGCAAAGTTATGTTTTAAAGCAGTGAGGTGCAAAAACTCAGAAGGTAGGTTCTTTCTTGAATGTGGTAACTTCTTGAGAAAAATACTCTTTTTGGATACTGTATGCTGAAGTTGTGACTTGTCATGATGTTAAAACGGTGCTTTCTCTTTTTATCCCTTAGAAAATTACACATTTGCAGATATTGTCTTTGGAAATGAACAGGTAGGTGAATGGGTACAACTGCATATTTTATCTTGTGCAAGGTGTCCCTGTCATGTGAAAGGACAAAGAGGTGGTAAGGTAACCTAGGCTAGCATATAGTCTGGAATATTAGGATCCCAGCTCCACAGTTGAACTACTTTGGGATGACATTACAGTGGTAGCTCTTTTTTCTAGTGCTTCTCCTTCCTTTTCAGCTCTTTGGAGTAGTTCTTCTAAATATATCCCAGCCCTCTAGTTTTCTAGTAGAGGTCTGCAGATACCAGATTCTTGTTCTTAATTATACTTTCACTGAGGTTAAAAATTCCAATTACAGCTTCCTTGAAAAACTGGAAAATGAATGGATGTTGGTCCCAGAATTTCAAAACTACTATAGGAGTTTGCAGTCAATTCAAGGAGTCTGTTTGATTTTTCTAGAAGTTTAGGATTTTAGACTACCACACTCTTCTAACCTTTTTTAAACATACAGGTATTGAATAATCCTTTCAGCAAATCATCTTGGTACAGCAAATGCTTTTCTAAAACCTGAGGAAAGTAGGCTATTTGCATTAGATCAGAAATCTTCATAGTGGATTTAGTCAGTTGAATGTCAGATTGCTTATTTTATGCTGAGCATACATTTTTTCCTATATGTATTCAGCATTTGAAAGCCAAAGAAAACCTATTCACTACCATTTCATTTCATAGGCATACAAATTGAAGTTAGGACTAAAAATCTGAGGGAGATGGTCCTTCTTTGCATTTTTAGAGTTGGAATCTGAGGTGCAGGAACTTTAGCTTTCCTCGAGAACATTTTAGTACAGTGAGGAGATGGGGAGGGGGTCCTCCCTTCTGAGAAGTTGCTCCAAAAGCAGATTGTCTCCCTGGGTACCAGTGTTCTGCTAGTGCAGTAATTAGCAGCTCTGCAACAGCATATTCTGGAAAAGCTAGCATTTTTGAAAGGGGGGGGTTGGGAAGCTCAAGTTGCTTGCTTAGCCTCTTGTCTCCAACAGGACGCAGTATCACTGCTGTTGCTCCTAAAAACCAGTTTCCTTACCAGGCTTTTGGTGTTGGAAGAGCTTGGCACACATGATGACAAACAGCACAGTGCTTCTGTTTGTGCCACGTATCTATGGGGATGTGCTGTGCAATCTATTATCTGTGCTATTGCTAGCAAAGTGTATGTTCCTAACTTAGATAAAAAATTCTAGCTAAGCTGAGGAAAATATTAGTAACCGAAAATGACTTTTGTATGACTTAGTTGGATGCTTCAGCTCTCTGTAACAGACTTGTTATATCACAGTTGGCTGCTTTGAGACAATAATCAAAGCTCCTATTTCCATGTCTGTATTTGTAGTTTTAAACTAGCAAGTTACAGCTGTTGTTTTCCCTATATTACCTCTGACAGCCCTTTAGATGGGGCTGATCTCTAACAGATCAAGCATGGAAACCAAGGTGTCTGGCATCATGTAGCTTTACACCGGGAAGCAAAGCAGGATACTGGAACTGAAATGCTACAGTGACGAGCTCTGTTAGAGCAATTTGTGTCAGCTCTCATCCTGTTCTGAACACTTTGTTCCTTTTCTCTCTTTTAGATAATAAGTTCAGCCAGTCCTTGTGCAGACTTCTTTTTCCAAAGCTTATCCTCTGAATTTAAAAGAACACATGTGCAGTCTCATACTCATGCATCTCAAAGGGCAGTGAAACAATCGTTTGATGAAACAGTCAGGTTGATACAAAGATGCAGTGAAGTCGATTTGAACATTGTGGTACTGTGGAAGGTATGTATGGTTGTGGCCTTTGTGGTAATTTGGACATGAAACATTACAACTAGAAAATAATTTAATGTGGCGTCATGAACTTTCAGGCATGTGCATATGAAATTTATGGGTGACTTTTTTTTCTGAGAACAATCAAATGAACTATAATGATGCAAGAAGCAAAGGTAGTCTTAGTCTCTATTACTGTAAGAAGTGTCCTTAAATGGTTTTACATTACTCTAGATGCACCCAGTTCTTGTAAGTTCTCTTTTAAAAGAGAAAATTATGAAATCTTAAACTAGGAGGTTTGTTAATGCTTGCTCTTATAGAACTGTAAGAGTGACCCAGTCTGCTTTGAAGAAGAGGGTCTCATTTACCAGGATGCAGATATTAAGAAGTGGAAATTGGCATAAATATGTCATGCTAGCCTCTAAGTTGTGATCAGTACAGCGTGTTCCACTTCAGTTAGAGGGCAGTCAGCAATTCTGTGTTATGAATCTTATGATAGTTTTTGGTCTGCAAATGTCTTTGTGTTATGTTCTGTAGGCATATGTTGTGGAAGACAACAAGCAGCTTATTTTGGAGGGCCAGCATCATGTTGCCCTTAACACGGTTGGGAAGGAGGCCTTTTCATTTCCTCAGAAGCAGGTAATCTCCTGTGAAGTTTTTCTTTACAATTGCTTCTTTCTCTAAATGGACTTAATGAATTCTCTAGTTTATAAGTGGAAGCTTTTGTATAATCTTAACATCAGATACGTGTTATTACTAAATAATTCAGGCTGACTGACTCCAGGTTTGCTTAGTCTTCTGTATTGAGCTAGCCAGGCTCAGTTGAAACATGAGAAAAGCAATATGCAAGTAAATATATTGATGAGCAGTTGTTGCAGTAAAGTGTTCTGTGGTATTTCAGTTAGAATTAGAAACTTGTGAATGGGATTAAAGGTAATGATTATTTCATAACAAAGTTAATAGTAAAATGGTGAAGTTTATAGTTGTTTTGCTTGATGAAAGAAAACAGCATCTGTAAGAAACTGGTGGCTGTCTTCTGGTACATGAATTGGTTACAACTATGGAAGTTACAGCTAAGATTCTGTAAAAACATCTGTACTAAATTCAGTTTATATGGGTGAAGAAGACTAATGTGCAGAATAAGAGAAATCTTGTGCTTTTTTAGTCTTCTGCTGAGCAGCACATTGCTGTTCCTTCTTGTCTTGATGCTATTCTGCTTATGTTTTTACCAGTATTGCAGACATAATATATAGCTTTTAGTGAGCTCTTAAAGTTGCAGCAAAGAGTACTATGTATTAATTTTGTCAAGAAAACAATACAGGACAAATGTCTTCCTATTATAAATACCATGATAAAATGCAAGTAGTGAATTACTCTGAACCTATATGCTTTGGCTTTGGTTCATAAGCCTTTAAGTGTTTGTGCATTGCTAAGATAATTTTTTCCATTTAGTTCTTTGTGCTGTGAGGTAAATGGGAATTTGCACATACAGGCTCTAGCTGTGCTGAGCAGTACAAGAAGCTGTATTAGTCTAATGACAACTGCCCCCTGAGGTATTACTTTTTCTGTCTTAATGTGTATGTAGAATAGTAGATCACACTGTAGACATCTAAGGTTAGGAGAGAAAATACTGTGAACTTCTACTTCTGACCTCATTAAACTCTGTTTCTCACAAATGGATAGGAAAAGAAAATAGAAATGAATCACATATGCGTCTTAAAATAAACAAATGACTGAATATGGTACGGGTAGAAATTTGCATTTCTTGTTGACTGGAACTCTATTTATCTGCATCACATGCAATTTCAAACTAAAGAAATTAATCCTGCCACCAGGAACAAGGAGGATCCATATGTACCCTCACTTCTTTGAGGAATATATGCTACTTTATTAGTGTTCTCTGTCTAAAATCTGTTTCTCATCAGGTTTTGTTGCAATTGTCTTCATATAGATTCTACATTGATTATTCTCACTTTCTTTAGCATGAGGAACACACTTGAAGCATTCTGTATCTTAGTTGGAAGCAAAAAAGTATCTGCACTGTCATGCAGTTGAAATCTGGTATAAGAGTAATTGGGGTTGGGTTTTTTTTTCAACAAACATGTAAATTCTGTGTCCTCATGATAACCAAAACCCAGAGTTAGCATGAATTTTAAGGACCTGTAATCTCAGGACTGCTAAGAATTGAGAAACTTCATATGCTCATGTACTACCTTTTTTTAAATTGGGTCTTAATACTGTGAGGAGAGCAGATAAACTGCTCTGAGGTAGGTGGCGAGGTATGATAAATTAATTGATTTGAGACTTTGCAGCAGTTTACTTTATTCAATGCACATTTCAGAATTAAAAGAATCTCCAAAATAGAATTAAATTAGGCTAGACAGAGAAAATAATGTTTAATCTCTGAAGTATTGTATATTGTCTTTGAATTATCTTGCTTTTGCATACAAGTAACACAAACAGTGAAAAGGTGGGGAGGATTGGTGGTAGAAAATCCCAACCCCAAACTTTACTTCTGATTTAATATTTTCAGTATATAATGTTATCTTATCTGCATTTATTCTCTTAAGTCATAAACAGGGTTGGAAACTCTACTCTAGGCTGTTCCTGATTTGCCTTGTGCTGACAATATTGAAGTTGGTTGTTTTCTGAGAACTTGACAGCAGAGGGAGATGGAGGTGCATGCTTTTTACCAATACATGTGGGTTACCAGTTCATAAATGATAGAGGGCTGTTCTGATCTGGGGAAAAAAAAATTAACTGCAGATTCTGAACAGGGTGTCTCCTAGGATGCAAGAGTCCACTCTGCATTTATTGCTGAGTTTTATTTGTTGCTCCTCTAAATTGACTTTCTTCTTGACTTCTTTTGCTTCATGCTGTTGTATCCAGCAAAGGAATTTTTGTGTCTGGCAGACGCAGAGAGCTATCCCCAACCCAAGACGACTCTCACAACAGACATGGAGTAAAAGTGAACAAAATTTCTTTCTGCCCTCCCCTTTATTTCTTTTAGTCCTGTGAGAAATGACTCAAATCAACTCCAAATCAATCGAATAACTCTGTTGAACAAATTGAGATCGCTTACTTTATATTTTGGTTAAATTCTCTGTACTGGTTGGCTTCTGCTGCGTTGTCAGTTATGGTGTATCTCAGATTAACTCTTTGCCAGCTTCTAAAGATATAGTTTGGATTTACAGAAGCTTCTACTACTGTTCTGGGAAACAAAACTTCAGTAAAGCATTGTAGTGAAGAACAGGAGATTGGTATTCTTTGGCACTGTTATGTTTAAATTGTTCCAGCAGTTGCTGGTAGATTGGTAGTTGGATGAACTGCTAAAAAGTCATCCTAATTATGTGTGTAAGATGTTAGATTGCTGACTGAGCCACAGTGATGGGTGGTTACTTCTGCTTGGTTCCTTGTGGGACATTTAATGCACAACAGGGAGGTAGAACAGACAACAGGGTGCAATTATTCCTGTATTGCAGTAGCATAACTTGCTGTAGTATTTGATAAAATCAAGATAAAACCTCTGGTTACAGTGGGGCTTGGGGAAAGGCTAAAATGTTTTTCTGGGTAAAATTGCTGTAGGTATCCACATCTTAAAAACATGAGTAATTCTATACAAGTTCTTTGATGCTCAAATGCGTGTGCTCCCTTTTCTTCCCATGTTTGTTCAAAACAAAAATAGGAATACTAACCTTTTTTCATTCCAACCACTACAATAACTGTGACTTTAAAGCTGGTTTTCTGTCACTGAATACAAATGGTTTTTTATTGTTGTTTACACTAGAGGTTTCTGTATAACAAAATAGCACTACTTTTGAGTATAGCCTGGACACAGTAGGTCTATCAGGAGATGTGATGAACTGCTTACACCTTTATGTTCTAGAAGTTTGGAGCCATAACATGTAGTATGCTGAAGGAACTTACAAAATACTGACTTGGTTAAAGCATTTATTTGTTTTATATAGAAATTTCTCTGGATATTACGAAAAACCTTTATCATCTTATCCTTCCTCTCATTTGTATTTTTGAAAAAATGTCCTTTGGCTAAAGGTGGGGGAAAAATGCTAAATACAGTTTGTTGCCTTGAATCAGAAGGTGCCACATGTTAAGTTACATTAATAGTCACAGGCAACAAACAATATAGGAATAAAAAATCTCATAAGGTGTAAGTAAAGTGAATCGCTTTGAATAGATCCATTTCAGGCCAAGTAATAAAAACCTCGCTTATAAAATCAGCTGAGTATTTGTAAATCATGGCTGGTTTTTTGGACAGTGATACTGCTGTAGGTTCTGTTTCTCTTCTGAAACATGCTTTTTGGAGCCAGGTAGTTTTAACTGAAGGTCAACTTAAGATTGCATCTGAAATACAGGTATTCTGTCTCTTCTTCATGACCTCTCTACCTTGAATAAGTTAAAGGACAAAATCTTGAAATGCATTAAACATCCAGTCACAGTCAGGGCTGTTGATTAATACGATTTCTTATTGCTCTCTCCCCTGCTTTTCTAATGTGGTGAATTCAATCCAAAGATTCCAAAGGAAAAGTGCAGTGTAATACGGTGGGATGGAAGGAATAGTATGGTACTAGGGCATTTGCCACACTTCTGGTTTGCCAAGTCTTCACACCAGTGGAAGGTGAGAAGCAGCCTAAAGGTTTGTCATTTGAATGTCAGCATGTTGGGAGTAGCATCCATCCTTTTCAGGTGTGCTTCAGGACTGCACTTGATGTTCTTCTGGGCTGCACACTGTCCTGTGAATTAGACCAGCACTAGCCTAAAGTAAAATCCATAAAATGCGAATAGGATGGATGCAGGCTTTCTGGCAGTATTTCACTTCAGAGAGGATAATTTTTGGTAACACTGCTTCTTAAAATACATTCAGCTTAGTGAGTCAGCAACATTTTGGTTGGAAGCAGGAATTCTTGAAATGTAGGAGAGGGTAGAGTTTAAAAAACTGGTTTTCCTAACTATTACTGGAAGTGACATCTTTTGCTAATTCAGGATTTTTTTTACAGACTACATGGGAGGAGATACTTGAATAAAACAGATTTTTGGAATGGATTTAAGACTTTCCTTAAACCACCTTAGTAGGCAAAAAGCAAAGTTCTTAAGGGTAAATCAACATCAAGAACTGAAATACACATTTTTCACTCTTGTATCAATTAACATAGCAGATACAGTACCAGTTTGGGAGGACTGACTTATAATATTGTCATGAATGAAATATTCCAAATAGCTGCAACTTTTGATCTGCTGCTTTACCTATTATGGACTGAAGAGCTGATGCTATCTGTTTTCAAATGTATTATTCTTGGTGTCAGTAAAGTACTTTTCCTGGAGTTGTCATTTCTGTAATTGAGAGCTGGAATGAATATAGATGAGTCACATGTTGAAGGAAGTAACTTAAAACTGAGGTTTTAAAATGGACGTTCTCAGGTCTAAAATGGGAAGGGGAGAAAAAGCACATCACTTAGATGTCTCGCTCTTATTCTACTGCTTTCATATATTCTGCTTTTACTTATGCTTATCTTCATTGAGGAGTTAGCTGTTTAGGTTTTCTTCTGTGCTGTGCATATTGGTCCCTCCTATTTGACTGAGCATGTCAATAATCCTTTTGGCTATGTCTGGCTTGTGGTTTATGGGGCAAATATGCTGATTTTCCATACAACTTGGAAATCAAATTGTGGTGCTTACCTTTTTCTGGTGTGCTTAAGAGCACATTGACTCAGTATTTAAGAATATTGTTTATGAAGCCGAAAACTTTAGGTTGTGTAATATTAGGTATAAAAATTTAAAGTGACTGTATGTGAAGATACCATCACTTCTGTCCATCTGATGGAAAGGAAGAACTTTTCAATTTGAAAATGCATTCTGAGATATTAAGGAATGTATTATGGGTAGATTTGTCTATTGCATCTATTAAAAGATGCTTTGAATGGTTTAAATGTTACCTTTTCAATTTTTAGCTAAGTATAATTGCAGAAGAGATTTGAAACCTTTGTGAACGAGTAAAACACCATTTCAGAAGTGTATATAGGGATGATCTATAGCTGTTTCAAAGTAGCAAAATATCAGACTCTAAAGGTTGGGACTTTTTGTAACACACATAAGTGAAGATGTTGAGATTATTCTATTTGAAACAGCAATCTTGTGCCTGGGTTTGAGTGTATTTGTTTGCAGCTGGCCTTTATAAATGGCTTTGGGCAACAAGAAGCTTTCTAAAAATGGAAAACAACTTTCCAAGCACCAGTTGTGCAGTTTGTAGCTCTTGGAACGTAACTGAGGGAGCACTGTTGTTCTGGTGCTACTGTCTGTTGTGTGTTTCTGGTGAAAACCCAAAAAGCTTTAAAATGCAGCTATAAAATGTAAAAAAATAACAAAACCACACCCCCCTCTTCCAATCCCTTACAAAGTCTCTTCCAGTCAAGCCTCTCTACCTCTACCAGTTTGTATGGATGAGACACTCAAATTACACCATAACTGTTTTTTTAATGGAACAATCCTAACCATTAATGTGGCTTTCTTGTGTGGAGTTTATGCTGGCTACTGGAGCTTGTAACACTTTTGGAGGCTTTGCAAAGAACCACGCTGGGTCAGCAAGCAGATTTTAGGTGTCAGAATTTTTTTTTTCCTTTTAAAAGGCAGTACTCCACTTGGGCTGATAATCTAGGAGTTCAGCAACAAAATATCACCTGTTTAGTTCTTTATTTTTCTTTTGCTTTGTTTCTAAATATAGTTGTTGCTGCTTGGTGTATATTCTTGAAGGGAGGGTACAGGTGCCAAGTAGGTATGGGCTTTTGTTTTAAGCCTTGATCCAATTTCACAAGCTCCAGAGTAGGGCAGGCTTAAACTAAGCATCTATTGGCTGTCTCTAGGCAGCTTTCTGATCTGTATGCACGTCTTGGTTACCATTTTGAAGTGCTTAATTCTTTCCTGAACAATTCATTAGGTGAGAGAATCATGGGCTAAATGTTGTATCTTAGCCTTTGTTCTAGGTACACAGTCACAAAAAGCCTAGAGTTTGAGCAGCTGAACTTGGAGAGACAGACATCTTTTCTGACTCTGACACCCAGAGGCTGGCTGGAATTAAGATTTGGCTCTGCTGGTAAATGATTAATTTTGCTGCTTTCCAGTCCTTCAACAGAGGTGTAATATTAGAACTAAAGGTCTGAAATATTAACAGCACTCTGCACTTTCACCAGTAAATGTTCCTGCTGCATTTCGTGATGTTCTTGTCTACTTGTAGAGGTAAATATTCGTATTTGTCTTTTGTAGGGTTTTAAAAAAATACTCGTGAATTCTGATTGGGAGGACTTGGAACAGGTAACTGACTCTAGGGCAAACTACAGTATGTAGGATATTACTGTGTGGTTGAATGCAGCCTTTAAAATTGGTTGGACTATTATTTAAGGGGAGAGAATAATTTAAATGAAAACCTGTAATAATCTCTTCTGTTTCATGCTGTCAGTTTGCATTGTTAGATAGGGTAGGATAGAAACACCAAATTCATTCAATGCTTAAAATATATTTTATTGTTACTGTGGAATACCTTTTTTTCTTTTCAAATTACTTTTTGAGAAAACTACTCTCCTTTTGAAGGAAAGACTTGCAAGCCTGTTAAAACATTTGGTGTCTTCCTGGTATTAGCACAGTGACTAAGGTGTTCATACATGTTTCCAAACGCCCAGAGTGTTTGATGTTTAAGTCAGGTTTCATTGCCTGTAATGTTTCTTTTCAACTTAAAAGGTAAATTCTATCACCTTTTAATGAAAAGTATTAACTTTATTACACTGTACCAACTTACTGGTGGCTTTTTAAAAATCTTGTTTTGTGTGTTTTTAGTAGGCACACACATTTACTGCTGCAAATTCTTTTTTTCTTTAAAGATGGATTTTCTGCAGAATAGGTTTGTAAGGAAATACTAAAGAACAGCCCCCTCCTGAATAAATCCTGCTCACAAACCAGATTAGATGATGTTGGACAGAAATGCTGTACCAAATGCAGCAGCTTTCTGTATCACTTAATTTCTTCTGCTTCAGAGACTCATTCTGTCCAAAGGGTTAGGGGGAATCCCAAGTAGTGTGTCAGAGCTTGTCTTGGGCTTTCAGCGGGGGACAAAGATAACTTTCATATCTGCAAGTGCTTGTTATGCAATTTCAAAGATACTCTGTTATTAAATCCTTCTGTCAATGTTAACATGTTCCTATAAATTTCTGTTTGCTTTATTTTGGATCTGTTCTCGGAAACTTGTGCATTGGCTTTCCTGTTTTGAACTTCCTAGGGCAGGTGATGAATTTTTTTGTTGTTAGGTTCAGCTGCTGAACAGGGAACAGTGTAAATGCTGTCCCTTTTCCCTAGAGGCCAAACCCAAGCACTATCAAACCACTGCAACAGTAGCGTGCTTTTGTGAAGCTTGCACAGATAGTGTTTTCACAAGCAACTGTGAAATCTGTCTCAAAAGAAGGTAATAGATAAATCTTATCAGTTCCTCATCCAGCATGCTTAAATACAAACCACGTTGGAAAAACACGTGAGCTTCATGATGCTGCAGACTTGTTTCCCTTATGAGCTATAGTTCATAAGGGAAAACTGTAACTTCTGTGACTGGATTTTCTTGTACCTTATGTTACTATTTTGAATGTTATTCTGAATTTGTTTCAGGAACTACCAGAAACAGTTCTCTTAAAGTTTTTTCGACCAGAAAACACACCGGTACCTGCAAGACCAACACCAGAGCAGCTTTCTAATCTTATTAAGACAACTCTTCATTATCCAGAGTCTTTCAATCATTCTTTTCATCAAAAAAGGTTAGTGGAACATTACCTTTAGAAACTTTGGAAATATTATTAATTTGACATAAATCCTTTTGAGAGATACTATGTGGTTTATGATAGAAAAGTCTGGTATGCAAGTGTGAAATCTTGTTCAGTTTTTAAACTCACTGCTTCAGATTTTTACAGGTAAAATGTAAGTTTCATGTAAAAAAAAAAATGGGCTGTAATACCATAGCTTACAGTTTTAATGTTAACAAGTAATGTTATCAAACTTACTGGAAGAAAAATAGTCTGCTCCCTTTTGTTTATTTATGTTGTCAGAGTAAACACTGTGATTTCTTTGAGAAGCCAGACAGAAAGAAAGAAGTACTTTTAGGTCAAAGGAACTTGTATGTCTGCAGCATCTCACTTGCCAAGATTAGCTGCACATGGTTCTGACTTACATCAGAAGGAAAGGTGGTAACATTCAGATCACTGGGGCTTGTCTCCTGGAAGAATATCAGAATTAACCTCTGTTAAAAAGCCTGCTGCTAGAGTGAATTAGTTGGAGCCTCTAAAATCCACGAGTCTTTCAAAATTGGAATGATATGGACAAAGCCCCCAGCTTAAGTTCCGAACATTAAACGAGTTGTACTTGAAACATGAAGGCACCTATTTAGGCTTGAGTTGTTTTATCTGAAAATTCTGTTACTGTTTTTTTTAACAGTTAATGTAAGTTGTCAAAAGAAAGGGATTTGTTTCTAAAATCTAACTTCTAAATGTTTTATAAGGTGCTATATTTTAATGACAGTGATAAAGCATGTGTTATCCCTGTTAAGACATTCATTCACCTCTTATTGATTATAGTTGCTGATTGTTCTTTTCTTACAATTCAAGTTTAGGATATTTAAACTGTTAAACAATGGCAAGGAATTCCAGTGATACTAATCACTTACTGAATACACACAGCTGTTTCAGCTGCAGTAGTTCGTCTTCCTGCCTGTCAGTATCTTGGGGTCTTTCTTGCTGCAGCATTATTTAGAGAAACAATAATAGTAGTTTTGAATTAAAAAAATATCACTTAACTGTATTAGTTTATTGAGGATAAAGGCCTACATTAAATCCAGATGTGCGTATGCAGTCTGTTCTGTTTGGGCACTGTTCAGGCTATAACTTAAGGCCCAATGCCAGCAACTCCTCTACAGGTGGCAGTGCAGAAGAAAAGTATCCCGTCAAAATGTGCCAACCAGAACTTCAGAAAATAGCATACTGGACCATGTTCTCCCATTCTGAAATGTCTCCTGTCACACAAGCAAGTTTCTTGTAAACTGAGGTGGTATTTATGCTTTTGCTGTCCTTTCTCAGCGGGATGAAGGGAGATGGTAGCTTCATTTGGCCCAAATGAGCCAATGCTGTTTGCCTTAATTGACAACTTTTATTATAAGTAGCTCTAGTCAGTGTGAGTGATTATATTGCTGCCTACACTGTCTTGACTCTGGCATAATTGACAACTACATATAAATTCCATGTTACTGCAATTCATTTTAACTATTTAAGAGTATAATTAAGACTCTCTAAAATAAGATTTTTCCTTTAATATGGAACTGTTTCTCTTTGCAGCCTCTGTCTGGTACCTGTCACTCTCCTACTTTCCAATTGTTCCCAGGCTGTTGTAGATGTGACGATTGATTTGCGGCATAAACCAACAAGGTAGTGTGTGAATGTTAATCAAACAATATTTTTTAAGAACCCTTCCTAGCTTGGGGAGTCTTGTAATATTTTAACTATGCTGAATATCTAAAATAGAGTTTTTTCAACAGTGGCTTCTTTGAAAGAATAGAAGTTGATAAAGGGCTCGTACAGTTAACTGTGAGTCTTCAGTCTCAACTTTGCTAAGACAGGGCCTTTAATTGTGACTCTTGAATAGTTAAAACTCTGCAGATCGTTTCTAGAAAAAGGGAAATGCTTTTCAACTAGTGAAATAGGAGCTTCATCAACCTTTATTAAACATAAGTTGTTGGGTTTTCATTTCTAAAACTGAGTATTTTGTAGACAATTCCTCCTGCAATTTGGCCAAGTGTAAAATTTCATAGAACCTTAGATATTTTTAAGGCTTCCTCTAGGTTTAGCAGCTGATTCTTATGACTGCCTTTTTGCTTAGAACTGTAGTAGTATGTGTGAAAATATAGCATTGAGGAAGTGTTTTTGAATTACTTCTAAAAATTTTACTGCAGATTTTTTGTGGGATAGAGAATTCAGTTCCATGGTATCTATACCATTGTAATTCTGCCACTTCTATTAAAACAAGGGAACTTTAACTCATGGATAATACAGGTGACAGCTCTCCTTCCTCACTACTGCCCTCTTAGATATGATACTATCTGGTCTGTTTGCCACCAGGGAGAGGAGAAAGATTGTGAAGACATTGAGGGGGGCTTAGTCATAGAGGAACATTGGCTTCTTGCCAACAGTCCATGGAGGCAAGTAAGATATTAAAAGCCCAGAGCCTAATAAACAGGGTCAGAAATGGAAGACAGAAAATTCAAGTGTGGTTTACATTTCAGGTACAATTAGGAAGCCATTCACTGATAGGTTTTTTTTTCACAAGGTGGTCATGTTTTGTTACATTGTGAGACATCTTTGGAAGGATAGTGTACTCATGTACCTTGAAACTACTAAAAAATAAAGAAACCCCCCCCCACACACACCCTCTCCAAATGTATAAGTGCAATGTCTCTAAAGCAGTGTATGTCCATGTTGTCTGTTCCTGTGTGACATGCAGTCTGATTTAACTCTAGCTCATGGGATAGGCCTAAGAATGCCTTAAATAGGGATTCCTTAAACTGTGACAGTTTGGATCTTGTTGCTACATCTAGTGTTAGTGTTATGTGCCAGTTATGTAGAAAGCTGAGAATACACTGAGTTCTTTGTTATACGTATGTGTAATTTTAATGTCCTCTGTATAGTGTACAGTACATTAGGAACCAAAGAAATGCTTTAAGGGTTTGTAATGATTCATCTGAGCTAGGGGAGAGCCACTCTAAGGAGTTTTGAGTCAGAGAACATTAAAAAAAATATTTGGTAAGACCCAGAGTTAAATTGAGCTGATGGATGGACATAAGCATCCCTAAATTTACCCAAGGGTATCCTACGTACTCTGAGTCTGCATATGTTTGTAGGAACAGGTGTGTGTGGGTATGGATGTAATAGGAAAGAAGACAGACCCACATGATACTTGGTTTTTTTTGAAGCTGCATTCAGTTAATGATAAAATGTTAAGTGGAGTTCTGTCTGTAGCTATGACGGCAACTGTTAATCCTTGCAAAATCTAGCTTTGTCTTGCTAGATAAACCTAAATCTCCTAAAGATAAGGAGGGTGAGTGGAACAAAGACAGTGGTATGCGTTTGGGGAAGGCAGTGATTTAAGGGTAGTGATTGTAGGCAAGCAGTCAAAAAAACTCAGCAGCTTCCAAGACATCAAAGACAAATTGCAGTGGGCACTCATCCAAAGAGAGTCAGAATAGTAACGTAAGTTCCCAACTCCTGACTTCTGAAAAGAAGTTTTTAAAAAGTATAAATCTTTGTAAGGGTGTGGTGAGGGACACTCAGTGCATTCTGAAATCTTGAGAGAACTTGAAGTTTGAAGGAGTCCTTTAAATTGCTAATACATGCTTCAAGTGCAGAGAATTAACATTTTTTATCTTTTTTTTTTTTTCAGCTCTGAAGCACTAGAAATACATGGATCTTTTACATGGCTTGGGCAAACACAGTACAAGCTTCAACTTAAAGGCCAGGAGGTCTATAGCTTGCAGCTAAAGGCTTGCTTCATTCATACTGGTGTCTATAACCTTGGAACCCCCAGAGTATTTGCCAAGCTCGTGGACCAAGTTACTTTGTTTGAAACAAGTCAGCAGAACTCCATGCCTGCACTGATTATTATCAATAATATCTGACCACTTCCTGAAAAAAAAAAAAGGCACTAAAAGACAAAATAAATGGGATTCTTTTCTTACATTGCTGGTTGACATTTTGCTGCAGTTTTTTTGAAATAGCACCTCAAACATCTAACTTGTTACTAAAGATCGTGTAGAAAAGAAAATAGCAAAATATTCAGATGACTTGTCAGTTTGTTTCTCGATGCAATGCACGTTGGACTGAAAATACGTTTATCCTTTTATAATGTATTTCTTCTCTGGTAATTAAGATACTCATAAAACACTCTAACTCCAGATCTGAACATACTTGTATGTCCAATGCCCTGTCAAAAATGCAGCTTGACTGCTGTTACAACTTCCAGCATGGTGTGTTTAATATTTGTGGCTGTATTAGGATATGGTTCAGGAAGAAAACCTCATTGGCTTTTTCCTGTCTGAAGCCATTAGTCATGGTAAATCCCAACCTTACTGTGAAGTTCAATAAGGTCTCTCAAATCCATTTCTTATTCTCGGTTCTTTGGTTTAAAATTTTGTTCTCATATTTATGGAAACTGGTGACTTTTCAAGGTTTACATAAAAGTCCACCTAGGGTGTTTAAAAAAATAATTTCTTGAACCAGTTTGAGTATTTTCTCATTCATCTCAAAACAGAATGCACTATTTCACAACCATGAGATTGTCATTTAAATTGTCACTTACTTTATTATGTAACTATAACAACTGATCTGTTTAAAAAAATCTACTCAAGATTTTCAAGAAATGTATTATATTTATAACAAATGTACTGTAAATAGAATAAAGCATACACCATATTCACTGTATGGACTGGTGGCCTTTTTGCTTCCCTTTGTATACAGCTATAGCAATCCACAGGTGCTGCTGCTATCATAGCACACCACTGGTGTGTGAAACAGTGCATCTGCCTTCTGATGCATTTTGCTCTTTTTACAATTTTAATTGTATTTGGTACTGCTGTATGACTGTCTCCAGGACTTAAGACTTCCTGAAAGTCTTGGAACCCATTCACAGCACGTGACCTTTCACAGTCAAACTTAATAGGACTGTGGATCATGTTCCTAAATCAATAGAATAGTGAAATATTCTCTAATAATGAATATGTTGCTTCAGGGCTCAAGTTCTTTTCTGGGGTTGTATAGCTCGAAAGAAAAATTTGGAAGATTCTCAGCATTGTAGCCTTAAGCTGTGTAATCATTGTTTTTTTCTGTCTCACACCCATTTAAGGAAAGAGAAGGCATTATTGATGCCATTCAGCTGTGCACTGTAGGCCGAAATGTTCTCAGTCACAGTTGGTGTATATTTTAAGACAGGCTGTCCAAAGCAGGTTATCAAGAACATCATGTTTAGAAACTGAGGATGAAAAGAAGAGAGAGCCTGTAGAGGAAACTAGGCTTGTCTGATGAAGGCCAGGGATGGTACAAATGGCAATTCATAGTGAGATCTGGCCCTTGAGCAGTGGCTGACAGGTAAAAAGCAGGTGAAGATTTGAGAATCTCTGAATGACAGAGCAGTGAGCTGAGATGATGCAGGGCAAAGCAGCTCCTGGAGCTTCTCAGCACTCCAGACCCAAATGCGTGAGCTCTGACGCTCACCTGCACGTCTCTGAGCAGTCTGTGATTCATCAGTCTGAGACCCAGCAAGAGCTGGGGGAGTTTGGAGGAGGAGGGTCCTTGGCAACCTGCTTTCGTGGATTTCAAATATAACAGTGGAGCTTTTCCTTTCTTGGAATTGCAGTAAGAGTGGTTAACTGGGAACAAGCTCTTTGTCTCTCCTGGTGTGTCATGAGAAATTCTAAGTGTGTCTTTGGGAGCTCTAAAAACCAGAATTTTACCATAGGATTTCTTAGGAGAGGAACTGGCATGGGAGTAGAGCTAAGCCTGCCTTCTTAGTGGATTCTCACATGGGAAACTGTGGACTCCCAGCGATGATGGAAAACAGTTCTATTGAAACAAAGTTAATCTTGACTTTCTATTGAGTAAATATCTGCAATGGCATGCTTATGCTTCTGTCACAGCAATGTTGTGGCTCACGGTAGATCATAATATCACACCTTACTTTGAGATAGATAGAAAAAGCTCTCAAAGACAATGAGATCCAGGGGATCTTTGTTGTGTTAGGAATCGACTGAATTTTCCTTTGTTGCTACCTTTGTAACATAGAACCATGAAACATGCCAAGCTGGAAGTTTTGGTGAAAAATAAAAAGCCCTGTTTCGATCTGGAGAATTTGGGAACAATTTAATCTTGTATTACTTAAAATACAGAAATAATTCCATATATTACTAGACATAAAATTAGGCTTTTAATTTGAACTGAGCCACCAACAAACCTGTTCCTGAGGTGAGGTGAATTCTGCCTTCCATACTTCATGGCATCCATTACCCCATCCTTTGCTAGGGTTGTATGCTGGTTTGCCAAAAATTGCTGAAATGCTGCATTGACAGATTACTATTTTGTGCAATGCAAATCTGGAGTGATAAGGTTTTACAGGGTCAGTCATTGTCTGTGAATGCTGGAGGAGGTGACTATGATAACATAGCAAGTTCTTGTGCAAGTACTTGTCTCAAAGCAGCAATCCCCATCTATCTCCTCAAAAATAGTAGAAATCGTCCTAAATGGAGTATTCCTCTTAGATTTTTAGTATTGTGTACTTGTCCTGGGTGAAACTAGGACAGTACTTTATTCTAGAAATATTTTGAAGTAATGGTTATGCTGATAAAGCTGTGGAGTTTTCTGAACTTGTTGCCTCATCTTGTAACCTGAACTTTTCTATACCTCAAAACAGGAAAAACTATCATAACTTTAAATTTATACTTAAATTACTTATGTCAGAAACTCACTTTGTCTCTATCTGAAACAACATTATTAAAAACCCAACTAAATACTGAGTAATGGAATATGACTTAGCCAGCAATAAATACCTTAAAGTTTGTAGCAAAAGCAGTATTAATAGCTTAACTTGTAAACAAAGTGGCCATTTACTTACTCTTGTGGTTGGTGTAATTTTAATTAATTATTGCTGTCTTACTAGAAAAGTGTCTGGCAAATTACATAAGAAGTCCATCCATACCATGGTTTGAGACAGGTAATATTCTCCTGATACTCAGCATGCGTGAAAACCTCTGCTCTCTGCAGGAGTTGGTTACTGCTCTGGGTTTGGAAGTTTGAAGATAATTGGTCTTTGTCACAGAGCCTGGCTTGATACCAATTAATACAAAATCCACTGAAGTCCCCTTAATTTAAAAACAGTTTCCTGAAGTTTAAAAGCTGCCAGGTTTCTGAAATCATTTGCTTGTCCTGGAAAGACTGACTGTACAGTGAAACAGGTAGGACTAGACACATAGAGTCAGTGAAAAATTTAGAATTAAAGATGAGGGGAAAGAAAAGTAGTATTATCTTTTTTTATTTCAAAATAATGAAACATTAACTTTCTAAGTAGAAAAAGGACATTGAACCAGTTTCTTCATTGCATTTTAATAACAAGAATTTTTTCCCAAATAAAACGGAATTTCTCTTGTTAGATTTCTTAGAGACTTCCAAAAACTCCACTCAAAATAATTCAACTTTTTCATCCCATTTTCCCAGTGATAAATGAGATAGGGAGTATGTAAAAAATCAAAAGTAAAATCAGAAGCACTGATTGTGATGCCCAAAAATGTTGGTAGTTTTTGGGAAAGGCACCATAGACATGCACTGGGAAAGTTATGGATAAATTGCAATAACTATAAGATGTACCCACTAGAATGGCTTTAAAGATATGGACCATTATAGGGAGGGAAAATGAACTTATTATCTCTATCAAGAACCTGATACTTGACGGAGGGCAGAGTCAGAAACTCTTAATATCCTTTTGGTATCATCAAAGATTCAGGTACAAATAGCAGAGGGGGGAAATAATGTAGGGAGAGGTCAGTTCTGTATTCAGAAACTTAACAGTAGAAGGTTTGGAGATCTGTTTCCCTCCCACTGAGTCCTTACACAGAAAGCCAAATGATATTCCTTATTATTCCTCGCGTCATAGGTCGATAATTATTACTGACTCTCAGGATCCAAGACTTGAAGCTGACAAGAAAATGAGCACCAATTCACTTTCAGTTTTGACTGTAACTAGTTGTTGTTCAGATACAAATGCTCTAGTGACCTGTGCTTTGAAATATCAGCTTTTCCCCCAGAAAACTTTCAATTTTAGTTTTGTTTACTAAATAACTTTGGACTCCTTCTGGAGTTAATATTTCTTCTGTCTTGACAGGGAAGGTACCTAAGCTATTAAGTAAAATTTCATGATTTTTTGGAAAAGTTCTTTGTATTAGGAAATTCTACTGTTTCTTGAAACATAAACTCAGCTGCTCTTCAATTTCACTTTTGTGATAGGATTTTGCCAAGTCCAGTAGCATAATAGAGAGGTTCAAAGTAACTGTTCTTTGGTAGTCACTCAAATTGTGTGCTGCATAAGGTTCCAATATAAAAATAGAAGAATTTCATGTTTGGATTAACTGATATAGTTCCTGTTCAGCAGAAATAATACTTGATACCCATGGCCAGTGTGGGTCCCACTGCATAGGTTGTATTTTGAGCTGTTACCAGATTTCTTTCCCTGTGTAACACAGAGACATACATGCATAGCATGTTTGTTAGGATAAAAAGATAATACAATTAGTTGGGAGAAAAATTCTGTCAAAGTGCTAGAGTGACTGGAAAATGCCTGTGCCTTGGGAAGGAGGATAGTGTCTGAATAGAATAATGAAAATGAAAAAAAAAAAGGTTTTCATTATTTAAACCTGAGGTCACAATAACCACACAATGTAAATAATCTTGGTAATATACCAAAACTGTCTTACTGATCTGAAGTTAAGCTTTCCCTCCTCTGACTAACCACAGAATCAACATTTTCATTATTCTTCAGCTGTAAAGTGTAAGTACAACTGCCTTACTGAAAAGCCATCACTCTGCCAGTGGGAGTGCCTGGAAAAGACTGGAACCGTGTGGTGCAGGGACAGTCACAGTCAGATTAAAGGGGACAGAACTTTTCATTTTAAAGATTGTCTTCTAATTCAGAATCTACTGTGACATGGAGCTGTCTACACCAAAAGTGTCACCCAGCCCAGGTGTATCAGAAGTCAGGTCTCCGAATTGCAATGAATACAGTAGAGACACCTGGATGTTTTTCACTTATTACACTCTTGCTCCAATGAGATGAGGGATTATTTCTGAGTATACTAAAATATAAAGATGTCTGCGGTAATGGAAATCCTCTGAGGGAACTTCAGTCTTTCTTCATATGCACATTGCCTTTTCTTCAGTCCCTTAAAATCTTAATGTTTGCTGTCTTTTCAAAATTACCCTTGAATAATTTCATGGGAAAAATGACTTACAGAATAAAAGCTAGACTGAAACAGAAGATAATAATTTTTTCAACACCTCTGTTTTTAAAACCATGAATGCAGATTAAACACTGACTGTTTCCTGATCCTGTTTAACTCAAGATTTATTTACTATGCATTTCCACTTTGCAGGAGTAAATCATTAATTTGTAAAATGTCACTTGGTTAATGAGTTCTGCTAATTGCTTAGTGGTAGCTGAAGAAGTGGAAAAATGAAAGCAGTTTTAAAACTGTTGCTTATAGACTATAGCAGTGTATGAATCAATTCAGCTGATGCTTGCAAGTGTTATTTCTCTGGGTTTTCCTCTTTGTAAGTTAGAATAGATGTGGTGTTCTCCTCCTGATTATTGTGGCATAGTTCCTTGCCCTGTTTCCTGCAGGATGAAGAAAATTCTGCTTAAAAAACAGAAACAAGAAAACAAGACTGTAACTATAGATTTTTACTTACTGAGGGAAATAACTTAGATGGTAATCTTTAAAAAGCTGCCCCATGATCCCAGCTACTCTGAAGCCCCAGGATGAAGGAGGTATTTCTGTGTGTTGAGGAGTTTGTAGAGAAAGTAAGAACCTCTTCTGACCAAAAAAAGAAATACTTCTTGAGATTCACAGGCAAAATATTTCTTCCTATCCTTATGAAGACAGCATCAGTGACATACCCAGGTTTCCCCACTTCTCAGTGTAGATGCTGTTGTTGGGGGCATACCAGAGGGAGGGATAAAAGTGTGCTCAAGACATGGGCTCCACTTCTTACAGCTGCTGACACCGGGGTTGTATTAGTTGCATTTAGTTTTAGTGGCAGCTAAACCCTAACCTCTTGGACCCAGGAGATGCTTTGAAAATACCAGATTTTTGTAATATGCACTGGCAGCTCTCACAATGTTGGGGAAATACTTGAAAATATGATTGGCTTGTACCAAAAGTTCTGCAGCCATGAGACAAGTTTAAAAAACAAACAAACAAACAGGACTAAAAAAAAACCAAACCAAAAAAACCTCTATAAAAATCCGTCCTGATTTTAATGCCATGGGCAACTGAAGGGAGCTGCTGGAGAGAGGAAAGGGCAGTGGCAGTTCAGAGCACTTCTGGCTCTGCTTGGGAGGAGCAGTGGAGGGCCTACGAGAGAAGACTATCCCAAAAAGTTTTCCTGCTGTGACAGAACTGACTGAACACATCAGGCAGGTTAGGAGGACAAGGCTCAGGAATCACAGCTAATAGTGTTTTTCATTTTAACATCTGTCCTTAAGGATCACAGCATTTATTCTCTAGACCACAGAGGGGAGATGTCACTGCCTTAGAGGTTCATGTTCTCTTCCTGGCCGCTTTTCAAATCCACTCTCCTCATCTGTAGGTCAAATGAGTGCTAAGCATTCTGGACGAATTGTATCCTCAAATGCACCAAAAACAGTATTAAATTTATTTATTCTGCTATAAATGCGTATTAGAGCAGAATATTTCATTAATTTATTGAAATGCCGCTTCAAAATATATATATTTTTAGAGTAATATCTAGAAATTTGTCAATAAGAGATCTGTAAAAGATTGCAAGGAGATGGGGAATAATTTCTTTTTACTTATCACCACATTTTTTCCTACCAGATAAGATTTTTTTCTTACTCTGCAAGCTGGAGTTCAGCAAATATGAGTGGGTGTTGAACATACTCTTCAGAAAAGTTTTCTTTTGTCCAAAGCAATATTGTAGTCTTGTTCAGTCTTTTATGCAACTGGCTACGGGCTAGAATTTCTCAGAAGGCTTGGTGGGTATTTTCAGCATTTTACAATATAATTTCTGAGTGTGTGAAACTTGACATTGATGAAGGTTGCCATGAAAACGCATTCCTTTCCTTCGCATGGAGAAATTCCAATTAAAAGCAGGATGTTTAAATCCCCTTCAGTGGAGGTCTTTGCACAGTGGCATGCCTCTGTTACACAAGGCTAACAAGAATATGTGCACTGGGATGACAGTGGAAGGGCAGATATGTAGTGGAAACCTTCCTCACTGTGCTACCCTCCTCTTCCTCACTTTGGCTGCTGTAAGTATTGGTGGAAATGAGAAGCAGTTGTGAAGGAGCAGTTTTGTGGCTTCTTTTTTTTTTTTTTTTCTTTTTTTTTTGCCCTGAATGAAATTTTTACAATGAAAACTTGTGCATTTAAGCGTGTTGGTTTGAAACTAACATCCTTTCTCTGTGAGCTGGTGCTCTGCCTGAGCTGTCAGTGCTCTGCATCTCAGCGCGAGTGAGGAGAGCATGACAGGGAGGTTCCAGCCTTGTGGAATCCCTGTAGTGCCAGGCAGCTCTGGAGAAAGAGTATGGAAACAAGAGCTCAAGCACCTGCTCTTTGGCTGATCACATGAACAGTCCCAGAGAGAGCTGTGAGACCAACACACCTGCATTAGCATCCTCTGGGACAGATGAGACAGCAGTCCCGAAACTCCTGCATGCTAAAAGAGTTTAGAAGGAACTTGGCAACTAAAAGCAATTTGCTAAATTCCAACACTTTGGTGGTAAATGAAATGAGGACTGTGTTATCCACATGGTTAATCAGGGCAGTTTACCAAATAGAATTGTCTGCTGCGAGTATAGTTGGTCCTGCTCACTATGAATGCCCTACATCAACTATCTCAGTAAAAATCCTGCATGCTGCTGCAGACAGGTTTGTTAAACAGGTAATTGTTCCTGTCAGGGTGTTCAGTCATGTGTGGCTGCTTATCGATGTACAGTCAGCTCTGGTGTTCCCCATACAGTGCCTGTATGATGGATGCATTGATCAGTGCAGCATTTCCAAAGCCATAGAAATGAGACATGACAGCACTGACAGCACCGGCTCCTGACTGAGGAGAAAAAAGTCAGTGTCTTCATTTCAAAATGCTGCTTTTACAAGTTAATAGTACAAAACCAACTGTTTGACACACTACTGTTGTTTGACATTGGAAACCACTGATTAATAGAGCATCTGTCTATGAAATTGAAGTTTGCCAAATTTCTTTAGGAGCAAAGACAAAAACCACCAAGTCCATATTCTTGTTCTAAATCCAAAATACTAAGAAAAAAACTAAGAAAAAATGAACTCTACCCCAGCTGAAAGCAGGGCAGTCACTTAAAAGGGTCAGCGGGGGAAAAACCCAAATAAATACTTAATCCCAATTAAATGTATTCTGTCCTGATAGTGGAACTAAGACAAAGGGATAGGGTAAATGAGGACTCTGAGCAGTTGTTGCACCTGTGGTCAAGAGAAGAAAGAGAAGAGGGTGGAAAATGGTATCTGAAATGTTGTATAGGCTTGCTAATTGAAATGCCTTGTCATCAGTTCATTAGCAGAATGGAAGAAGGAAAGTACAATGATCATTCCTCAGCTTGGATGGGAAAAGGACATAAGCATAAAAGCTTTAGCCTCCTTCTCCCTCAGATTTCTGTAAAAGTATCAGGAAAGACCAGTAGGGGCAGATATGCTCTGGTGGCTGTTTCTGGCAAAACCCAAGGAATATGCTGGTAGAGCTTTTCAGAATCTAATTCACTTGTATAAGTTTGACTTATGTCCTGTAATAGAGAGCTTTTCTAAAGCCTTTTCATTTGAGATTAAATCTCTATTATCCTTTATGCTGCTTTAAAGGATATTAGGCTGGAGGTCAGAGGGCTTTGATGGATAATCATAGACCTCTCTAAAATTGCTGTTCATGACAACTGTCTTGTGCAAAAGCAAAATGGAACTGGCAAAACAAACCTTAAAATTACAGAAGAAGTATTTGTACTGTGTCCCAGACAGAAATCTGAGGCAGGAAGTTTTGGGGCAGAACTTCAAAGTGCAAAGGAGCAGTTCAAGAACCAGGAGAGGTAGTGACTTCAGGAATCCTGGTATTCTCTCTTTGTATTCCATCAAAGTATTGCTTCACTTTAATTATCAGTGCAAATCAATCCCAATTCCCTGATTTCTAATTTTTCAGGTCAAAAATGACAATAAGGTTACACTGCTTCCTAAGAAACCTGGTTTCTTTAAAAGTGTTACTTTTTGTGAGGGAAGAGAATATTTCAGTACATATTACTTCACCTCCTAGTCCATGAATTCATAGACTGGTGATATTTTGGAGGCTTGTTGTTAAAGTCAGAACAGTTTCTAGGTGGGCATGAGCTTTGAAAACAAGATTTAAATTTTCTGGTAGATGTGTTTATATTGGGAATTGTACAATAGGCCGTAATTTTGCTTTTAACATCAACAGTCTATGTGACTTCTTGCTTTGCTGAACTGGAATGAATCAAAGGCATATCTCAATGGAGGGAAAATAAAAAATGACAAGAAGGCTTTGATTTGCATTCTCCTCTGTTTTGTTATCATATTTTCATGGGAATAAAATGTGATCTTTAAGGAAAATAATTTTTTTTTTTTGTTACAAAAATCAGTATAAGAATGGTTTTAAGTATAGGTGCTTTTTTTAAATTGGAGATTTTGCTTTTTAATTTTTTGGAAAAAAATAAAATATAACTATTAAGAAGCAAGAATTTCAACTCAGTGCTGGTGCGTCACGGCTTAGAGGACACTCAGAAATGATGCTGTGTGGTTGGTGGTGTTGCTGACATGCCACGCTCCACCCTCTGCCTCAGCACCATGCACTGCTCTTTTGGGGGCAGTTTCTATTTTCAGAGACGTTTTGAGTTCAGCTTCTGCTGGATGTGTGACAAACCCATTTGTGTTTCTTGCCAGATGTGGGTGTGGATGCGTGTGTGCTACTCTTATTTCTTTCTTTTATTTGACCCAGTGGCCTCCTATGGCCCCTGGGAAGGATAGGAGAGGTTGGCTTCAGTAGTTCCCGGGTGCTTGTGGAGTCCTGGGTCCCTGCAGAGACCGTGGAGCAGCCCTGGTTCCTCTGCACTGGCCTTGATGTGACATGAGCCCCAGAGCCCAGTGTGGCAACAGGGAGGGCTCAAGTATGAATCAAGTTTGATTAGAGCTGCCTTGGTTAATCAGATAGGCTGCCCCTTCACCACTCTGTATGCATTTTAGATTTCATATGTATGCATACGTAGATTTCGAGGTATGGGCTTTTACCTGGTGAGAACACACCAGATTTTATGGTGGAGATAAAGGGGTTTGGGTTGGGTTTTGGGTTTGGGTTTTTTTTTTTAATATCAGTGCTGTGGAATCCAGGGCGAAGATTTTTCCCAGCGAGACAGGAACAGCTACAGCTCTGTGTCACACCGTGTGGCACATGTAGGGGACCCGGGGGCGGGGTTCGCCGTCGGAGCGGCCCCGGGCGGAGGCGCCGGGATGCTCCGGTGCCGTGCTGGGGCTGCCCGGCTCCCCAGCCCGCACAGCGCGGCCGCGGGGAACCTCGCGTCGGGCGGCGGCGTTCGCAGGGTTAGGGTGCTTGCGAGGGACTGCAGGGCGCAGGGGCTGGCTCCCCGTAAGGATCCATCCTTTCCTTAGCCCGTCCCTGAACGCCTCGCAAACCTGAGGATGGATGAGAGCTGCACAGCGGGAGCAGCGCATCCTTTCGCCGGCGCTTTGGAGGGACGGGATGTTCAAATACGGACGGCTTCAGAGCCAGAAGGGCTCTGGCTGGCGGAGCACTTATTGGGTGTGTGCAAGTAAGGGGTGGAAAGGAGACGAGCCCCGAGCTGGCCTGGAGTGCTCATACTCACCCTCCTTGTCCTCTGTCACCTGCCTGGTGGCAGCTCTGACAGGTGCTCCTGCCGCAGAGGTGTCCTGGGACATTTGCTGATGCATCACGAGAGGCATTATATCTGTGATGTAGTTATGGAAGTTATGGAGCTTTCGAACAGATGTTCATCTTACTGATCTTCTCCGTTCGTGAATTGTTTGTTCCATGTTGCCTCATTGTCATGGCTGGAATGTCAGTTCTGGGATTCAGGGGGTTACAGGAAAAGTGTAGATTCACAGTGGGCCACTATCCATTGACCTAAAATCTTGAATGCTTTCAATGCATTAGGCAAAGAATGGAAATTTGGAATTTACTCTCATAAAAACCCATGATCAAAAAAATATTTAAATTATTCTCAGGGTAGCCACACTGCATAACTTTAGTGCTCCTGAGATTAGTAGAAGGGTCAATATAATTTATTATTCTTGCAGTGGTCTTGCATAGAGGCATTTTTAATGTATCGTTGCCTGTGAGAGCTTAGAAAATGATTTCTCTGAGTCTTCGAATATTTGTTAGAGAAGCTTAAATGTGATTAGTGAAAGTACAGGAGATGGATTTGTTCCTAATTTTTTTAGCACCTCATAAACTGGTTGTACTTTGACCTGAAACAAAAAAACCCAATTTCTTATCTATTAAACACATGTCGGCTGTGAGTTTCCAACTTTCTTTTTGTGAACAGTAAATATAAATTCAGTTCAGACAAACTCATATGAAGAGAAATTCAAACACCAGGAAGTGTGGTTTTATTCCCGTGCGGTAGAAAATTGGATTTGGCATTTTTCTGCAGTTCATCTTCAGTTTTTCACCAGTCTTACAGTGAAAGGATAACTTCACTTTTTAGAGCAATGCGTACCAACCTTTTCCTACACAGGGAGGCAAGATCTGTTGTGTGAGAGCAAGAAACATGAGCAGTTGTGTCCAACCACTCACACGTTTGGCCAGGTTTTCTCAGAGCTCCAGACCAAATTATAGGCAGGGAGTCAACTCAAAATGTGTAACCACCATGGGAGGGTTTCTAAGCCTTTCACTGCCACATGCAGGCTGTGCATGGCCTGACTGGTTCAGGATGCTGCAAGGATGTTCTATGAGCAGTATTTTTCCCTTAGGTTAGGGAATTGCAAATAATTAATTATAGGAGAGAAACCAGCCTGCAAGGCAGAGTATGAAAGGAAACCACTATATAAAGTTAGCTGGAGTGGCTAAAGACTTCTGTTGAGGAGATAAAACTCAATGTTAAGGTATTTTCCTCACCATCCTCCTCGTCCCCCAAAGCTGAGGAAGTAATTATTCAGGGAGTAGATATCACAGAATCACAGAATATTTTGATTTAGAAAGAACCCACAGTGATCATCAAAGTGCAACTCCTTGCCCTTCACAGGACAGCCCCAAGAACCACACCATGTGCCTGAGAGCATCTTGTGGAAATACCTGGGAGGAGATATAATCCAGGTGACATTAATTTTGCTGCAAGTGGTTACATGGTTTAATGTAGGTCTGTGCCAGGTTCCTTTAGTGCCCTGTAATGTTTCTGCACCTGCATGTTTATGGCACCATACCTAGAAACACTGAAGTTTCAAAAGCCTTCCAGAACTCCAGAACCCCTCACTTAGGAGAAAAACCTTGAAGCAGCTTTCCAAGCATCCTGCAAGACCTTGGGGCTTACAGAAATATCATATGAGACATAAGAAATGTTCCTTTAAGTCACAGAGAATTAGATGCCATACAGAAAGGATTCTTCAGGCAGTGAATGACTAAGCCTGATGCCATGAAGATGATCTGGGGGCTCTGTTACAGCTGTCCTGGTGGAAGGTCATGGAAGGAGAGTTCTGTATAATTTTTTCCTTTGATGTGATGTAAGTTCTATAATATCAAGATACCACAGCCAATAAGAATGTTTACAAAGGAATATGAGGAAAAAGTCTGAAGAGATGTGTAATCTTTAAATCTGACTTTAAAATACGATTGGGTGTCAATTGGAAAAAAGATGCAAAATATATTTGGTGGGCAAGAAGGTAGAGTAAGGGACAGCTAAGAGAAACAGTTCAGGACAATGACAAATGCAGAAACAATGCAATTAGGTGATTGTACCTGTCCTTTTAAGAAGCTGGACAAAGTAAATGAGGCAAGAGAAATCCTTGAATACTTAAGTAAAGAGCTTGAGGGAGAAAACTGAATGTCTTAAGTATGCGGTGTAGAGCAAAGTCATTTGAAGGCCTGATGGATTTTGTGTGAGAGCAGCTGATATTCAGCTACAGATGGGGAATTCCACAATACGCTGGTATTAGCTGTGGCTGTAGTCTCTGCATCTCCAAAACTATGTAGCAGGATGAGAAAAGGCACAGTGAATATCAAAGGAATAGAAAAGAATTCCTACAAGAAGAAGGAATTTGCTCATAACTGCACTTCACTTTTTTATGTCATGTCATGATATTGTAGGTGTGACATCTCTTGGAAATGGGTAACAACTGAAACAAATCTGGGAGTATTTGTGTTTCAGAGGACTGCTCATAGCTGAATGATGCTGGCATTTTCTATGTCATTTAATGTTGAAGAGTGAGGCTTTTTCCTTTTGCCTATCAGATTTAAATATGGAAATGTTGTAAGTAAGTATTAGGGCTGTCAGGAGCAGTTCTTGTTGGTAGCAATCAGGATTCATGCATGGCACATATGCTTTCTGGCATCCTTCAAACCCCAATCATATCTGCACTGACAGCCAAGATATTTCATGACTGAAATATGCTATTTTTCTTCAAAAATCCAGGCTTCTCTCAGACATAGAACCTTTATACAACTGGGGTTTTCTAAGCAGCTACAGGTTGTGATCCTGACTGTTATAGGAAGAAAAACCACTTTGTGCCGTTTTCTCTTGGCCAAATGGGAGGTAGAGGCTCTGGACTCGATGGTTGTCAGTGTCCCATGGCAGTGGGACCAGTACTTTTTGCCTACATATTCAGTCTGGAAGATGCTTCTGAGATTTGAAGATTGGTTCTGAGCAAGAAGATTGCCTGGTGAAACAGATGCTTGATGTTGATCCTGTGGGTCTTTTACTTTTTCATTTCTTGGTCCAAGGAAAGCAGAGTGTTGTGGAGGGGAATAGATACTATGCTGTCCAGTTTTCTGGATCGAGTGGGAGGACTGAAGGTTTTTTCCTTCTCATTCTCTTCCATTACAACTGCTCAGGACTGAAGAAATCTGCTTATTATCATCTGTCTAGCCTGGGGGAAGGCACAGACCAGCCAATTCTAAGTTACAATGTGTTTTCTCTTGCTTCCAAAGAGGATTGATACGACTCCTTGGTTGGCATTCTAGTTGAGCTGGTAGATCATGCCCAGTCCCTAAGGAGAAGACAATTTTATTTCTCCTTCATAAAAACAATTTCAGAGTTATTGTCTCATATCCTTCAGGAACGAGGGATCCATTTCACTTGAAGGCCTCCCTCTGCACATTGCTGGGTATTCTCTTTTTCTGGTTAAAGGTTGTTTACTACCCTTTTCTGTTTGGTTTCTTTCCTCTAAGGAGTCATTCCAAACACTAGCAAGAATTTGGAGCCATAAAAAATTCCTGGAAAATATTTCAGCTTTTTTCCTTTGTTGTGTGGCAAAACCCAACAACTATGCAAACTTTTTTAAGAGAACTGTGGTATTAAAATAATTTTAGAATCCCTTTGAAATGAGTCAAAAAATAATGTCTAGTCTCACCATGTAGCTCTGCAAGTTTTGATATCTATCCACTTTCTGTTGATGTGCTGAAGAAATGTATCTTTGACAGGTCATATTCCCAGTAAAATTTTCCCCTTTCCTTCAAAGTTGACCAGTAGGTTAGTTTGGAACAATAATATTTCCTGAAGGTTGTTCATAAACATCGACTTTAAACTCTTCCTCTGACCCAGACGCAGGGTCCCAGTCTGAGAAACAGGCAGCTTTTTCTAGCTGCTAGAAAAATTCTCTCACTATTTCTAATGTAAGATACCTTCAAAATGTTTATAGATATGTAGATCTTACCCCTGCCAATTCGGAAAAACAGCACCTACAAGGCTGCCCTACTCCACTTTAATTTTTCAAGGAAGAAGTTGAAACAATGCTGAGGAGATATTTCCCATTCATTATCCATTGTCAGTTTATCACTGGCAGCTGGGATGATTATGGAAATAAGGAGCTTTTCTGGAGAAATAATCTGGATTCATTCAGAGCTAATTCTAATCTGAAAGGACTAAAATCCTTCCACATGTCTGTCAAAAGTTCATCTGTATCAGGGAGCTGGGAGCAGTGTCAGTCTGTAAAGCAGCAGCCAGCACATAAGTGGCTGATCTTCGTGGTGTCAGTGTCAAATCACATGCTCACAGAAAGGGTCTCTTTGGTTCAGAGTTGGCAAGCATGGCTTGTTCTGGAGCCCATCGTTCCAGTGTCACATTTGCTCCTTGTTAGCAAGTGTTTCAGCTTCAGTCATCACCCCCTCCTCCTTGTTCATTTTCTGGCAGGTCTGGTGTACTCGATCACACAGTTTTGGCAGTCTAGGATGTAAATTTGAAGAGATGCAACTTCTTCCTCACAAGAGAGGGACTGGCAGTATGACGTCAGAGAAGAGATTGCCTCATCTGTTTCAGACCTCGATTTCTAAGAAATGCTTTTTCACCTTCTGTGAGGAGGTACGTGGTCATGTGCATGTCGGAGTGAGGTGTAGCTGGGTGTTGTAAGCTGTGAAGCACAAGAGATATGACGTTTTCATGAAGAAAGCAGCAGCTGTGTTATTAACTGGTGGCTTGGAGGACATTTTCAGACCAGGTATCGTTCTTCATTTGGCAATTAGCATCCAATCCCAGCTGTATTTGTACAGAAATCTTAGTTGAGAGTGCTCCGTTAGTACTAGACTGACTGACAGGTCCCTTAAAGTGCCATCTGTGATTCTTAGAGGGTGCTGTGACAGTACCAGAATAACTTCAGAAGACCCTGCAGCACAGAGAGAGAATGAGAAATTCCTGGTGTATTTATCCTACGTCCAGCCAAAAAGGGAATTGAAGCAACAGGTTCCCACAAGGATAACAAGGCATCTTAGTTCCCCCTCTTTCCTGTTGTTACCTCTGGGATTTAGTCCTTTCCTCAGAACTAAATTCCTCTCACTGAACTTCCTGGCCTCCAGGAGGTTCCTATGGCAGCACCTGATCCTGACACCAAACCTTATTACTAAATTCTTGTTGAGGGGGAAAACTGCCTTCTCTCAGCTTTTCCTACAGGCCACAAACTCTGTTCTTACTTTGATGCAGGGTTCCATTAAATCTACAGTGTGAAAGAAAATTGTATTTCAAGTCACTCATTATCAGGTTTTGTTTTGGCAAGGATTCTCAAAACCAAATAAGGGCTCTTAAACAGGACTTTTTAAAAAACCAAAATGAGGAAAATAGCTGCTTCCTCAAGGCATTGAAGCAAACAGCTAAATGGAAAGTAGAAAGTCTGTCTTTTTCCACCTTACAAATGAGATGGGAAATAGAGTACTTGAGAACATTTAGAGATTTATATAAAATATGGAGTCCCATTACTATTTCAGTTATTGAAACAAGTAGAACAAAAGTACAAATACTCCAGCAATTACACTGGATAACTTGGAAGCCTTGGAAAGAATATTCAGTTAACTAAAGAAACCAGAACTATATGGTGGAAATATTTTCTCATTTGCTGGAAGTCTCCTTTCCCCTCTCCTCCTGGCCAAAACTACAGTATGAATCCAGTGAATAAGGCCGGCAGTGATAACCAGCCAAAACAGGGGAATTTTGGCTGTTCTGAGGAATATCTGTCGTGTTGCCCTGCCATGCTCAGCTCTGCACCTTCGTGCCCACCTTAGTCTCTGTTCTTACATTCTGCTTTTATTTTCAGAATTCCTGAGAGAATTGCTATTGAAAACTAAGGAAATGTGATGTGTGATATGGAAATAGGGGAAATAAACCTAAAGACTACCTTTTTGAGGAGATATTAGAAGTTAAGGGGAGTGCTGTAATGAGGTGTTCTCAAGGTACCCAAATCCCCTTCCAGTATGTCACTTCCCTTGCTGTCAGCACCTAGCATGGTACCCTCTTGGAATGCCTGAAAGCACCACTTTGAAATTTAATTCAGCACATTCTTTAGAACTTTTCCACCTTTGAAACTTTTTTGAAAGCAGATATAGAATTCTCATGTGACAATAATTTTTACATTAATTTCCCTTTGTTTGTTTTAAAACTTTTTTAATGTAATCCACTCAGAGATGTTGACTTCTAATGTGCAAAATTAATCGCTGTACTTAGCTCTAAAACTATTGCAAATGTCTGCAAAAGGGGAGGTTCTTGGAAACTGCTTAGGTGGGAGGTTTCTGGAGATTTAGCAGCTTGGGAATTCAAGATTAAAATGGCTTTACTGCTCCTGAGAAAGTGAAATTTTAGATAAAAATTTGCTGTAAAAGAATAGAAAGAAATATTTCCAGTGTTCAGAAAAATGTGGATTTCCAAACACTGCAAATAAGAACAACTGGAAATGACTGCTCACGTGATTCTCAAAATGTTGTTTAATTGAGGTTTTCTGAGTTTATTTTTATCAACAAGAATGTGGTTTTATTTACTTGATCTATAAACTTCCTGTATCTGTTTTTATTTTCTTATTTTGGTATCACACAGAAGGCTGACACAGTTATTCTTACACTGTTTTTACACAAGCTCTGGTGCTAGAAATATGACGGAGAGAAGCTGAGTTGAGTAGCCTCTAGGGACTAGAGTTTCCATAACAGAAAGAATTAAATAAGCTACAACAACTTTGAAGTGATTTTCATTTAGAGTGGCAAGTGAAAACTGTGGTACGACACACTGTCAGTGGCACAAGAAAACATCATCTTGGCATGTCTGAGTGAGAGCTTTTTTTAGCTATTCAGAAAAGAGGGGGCCACCCTTATCACAGATAAATTAAGCATAGGGTTGGATGCTTTTTGGATGTGGGATGCTGCGTGTATGGGGAATACCACTGCTGTTCTGTCATGTCTGAAGGACTCTTCTAAAGCACGGAATGTGTGGCTTAAGTGCTCCTCTGCGAGTCCATCCAGCACTGGGAATAAAACTCTTCTTTTCTCAGCATGGCGTTGCATTCTCCAAAATTCCTTCCAAAGACAACAAGGGTAAAACCCAAGAAAGTCTGTCTCTGACGAGTGAGCAGACTGCTCTGGAAAACCAGGAGCACAAGTAGCTCTCCAGTACCCATGATGAGCTGAAGAACTGCATATTCTAGGATAGAATGCCTTTCCTTTAACAAATAGGAAATTTTACTTTTGATAGGAGAGAGTTAGTACACTGGAAACAGGGTACTAACATCTGAAGTGAGCTCAGCCTTTCCTTGTGAATAGCTTGCCTCGGGGAAAAAGCAGATGGATGTCCTGTCACCGTCTTAGCTACTGTCTCTTGGAGGCAGTCACATGCTGCAGCACTGGCCACCAGGAAAGTGCTGGAGCTGAGGCTTTTGAAGTGAAATATTGCTTCTGCATTTGCTTAATGAATGGAACAAATATCAGTAAAATTATAATGTAATGAATATTATTAGCCTTATGCATGAGGCTTAAAATTCTCCCTGAGTGAACACATGGTGAATGAACATGTAGCCTCTTTGGTTTCATTGGAGGTGTCCTGGATTACAGAAATTGAGAAGATTTTGTGTAGAAGCAAGTGATGGGCTACAGTGAGAATAAGCAGCTTATAGGAAGCTGTAGGGAAGATGGGAAGCTGAATTTAGATACTCTCTCTTATTACACTGAAAGAAAGAAATGCAGCTACAAGGTCTCTATTTAGTGTTGGTACACATCAGTGGGTTAAAATGCAGTGGGGTTAAGTGCTGTGTGAACTGCGAGCTTTAGCTCTTTGCTGAGATGACTTAAATTCTCCAGGTGCCTTTTTTTTCACATATCCTTTGTTTCCCTCAAGTCAAACACGTAAACCTGTGCTGCCACTTCATTGTGAGCTTCTGTCAGTGGAGATAGCACCAGCTGCAGCTCACAGTGATCCAGCAGGAAACAAAAGATTTCCCTTTGCAAACAAAAACTCTGTGGAAGTAAAGGGAAAGTGAGAAATGACCAACAATAGAAATGTATTATCTCAAACAAGGGCCTGAGAATATATCTGGAGGATTTTGCTGAGCTTTCATCATCATATTTTTGTGGTGACTTCCATTTGCCAAGAACAGCTTCAGATAATCTCTCTAATACTGGTTAAGACAATACATCTGTGAGAGGAGAAAAAACCAAACAAATGAAAGGATTGGCCTTTTCTAGACTTTTTCCTTTTTTTCTAACTGTGGTAGAAGAAAGCTCCACCTGAGGCCATTGCCATTAAATTGCGTGACGTGACAAACCTTGTTTTGTGTGAGATTTTACGTATGTGGGTATGGCTCTAGCAGATATATTGAGATTTTTTCACATGTCTGTGTCCTCATTTTGCTCCTGCTCTCACATGCACGGGTGGTGAGGTCCCAGGAGGGTGTCACAAGTCTGGTCCTATAGCAGGAAAGCAAGTGGTAACACTGGCATTTTTGGGAGTTGTGCCATTGTGTATTTCAGACCAACATGAAGACAGCTGACAGAAGCTCTTTTTCATTACTGTAGCTCTATTCATAACAGATTTTTCTAGGAAAAGCTGACCAATATCCCTCTGGCCTTGACTTTATACTAGCACCTACATCTATGTTCAAAGCTGACACATAGGATACCTGAAATACAGACTCTCTTACATTTAATAACCCCCTTCCTGAAATTTGAGGTAGTTCAATTTGTCGTAGTTTAAGGGGACATAAAGTAATGTCCAAGCTTTATATTCTTAGCTAAAGTCAGAATATTACTTGGGCATTTAAAATGGGACTTAAACTTTTACAGGTCTGACTAAGCCCAGAAATATGACTATGGAAGCTCATGCTTGGAGGCTGCCTATGCTTTGAGGCTCCATGAAAATGCCTCTGTAAGCATAAAGGTTTCCCAAGTTCTTGCAGTTTTCTTTAATCTGTCTTGCCCTGCACGTTAAGTGGCTATCCCTTTCCAACAACATATTAACATAGCCACACCATAGCATTCAATTTAAGCCAACTTTAATCTATTTGTTTATTGGTAATTGAATATTTTTATTAAAATAGAACAATAAAGCACAGGTAACATTATGATTAATCTACTTCCCATGTTGAAAGGTCTGTCTGCAGTGTTTTTTTCTGTGCCATTTTAGAATGACAATTGCAAGACCTTTAAAAAAAATTTAATGAGTGATGTGTAGTGCTATTAGTGTTGTGAATTTGCAAGGCTGGATAACCGATATTGCTTTTATTATTACATAGTTCCATAAAAATCAATTGTAATACATACAGAGGACATGATTGTTCTCATGTGACCTCTTCACTCATGTATGGGTTTGACAGCTTCTGGAGAAAACATGCTCTGAGCATAATAGATAAGACAGATAAATATTATGAATGTGAGCAGACATGTAGAAAATTGCCTCTTCTCTAGGCATTCCTCGGGATTAAGCTGTTTCAGAAACAGAGTTTAGTTCTCCCCAGACATTTCAAGATAGCTCATCAAATATTTGTCCAAATACCATCTCTGAATTGTCTGCAGTACATTCAGTTTCAATCATGAGGGCTTTGGTCTGGGGGATTGTGTTCAGTTTTTGTTCTGATTCAGACTTTGAGTATGACCTTGGACAAAACTCCTGGTATTCAACTTGTATTTCTTTGTGTCTGTAATCTGAGATACCTCGGAAGTACACAACTCAAAACACTGAAGAATCATTTGGCTGAAAAGAAAAATTCACACCTCTCTTCTAATATTGTTTATTGGAGAAACTGATTTTGTTTATTTTTGGAATGCAGTGATTTCCAGAGGAAAAACGCTGACCTGCACACCATGGAGGTTAATTGGTCTTAAATTGTTTTTTTACCATGCATGGACATAGTGATTGTGACTTTCCAATCCTCATTACATATTTTCTTAAAATCACTAGAAATTTTACCACAAATATTAATGGAGGGTGTCACACTGCTCTGAAACTGGAAACATTATATATGCACTGGTACAGGTAGTCTTGAAAGCTGTGGTTAATTATAGGTGGGAAAATCTACAAGGATAGAAGGAAATATAATGTAAATCAAACTGGGTGAAGGTTATTCTTCACAGAAGACCCTCACCTTAGGATACAAGATACTAAATCTCAGCAATTCATTACAATGTGTAAATCTACCCTTGATGTAAAAGAAGAATTACAGCTGTTTAATGTCTTCTTTTTATTATTTTGTCTGCTTTAAACAGATGCTTTATTTGTAAAGCAAAGCAGCGCTGTGACTTGCTGCAGGCCCTGCAAAGCTGTTTGGGGATTAGTGGTCAGTGTGCTGTTTCTAAGTGCGTGTGAGGGACAAGAATCTGCAGGAAGACACAAGTAGTCTTAATGCCAAACTTGCACTATTGGCTTTTTAATATTTATTAGTTCAAGGTGGAGTCAATGAGGTTTTTGGCAAGGGTACGAAAGGACTGATAAAGAACATGCTGAATGTGTGTTATTGTGAAGGAAGTTACTGTTCTTACTTGTTAAGGAAGAACACATTTCTTCTGGGCAGAATATGAAATTGAGATTCCCTTATTTTAACACAGATGATCACACTTATGACTGACTTATATTTTTGAGTAGCAGAAACATATGTCAGTGAATCTTGAAAGAAGTGCTTTCAGATCCCTGTTTGAGCATTGTTTAGATGAAAAACCTCTTCCATTATGCTTCAGACCTTTCAGGAAGGCTGCCTTCATTTTTATGTGTTCTCGTTTGACTAGTTCATCTATAGTGATCACTGCTGCATAGATAAAACCCTAGGCTTTCCAGGTGTGCGGGTCCTACACAGTTGCCAGGCATCTTGGGCAGAAGTACACTTTTATATTTTTTTAAATCTGGGTAAGATTTACAGAGGTAAAGGAGGACAGATCAAAAGTGTGAGACAGCCTCTAGTCACCCCAAGTTCACCAGATTTCTGTTACAGCCTGATGAATACCATTTTAATCCCTTTCATCCCAGTGCAGGAATAAAAGTATCAGTTGTTCTCATCTGTTGCTTTTCAGACTTTGCCATAATTGCTTTGGAATATTTTGCAAGACACAATTGCAATACGACTTAGCTTTACAAGCCAGCAAACTCCCAGTCTGTGGAATATTTAGCTGCCTAGTTTCATGATTTCTATGCACAATGAAACTCTTCAAGATGGGAAATTATGGCAAATATTTCCCTTACCGATGAGAACTTGAGCAACGTCAAACTACCAAGCCCACAACACCAGTCAGTGTAGTCATAATCAAATTTGGGAACCATTCTTGCTTTGTCTGGTGCTTAGCCTGTTGGCTTCTCTCTCTTGCATATTTCTGGCCCCAGGCTTTGGTATGGTGCTTATGGTGAGGTGATTCTCAGCACACTTTGCACAGAGAGAGCCTGCAGTTTTCTGACAGAGGCTTCTTGCAGGCTTTGGAAGAAAGAGCTAGATGAGCTTGCCAGAGCTTGGTCCATTGGATTTGTGAGCCTTGCAGTCTTCGAGGACACAGAGGCTGAGTTTGGGCTCCACGCTACTTGATTCCAAGAGAAATTCAGTAAGCAGAGGGAACAGATGACTTACAGGAGCCTGTCTTCAAGTTGTGAGCCACTGTAGGGGACAGGCATCATCTTGGTGAAAGGGTGGTGGATGAGCTGAATGATTTGAGAGGATACAGAGCTGGACCAGGAGACAAGAGCCTCCATCATGCTCCATGCCAGCTGAACTAGTTTGCAGAGAGGAGGAGAATCCTCTGTCTGGCACAGACATTACTGCAGTGATTGCACTTCTGAAACTCTGGAGAAGTAGTGTTTCTCTAGAGCGATCTCTGTTTATTAGACCTTGCTCTGGGGTCTAGAAGGACACCTAAGAAAAGAAGTGGTGGCCTGTTAGTGTTGCTTGCTATGTTTTGATGAAAAAGGGACTTCAAAAAGGAAACTGAAACCCCCAGTATTAAAGTAAAAGAGGTAAAAGCATCATGCTATGGGATAGTGCTATGTTTATGTTCTCCTACTGTCATCTGTGATCTGGATCAGTGGGAAGGCTTATTCCCAGCTTTCATAATTGCACTGGGTGCTCCTTGATTTCTGAAAGTAGAAAGACAAGAAACAATAGCTTTAGACATACTCAGTAGGTGCAGAGCCCCATGAGGAAATCTGGCCCTAAAGCTACCACTGGAATTCCTGTCCTGAGGGAACTTAGATCTTCCTCACTCATGTGCTTTAGGTGGCCCTAGGGAAGGACAAGTGGAGTTGAAGTATTTTATCCACTGGGATGCATATAATGATCCTATCTACATGACAGCCAAGGCAGTCAGTGATGCAGGGAGGATGGGTTACACTGAAGATACATAGTTGATATAAACATTTTCAATGAAAGGCTAATGCTGCACTAGAGCATTGTTTCTCCTTAGATCTACAGGCAGTCTGTATTAGCTCCTGACCACATGAGAAGGCATGCCCTTTTACGTGTACTTTTTGTAAGATATGCATTATCATACATATATATCACTTAAAAAACAATAGGCAGCGACCAAAATATTTGGGGCAGTAGCGATTAGATAGCATTAAAAATATTTTACC
This sequence comes from Machaerirhynchus nigripectus, assembly GCA_013397975.1. Classification (NCBI taxonomy): domain Eukaryota; kingdom Metazoa; phylum Chordata; class Aves; order Passeriformes; family Dicruridae; genus Machaerirhynchus; species Machaerirhynchus nigripectus. Next base: position 37,693 of record VZRQ01003973.1, on the reverse strand, counting down.
ATATTTTAGCAAGACAGTTGAAGAGGAATTGTCTTCACCTTGTACAAATCAGCACCACTAAACCGAGCAGATACAGTGAGCTCTAAATATGTACACAAGAATAAGTGAACAAAATAATGCCATGTTGTTTAAATAAAAGTGCTGCCAAAGGTCTGTTCCAAGGTTATAAGGGGAGAGAAATGACTGGAAAGTGTCTCACTGAATTGCTTTGGAGTAGACACCAATATGAGTCAAGGGGGTTTCTTTCTGAACAATAATATTGTTATGGTATTTTACTGTTTTCACTCTTCTTACTATATTGTGCTTTCTTGAATGAAGGGAGGAGTAAAATCCATGACACGAACTCTCAAAGCTTAGCCTGCAATTTTCTAATTTATTTTACTTCTTTGTCTATTTTAGCAGTGCATTGACTCACTGGCTTGTTTTTTTGCAGAAGAAAACAAAGTAGAGGTTGTAATAGTCCCTTGAGGCATAAAAAATCAGTGGAATTAATTTGCTGCTTATAAACATTCATTTGGACTAAGTCTTACAGAACTTGAAAATAGATGCACTTAGCCTGTCAGAAACAATTTGTAGGAAAAACTTTCTATTTTCAGCAGAGAAGTCTCACCCATTGCAATTCCTTTAGAAATGAAAGACGAAAGTATAGTTTTATTGGCTTTGTCATACTCTTATCTAATTACTTTCTGAGAGCACATTTCTTCTTTGTAGCCTCCAGGAACTCAGAATCGTTTAAGGCTCTGCTGCAGTAAGCATATCACATAAATAAATTGAGAATAGTTAAGCACCCCCTGCAAATGTTCTTTCTGTTTTACAGTCAAGAATTAATTTGGCTGCCGAGAGAAGCAAAAGGTTTTATAGAAGAGACAAATGATGGACCATATATGATTCACGGGAAGGACAGCATGCAGTCCTCTTGATTTAGATTAAACTACCTCAGGAATGCATTATTCTTCTATCTCATTTATGCTCCAGGCCTCTTATTCAACAACTCTTAGCAATATATTTCTTAAGAAGCAGAAAATTTAACTTTCTATCATAAACTTTCCTTATTATTACGGTGAATTATCCTTTATTGATTTTTTTTTTCCAAAAGCATCTCCTGACAAGGTTCTCTGTTGTTTGTGGAGATACTCCAAGCCAAGACATGAAAGACGCCGAACACATCTAAGTTCTACTCCCCTGCCTGTTCCTGGTGTTGGCCTCAGGTGTGTGGGATGGACTGTCTCTGACAGTTTACCTGCAGGTTTACCTCATCTGTGCACTTCCTAAAAGATCATCCTGCACTTCCTAAAAGATCCATAGGAGCACAGGGTTTTACAACTCCATGACCTAATTTAAAAGTATCTTTCTTGAACTTGACCAAAACCTCTCCTTTCCTTGTCTTCTGTACACTGCTCATTCTTCTGATATTCCTGATTATCCGGCCAATCTTAAACAATAATGTTAGAGTCTCCATAAAGGTATTTAACAATCAGTTGAAAGTGAAGGTTTTTAAAAGGGTTTATGATTTAGATGATTCACATACCTTCTTTAATACAGTGAACACACTGACATGCCAAACAGTTATCCAAGTCCTAAGAGAGTTCATTAAAAAGGGGTGGAGTGTAGTGAAAATGTATTACTCAACTCTCAAAATATATTCTCATAATTCGTGCATATTTCTGGACAACATAACTCTTCTGCAGCTGAGATTTTTAAACACAGAAATTGGCTGTAACATTGAAGCTGCTGCATTTGGAGACCTAATGTTCTCCAGGCTGATTGAAGATCTGCAGCTTGTACTAATTTAGTGGAATTTGCAGCTAATTGACATACTGGTAGCTGTCAAGTCTGAAATCGTAGGCAGGTGCTGAAATAGTGACATATGTGCTGGGATGTAGGTACCAAGGACAGAGTGATCTCAAGCATCTACATGGTTTCAATCAAAACTTGCTGAAATTAAATGCTACATGACAGATACAGAGATAATGCAGTGTTTATAGATTTTATAATTAAAAAGCAAGTCTGCTAGGTAATCATTGTACTGGTAGCTAAACATGACATCTAATAGAAGCTTGCAGTTATAGCTCCATGCTGGGCTGTGATGAGGTAAGAAAGTGACTTCTGATATTTCAACATTCATAATTGAATCTCCATTTGCCATTTGAAATACTGGTGATACAAAGCAGTCTTGAATACTTGGGGCAGCCCAGAGCCACAGGTATAAGATACATATGTCCATCCTTGCATTTTAAGGTAAATGCAATGTATTTTGTTGAGGAAATAAACGTCACTGGAATGCAAAGGAGCTTGTGTTCTTAGTTGCTTTAGGGGTACAGACACAGAAAACTGGGAATGCAAATGTCCAGGAAGCTAATGGCAGCAGACAAAAGAGGACAAATTTGAGGATCTTTAGCTGGAAATGATGGTAATTTCTGCTCCAGCTCCTTTTCTAGTATGGTTTGAGTGCTGGGAGGGTTCTGGGGGTTAATTTTTATTTGTCAACTGCTCCTGGCTAAGTAGCACATGCAGGAGAAAGCTTTATGTCTGCATAATTCAAGCAGGAAAATGAGTGGTAACACCACAGCTTTTCTAGCAAGAGAACTGGTGGTGCCAGGCAGCCCATTTATCTGTTGCTGCCTCTATCGTGACAGTGCCCTGTCCTGTTTCCAGGCCTGTAGTGCTCTTCAGGTGTGGGCTGGTACTAAAAGAATGGTGATGAATGATTAGATCGACTTTTCACACTTTTATACTACGCTTAACAGAATCTTAGTGTGTTCTCGTGATCGTCAACCTTAATTCCTCTGCTCAGTCTCTGAGATGCCAAATCTGTGTGCTTTACTTGGACAATAAAAATAAAAAATATTGGACAATATTTTGCCCCATCACACTTCTGGCCTCTGATTAAATCTGGAGTGGTGGGCTGCAGTTTGGGCTGAAATTATTATTTTGAAAACTCCTATGATTTGCTTGTGGCCAAGGAGACCAACCACATCCAGGGCTGCATCAGAAGCAGTGTGGCCAGCAGGGTAATCTACCATTATTTTTTGTATGTGAACTATATCTTCACCTTGGTTTACACACACAAAGAATTTTTTTTCACTTGTAATTGTGTTTGCTTCTCCATGAGACATTTTTGAGAAAGCTTTTGTATAGATTTGCCTGCATGCAAAGGAGAAATTTAAAAGTGTTTTGAAAACTCTCAGCCAAATCATATTGTTCACAAGCTGTGATAGAGTCCTGCTTAGACTAAGAGGCAAGGCGAGGGTGACTCACCTCTTGCTTTACCTTGGGCAATTGTTATATGGCTGTATGCCTACATTTATGCAAATTTTTAGATTTTATGTAATGGTTTATACTTGGCAAACTCTGTAAGTTATGCCGAACTTCCTGGTCCAAACAGGTACTGGTGACATAGGTTCTGCTACGTGTACTGTGCTAACATTTTTCTTGTATCTCTATATGACAAACAGCATAGCAGGGATTCTTCTGATCAGTGAGATCTGTGAGTGGAAATACAAATAATTAAAATAAAAATCTGGCTGGCTTGCAAGATATGGGAAGAATGTATTGCTTTTTATCCATACTGCAGAGCAACAGCAGGATGCTTGATGGCCCCTTTGTTAAGAAATGATGTTAGAAATTTCCATGGTTATGTCTAATTATGAAAAGATAACTCACAGAGCTGAAGATGTTTTTCTCTCTATTTCTGTGATAAAGGAATTACAGAGAGTCCATCATAGTTCATTTAAATCATCTTCTTACTAACTCTAAGGGATTTTGGATTTTAAACCTTTGTACCTGCTACAAACTGTAATGAGGTAGTGCCTTTTCTAAGAGTTTCCATAACAATTAAATTCTTTAATGCCTTTATATGAGTCCTACGCATATTTTTCTAAGTCACATCCTCACATTGTCCTTTTACCAGCCACCCAATCTTATGCCAGATTTCCTTGTGTTCTGTAAAGTCCCAGTTTACTGTTTCTGAAGTCGTAGCACCTGTGTGTTATAGGCTGAGCCTAAAATTAGGCAATATGTCTCTTCTTTGCTTCAATGAGAGGCTAAGTCTAGGGCAAAATTATGAGAAGACTTGGGTGTAGTCCAGCATGCCTGTTGTCCTCCCTGTGTCTCATTGTGCAGTGATGCACAGGCAAGTGCTGCCTCAGGTGGTATGACCTCCACAGAAGAAAATCAAAGGCTGGAACTGACACCTGTCCATCAGGTGTAGCATAAATTTTGCACCACTTTTTAAGTGGACAGATAGTGATAGGACAGTGCTTATAAACAAAAAGAGGAGAGATTTATATTAGATGTTAGGAAGAAATTATTTGCTCAGAAGGTAGTGAGACAATAAAAAGTTGTGGATGCCCTGTCCGTGGAAGTGCTCAAGACCAGGTTGGATGGGGCTCTAGGTAATCTGATCTAGTGGATGCCATGGAGGGAAGTTTAAAGTGGATGATCTTTAGGGTCCATTCCAAACCCAACCATTCTCTGATTCAATGATTCTGTTATAACTGGACCAATCACACACTGATGTAATGAAATGGGGTAGCTGACCTATCTCACAGTGTGAAAGTCACATTCACTTATGAACAGTTCTCCTTGGTGTACATAGTTGATATGTGGGTTATCATATGAATCATGATGAGTTAATGAAATGAAATAAAAGACAAATGTACAGAGTTAATGAAATGAAATAAAAAAGTTAATGAAATAAAAAGACAAATGTACAGATCAGCTGTTCTCAACAATGGCTTCTAGGGTAAAATGAACTCACCATTGGAAATAACCTACCTGAGACACAAGTAGTTTTTTTCCTGACATATTCACAGAATTCTAGTTTGTTATTGGGGCTTGAATTATAGGATTTTTGAATAGTTCAAATTATGCAATGTTAGTTCCCTCCTTGCTCTAGGGACTTCTCCCTGTCCATGGTCTCAGTGCAAGAGATGTATTTTGTTACAGGTGTAAAATATCTGGACCCAATCCCGTCCTTCTTGCACTGTGGTGATTGCATCATTATTGCCAATTACACTTTGCAGTTACTCATGGATTTTCATCTTATTGTTTTGTGAACTGCAACTAATTAATCCTCTCATTCCTCTCAGTGCAATAGACACTATGGAGAATCATCTGCATTTTTGTTTCAGTTGAAGAACCACAGCAGAGTTTTCAGGAGGCTTGTCAGTGTAATTAGAGGAGTCAAGGTGGTGGAAATTGGTCTCCCATCACTTGGAATCTGAGCACAGCTCTGGCTACGCATCTGTTATTCGGAGGAGTCACACCGTAAAATTAATAGCTGTGAGATGAAATGAGGATGAGTCTTGTTGTCTTTTGTTTGATGTGTCTCAATTTCTGAAGAGGGTCAGGGCCAACCTATTCCATTGACAGAGAGACACTGGCAGACACTGTCTGCCAGTCAGTTGTTGAGATTTAGTTCAGAGAGACTGGCAGAAGTCATCCTGAGTGCTGAAACATTTTCCTTTTCAATTATCTTATTTCTCTGCTTCCTATCAGGCTTCATGCTGAGACAAGGCTGTTGCTGAATGCTGATTACCTGCTGCTCGAGGCAAATGATATTTTTTTTTCTACAAGCAATTTTTCCAGTTCTACATGCATGAACACAGACAGATTCTCTATGGACTGTGGTCACAGTCAGTGTACTTTCTGATGTAGAGAGGTGTACAACAGAAATTACGATGCTGTTTTAAAATACTGCTTAAATCCACAGCTTTAAAATACTTTCTTTTCATTCACCAATCCCCCCATTCACCAATCCCCCAAATTCATGGTTCCCCCATTGCAAATAACCACATTTGTCTTCTAAACATCTTTCTGTGTCAGGCCAACCCTAAACAGTCTCAATACGTGGGGACAAGGTTCCTGCAGTGTGTCCTGGCTGCACCTCCAGTAGAGAGGCAGGGCCAGAGAGCTGAAGGACCAGAGCTCTGCCTGCTCAGCCCATCAGATAAACAGCACTCCCACATAAACCAAATTTGACCAGGGCAAGGAAACCCACCTGTTAAACAAACCTTAAGGTAGAGTGATTTCTCAGAAGGTACACTATTAGGCCCTTCTTATTTTTTACTCTGGTCCCTGCCCAGATCAGCTGAAAGGGAGCTGATTTTGTTTTGCTTCTCTTAACTAGCAGCTCCTTACTTAGACCATGTCCAGAGAAGGTCAGGAAAGCTGGTCAAGGGTCTGGAGCAGAAGTCTTATGAGGAGCAGCTGAGGGAGCTGGGGTTGTTTAGCCTGGGGAACAGGAAGTTTAGGGGAGACTTTACCACTCTCTATAACTACCTGAAAGGAGGCTGTAGTGAGGTGGAGGTCAATTTTTCTCCCAGATAACAAGTTACAGGATGAGAGAAAAAAAATGGCCTCAGGTTGCACAGGGGAGGTTTATATTGGGTATTAGGAAAAATTTCTTCACTGAAAGGGTGATCAAGCACTGGAACAGGCTACCCAAAGGTGGAGGAGTCACCATCCCTGGAGGCATTTAAAAGACATGCAGTGGGGCATGGTTTAGCGATGGACTTGGCAGTGCTCAATTAACAGTTGATCTCAGCAACCTTAAAGTTCTTTTCTAACCTAACTGATTCCATGATTCTCTCTATGGTCTTGCTCTTACAACACATGTTGCACTGGCAGAATGGTCCAAATGCGTTCATTGGGGCCAGATTTCTGGTATCAGTATTCATTGGCTTCAGCTGGAAAAGTTAAAACCAGAACTGAAATAAAGGAAAGATGTTCTTACTGTACAGACTGTACTGCCTGACACGGCACAGACTCACTACGGCGTATGTTACGAAACTGTTGTTTCCTTTCATTGTAACATTGTGTATCTTGTAAAAGTTTCCATAGTGAACAAAATTACCACCTCATTTTAAAAAGGATGTGTAGGCTATGATGTGTGAAGGTGGTGACAACTGTTTAGAAAGGTGATGCAGAATGCAGAGCTGCTGAGTGATCTAAACTGCTCCGACACTAAAAACTTCAACAGGACTGAAAAAAGGAGAACCATTTTAGTTACGGACTCACAATTTACCTGGTCTTAAAAGGAAGAAAAACATGCTTTCTCCCGGGGAATCCTTTTGGAAATACAACTCACTAATCAGGGTTTGTTAGAGATGTGAAGATAATGTCTTTTTTGTCAGCATGGATAGAGGATTTAAAACCTCTATTCTGTTAGGTGGGCTGTCTGTAAAAAGGAGGAATACATGAGATCTGCGAGGAGATCAACAGGACTTTTGTCTTGGCAAGGACAGCAGACTTCCCTAGCTGAGGACAAAACCCCTCTGTCCTCGTGATCTGCTGCAAGAGCTAGATTCAACCCTTCTCTTTTTTGCATGATTTCCCTTCCCCATTTCCCTTCCCCTGTCCTAAAGGAGGAGAGAAGAAAGACTAACAGTGTGGAAAGGGGAAAAGAAATCAGTAATCAAATCCTTAAGTACCTTCTGAAAAGACAATTTCATAAAAAGCTGTGTACAGATCACTGCCGAATGAAGAAAATTTAATTTTTAAAATTTTAAGGTTTTCAGAAGTTAGAATTTTTTTCCTGTGATATTTTTTGCAGTTTTACAAAGGAATGTTGCATAAATGAACTCTGGAGATATTTTCTTCTGTGCTCAGCAAGCACGACCCATGGGCCTGATGCCAAAGAGGATCTGTGGTAATTCCATACGCAGGTATGGCTTGCCTGATGCAGGGATGAACATTCTCCAGTATAGCGTGGGAGTGTATTTGTACAAGGTGGGCTCTTATTCTAGGCAGGGCAGCTGAAACCTAGCTGCTCTGAAAAGCCATTTTTCGCATATATCACTCTTTGGGAAAGCTGGTGGGCTTCCTCTGGCACTGCAGTGTGCCCTGGCCCTTATTAGAAAGAAAAGAACATGTAAGAGGGGAAGAAAAGATTGTTAAAATATTAAATTTTTTTTCTTCGCTTCAATCTTCACAAAAATTTAAGACAATAGGATTTTAATTAAGTGGTTACAGAAGGGAGAGAAGTTCACAAGAGGCTAAAGAGCAGACTCAAGTTTGTTTAGCTAATGGAGATATGCTACAATTCCTTGGCAAAGCAATATTAAAAAAGCATTTTATATGGGAATTTAAAGAAGAAGCTAATGTAGTTTATGAAGCACTAGCACTTATCTGGAGACTTAATGGAGGACAGGGAAGGTCTTGGAAGACTGGAAAAGAATCAACATTATGCATTTTTAAAAGGCAGAAGGTCCATTACTTTTTGCTTTCTTTTTTTTTTTTTTTCCTGAACTTTGATAACTGCAAAGATTCTGCTCAAGTTATTAATTTTGATTTGCAAGATGATAAAATGGGTTTATTAAGAACAGAGCATAATAAAATAGTCTAATTTCTTGACAAGCTGTCTGGCCTGGTGAATTAGAAAAATGTGACTGACGAACTTTTTTTTTTTTTTGTAGAGTTTAAGTTAGTAGAGTTTTTGGCAGTGTCTCCCAGGATATTCTCAAAAGAGGCATTCTTAAAAGCAGACAATACAAATAAAAAAGGTAGCCACCAAAACTTACCATCACTGTATGAAAGAATACAGCTTTCAAAGAGGAATTTTGAATTTTTAGTGAATCTGGGAAGGTATTTCAAATATGGAAGGACCTGTCATGTTTTGACCTTTTGAGTATATCCAGGCTGTATAAGCGTTACAGGTGACAAGGTGCTGGGAAAGCTATTGGTCCTGCACTGAGTTTGTGATTACACTGAACCCTGAAAGAAAAGTCAATTGGTATCATGCCATCTGCAGGAGATGTTCTTCCCCAATCAAATTGCCTCATTATCTTCATAAAAGATGTCCATTACAGTTTTATAATATCACAGTTGAATCTAGAGGCCACTGATTAATTTCTATGGTAATACTTGTACTTCCCCCCATCCTGCCTAAGAAAGAAACACAGATTCTTTCATATCCTCTAAAACTCAATGTATCCAAAGGGTCAGTGGCCATGAATATAATCTCCAGTCCAGGACATTTGCATAAAAATCTGTCTGAACTCAGTTTTGACCTAATTGCTTTGGGCTAATTACGCTTTTTCCTTATGATCAATGATCCCTTATAGCATGGTTTTAATGGACTGCTCTCCAAATGAAGAGCTATTTCTTATGGGCTTTCTGTTGTGTTTTTTTTAAAATCCAATCACTTTTCTTTTAAATATATTTTTGACATCATAAAAACAGCCTTTCTACCTCTCTAGCTTTCTGTTGGGTAGTTTGAAACAGCTCATAGCTTGATACTTAACATTAAAATGTAAGAGGATGTGGTGAGTTAGCCCTGCTTGGATGACAGGTGCCCACCAAAGGTGTTCTATCACTCCCCTCCTCAGCTGGACAGGGGAGAGAAAAGATCATTAAAGGCTCATGAGTGGAGATAAGGGCAAGGAGAGATAACTCAGGACAAGGGCAGGGAGAGATACTGCCACAGGACATGGACTCATCTTGGGGAAATTGACTTAATTTATTATCAATGAAATCAGAATATGATAATGAGAAATAAACCCAAATCTTAAAACACCTTCCCACCATCCCTCCCTCCTTCCCAGGCTTAACTTTACTCTTGATCTCTCGATTTTTCTACATCTCCTACAGTGGCACAGGGGGACAGGGAATGGGGACTGCAGTCAGTTCATCACACATTTCTGCCACTCCTTCCTCCTCAGGGGGAGGACTCCTCACACTGTTCTGCTCCAGCTCAGGATTCCTCCCATGGGGCACATCTCTCTGTGAGCTTCTACAGTGTGAGTCCTTCTTCCTGGTTGCAGTTCTTCATGAACTGCTCCAGTGTGGATCCCTTCCACAGGGCGCAGTATTTCAGGAACAGACAGCTCCATGAGTGGATCCTTCATGGGATCACAAGTCCTGCCAGCAGTGCTGCTCCAGCCTGGGCTCTTCTCTCCATGGGTCCACAGGTCTTGCCAAGAGCCTGCTCCAGCATGGGCTTCCTGTGGGGTCACAGCCTCCTTGGGGCATCCATCTGCTCTGGGGACCTCCATGGGCTGCAGGTGGATCTCTACATCCCCATGGACCACCATGGGCTGCAGAGGCACAGCTGCCTCACCATGGGCTGCACCATGGGCTGCAGGGGAATCTCAGCTCTGGTGCCTGGAGCACCTCCTCTCCCTTCTTCTGCACTGACCTTGGTGTCTGCAGAGTTGTTGCTCTCACATATTCTCACTCTTCTCTCCAGCTGACATTGCACACTTTTGTCCCCCCTCCTCTTGACTCTCCTAGGAGACACCATCTACCTGCTACCACCATCGTGGTGGGCTTGGCCTTTTCCAGCAGCGGGTTAGTTTTGGAGCCAGCTGTCATTGGCACTGTAGGAAAAGGGGAAAGCTTCTGGCAGAGTCTCACAGAATCCACTCCTGTAGCCCCCCTCACCACCAAAACCTGGCCATGCAAACCCAATGCACAGGCCCATAGATGGCTTATTCAAGAACAGATATTCATATTAGAGATGAAAATGAGATGTGGTGCAAGTGGGATATTAATCTCCCTTCATGTTGGTTTTCCAGAATGCATTCACAAGAACTGTAATTCTCAGTGAAATAAAATTGCTCATTTTTCCTGGAGTTGGGGACTAGAAAATTATGATGGCTTCAGGTCCAAGGCAGCTCATTGGTTGGTTTACCTGGAAATAAAACATTGGAAAGCTTCCAGCTTCAGCAGTTCATTACCCTGCCAAGTACATTGGCAGGAAAGGTGAGGTACGAAAGATGTCTGGAAAGCACTTTTTTGCCAGTAACCTCCCTGACTTTTAACCATGAAGTTAATCAAAGTTGACAGTATTCCATAAGGTACTTTGACTTAAGAAATATACAGCTGTAGAATATCTAACTGGAATTTTTCAAAACAGTGGTAACTGCCAGGAAACACAGAAAATCTTCTCTTCTCCATTTGGTTTGTTGCATGATACCTTTATCTGAGACTTCTGATGTACAAGCTGAAATGAATAATCAGTTCGTCTTAAAGCGCCATTGCCCTTTCCCAAGAGTGATAAACTGTAGGAGTCAGACTACTGGAAACATAGGAAGCAGACAGAGTACACAGATACTTCTAAAAGTTCTAAAAAACTGGTAAAAGTGTTAAATCAGCAAAAATGAGCCTTTCACAGGCAAGGGAGTTATCAAACTAAATAGAGGTGCATTCTTTTCCTTTACCATGTCCCATATGAATTTTAAACAATTTTTAAAAGATGGGTGGCTGGGTCCTGCGTCTATACCAGAACTCTTAATGTGAGAATAGTATGATCTACCATAGTACCATAGTGCCTGGTGTAAGGAAATAGGAGAGAGTAAATTCTATGGGACGAGGCAGAATTTCTTTTATATGTAGTGCCCGTGGATTGACAAAGTCAAAACATCTGAATGCTGAAGAGGAAAGGAGTTTCTCAGGTTGATTTAAGGCTGTTAATTTTATTAGAAAAGGAATTTTACTAAGCTGTCCTGAAACTCTTTTACAGTGAGGTTGAGTGACTTAGCAGAAACACATTTGAGGAAAAAAGGCAGCTCTTTTCCTGAATCTTTCCTAGCTAATCAGAGTGCTTGCAAGTGAGCTGGAAGATTCCAGCAAGAGCTGGAAGCTTGGCTATAAAGGATTTTATTCAACTGTAGAAAGCTGAAAAAGACAGGAAAAGTGCAACCGACTCTCTTTCCCCTCCCTTTAACCTCAGATATTTTATGAGGCTGAGGGGTCAGAGCAAGGCCAGTTTGGCACAGTAAAATTTTCCAAGCTCCATTTTTTCAGGTTTAGCTAGTAAATTAAAAAGGATGGTGGTGTTTTGTGTGAAAGCTTATTTTCCTCCTTTTTTTTCCTTTGTCTTTTTTTTCCATCAGATTCCCTAAGAGATTGAAAAACCCCACTAAACCACTCTTCAAGATCTATTCTGCATAACAGACTCTGCACGTTAGCTCAGGTATAAAATAAAACCTTGAGTGTACATGTGGTGTATTTGTCAAACTTGCACAAACTCCCTTTTGCTTTAATGAATGGCACTTTGCAGTTTTAACATGTGGTTATTCCATTATGTGACTAAACTGTGCATGACCAGAGGCACAAAATGATTTCAGTCTTTACCATTTCTTCACAAACTTTCTTCCCTTTTCTTATTAGATTTCAGGTAGCAACTTCCCAGACTGTCTTTCCCATGATTCTCTGATGACTGGGCTGCTAGTTTTTGCCTCAATAAATATATTCCTGATTTGAAGAAACAGACCCTTTTTCTTAATGTCAACATGTGCCTGGGAGCAAGGGACATACTCTGATTTTACTGCTGTGGCATTTAACATGCTGTGTATCATACAGAGGGCCACTGAGTTCTCAGAGTTATAGCAAAGCACTCCTTCATCACATGTCAGTGTTGTCGGTCATTTACACTGATGACAAACAAGGTCTTTTTAAAAATCTCTTTAAAACTTTAAATTACTCAAAAATATTAAAAATAATTTTTAGGACAGAGCCTGCTGGGGAATTGTGTGGGAGACATCAGTCTCTAATCAAGTACAAGGCTTCACAGAGGCTCTGGAATATGATTCCATAGTAATATAATTTATATATGCAAAACAGAGCAATTAGGACTGATTTCCCCAGTGCCCTGTAGCCTATAAACACAGTAACACATTTTGAGCTGATGAACAAATTCATAAAGATTTAAGTCTGAGAGTTGCTTCTGGAGGCAGGGACATCAACTATTATAACACCAATCCCTCTGAAGGTCTTGGAGGCTTCTCTAGGCTGCAGGAAATGAGCAGGGGAGAGGAAGGGTAATGTAAGTGAGGTGGTGGTGTCTGAAACGCTGGGGATGTCCTTTCACAAAAGAGGAATCCCGCATCTCAGTTTTTGGAAATTCAATGCATCACAAAAAGTGGGGCAATAAGGTATTTTCCTTGTAGTGCTATTAGCAGAACCTGTAGTACAGGTTCTGATGCAATGAATGCTGACAGGTTTCACTGAGATGCTGCTGTTCCTGCCTGGAGGAAATTCTGGTAAAGGTGTGGGGAAGCTGCACTGAAATCTGTTCCAGGGGGAAAGAAATCAGTGATTATGGTGGACACTATTTCTGTCTCAGCACAAGAAACACGTGATATCCTTTTGTCTTAAATATCTGGCTGCATTTCTTAGTAATTACTAAAAATTTGGCCCAATCTGGCTACTTTGCCTGGGGAATATTTAGGCAACTGTAGTTGTATTAATCTCCCAAGTGTTTCTTTCCTTCTAGTTTTACATTCAATTGATGCTACTTTTGCAGACAATATTGTCAGGAAGAGAAGAAAACCATTTAAGAATGGCACTCCTGATTGCTATTTTGGGGCAGTGAACATGAGAAAATTGCATCTCTGCAGGCCTGATTCATCTGCCTGAATCTCAAGGTGTGAGCAGTCAGCAGCGAACTCCAGCTGATTACTGCACACGCTGTTCTGCTGAGGATGGAAAGAGGATGGAAACCTGCAAGCCAGCTTTACAAAGTGATGTTTTCTCAAAGAAATCTGAGCAGTGAAACCCTGAGCCCAGCCCAGGTGCACCTGTGTAGTAATAATACAATAAATAGGAAAATAATATAGAAACCCTAGGGCTGGGAAAGATAAGATTTTTTGCATGTATGCAAAGATATATTTCTGAGAAAGAAAAGGTATATGGGTGTTCAGATACCTGAAAGCATGATGGAAATGCTTTTCTGTCTCTTGGACTTGTATTCACTATTGGCTCTATGCATTTACCCTTGAAATGTCAAATCAGAAGTTTTAGTTCCAGTATTTTTAAAGTGAAATTAATTTACTGATTCAGAACACCAGGGAGGAGAAGGGAAAAGGTGAGTGAGAGAAGGTACACAGGATGGAGGTGTTGTTTGGTCCAGACCTTCACGTGAAGCATATTTGGTGTGATGCTGATTTTGATGCTCTGCAGTTAAACAGTAGATGAAGTATTTTAGATCGGTGTGCAACCACTATGTGTGACACAGCTGCTTCATGGTTTTGTCACTGTATTATACTAGGAAGCCAATTCTTAAGACATCTTGTGTGTTAATAATCATGCCTGCCAGAATTAACACACTGTGACTAAGCCTCCAACCAAACTCCCAGAGCAAGCACCCATGCATGTAATGACTTCCTACGCTGTCACTCATCCTGAAACACAGAGTCTATCCCACCATCAATCAAGGGGAAGCTGGCAGAGATGATAGGCTGAGATGCTCTCTTTAAACTTGCAGAGACAAAACTGCAGTCTTTGTTTCAGCTAAAGGTGACAGAATGACCCAACAGTGTTTTGCTGCCAACCAAAAGTGTTAATCTGTGCAAAAGCACACTTCAGGCAAGTCAAGTTAGTCCTGTCAGAATGCCCCAGTGTTGCTGCTGTAGTTACAGAGAGCTCCTCCTGGCCTATACTTGACCAACAGAAAATCTTGTAAGATTTTCCTCTGAGAGATGCTGTGCTATTTTAGCAGTGAACTTCCTGGCACATTCATCAAGTATACACATAGTGACTGATTCAGAAAGAAGGCAGGCGAAGAAACTATGCTGCCTTACTTCATTTTATTACATGAAATTCAGATCAGAAAAAATAGTGGGTTTTTTTCCACACCAGTGCATGCTCTCTTCCACAGCTTCATGGAAGATGTTAGCTACAAAAGGCAACAGTCTGGTACATCTTCCTATCTCTGTTCCTCAGAATTTAATTCCACCTTGAATACTACAAAAGTTTTAGAAAACTAGCAAGTCTCAAGTGTCAGAAACTCTATCAAGAACACCAGAGCACAGTAGGGAAGTACTTCCACTGAGCTAAGTAATCAGAAATAAAATGTGTGATCAGAATCATACCTAACACCTCTGATAATACCAAGAAAATCATATAGTAGATATGATTAAAGACATGACAGAAAAATCAAGAGACACAATTTGTTGCTACTGAAGTTTTAAAATTAGATCGAATCTAATTATTCTGTCATGAAATAAAAGGTGATGAATTATGTATTCTGCTTAATTGTTGTGTTAGAAACAATTACAAGTCCAGAGGGATGGGTTCAGCTTTGTCCTGCAGCAGTGATAACCTTTCTCATAAGCAACAACAAAACCTAACTAGTCTCCTTGGTAATCATAACTTGTTTGGCAGTGTTGTCAAGGTACTCTTGGCACATCTGTTTCAGTATTTTATAATGTGTTGACCTTTTTCTTCAAGGAATTTGAAATTTTTTTTTTCTCAGTTACAGCAATATCTTTTAGAATATACAGTACTTGCAAGGTGTTTGACAAAGGATGAACCTTTCGTTCTGCAATTGGCTTGGTCTTCACCTAAGACAGGGGGGGATCCAACTGCTACAGGAATACAGATCTGTAATAGTAATGGATTCTTTGTTTTCTCCGGTGTTACAAAGATTCACGGTAGATCCTTTTAAACTGAAGCTGCGTTTCTGGAGTTGAGTGCCTGGGCTCAGTTCCAGCAGCTTAGACTCTAACTCCCTGCTAATGCTTCTCAGCAGATAAAACTAGTTATTACTGTGCTCTGTTCTAATGAGTGCCACCAGATTAAATACTTGGGGGAAACTCAGTAGCATCCTTACAGCTTTGCCAACCTGAGAGGCTGCTGGCTGGTGTAAACCTGCCCTGCCTGCAGACTGCACCACAAGGATGTCAGCCAGCTCTAAGCTGTAATGCCAGTGCTTGTGACACCCTGGTGTTGAGCCTAAGCTGCTAACTCCAGGCAAGGTCTATAATCTCAAGCTGTGCTGTGCTATCTCCATGGGGTTGTTCATCCTAGAAAAAAGAAGGTTAAAGAGGGCAGCCATCACTGATCCAAGGAGGGATAATAGTGAAGACAAGCTCTACTTGGAAGTATACAATGAAAGGACAAGGATCAATGAGCGCACATTGCAGCAAGGAACAAGGGTAATTCCTGGTGGATGTAAGGAAGAAAATTACGCACTGTGAAAGAGGCTCAGCACTGAAAGAGGTTGAGCAGAAGGTCCCTGGAATCTCTGCCCTTGGAAACAATCAAAGCTGGACTGGATGAGGTGTGAGCAGCCTGCTGTAATGTAGAAACTGGTTCTTTTTAAAAGAGGAGGTTGAGCTCTAGGACCTCAGAGGTCCCTTACGATCTCAAGTGTTCAGTGGGAAGGGGGCACATCCTACACATCTCTTCCACTGTCTCCCTCTGACACTCTGATTCTTTTGTAAAAATACATTAAATCCAGCATAGCAGGATTTAATTTAGAGGTTGTTTTGTAATGGTAACTTCTTGTGGGTTGTTATAGCATGAATGCAAAATACCACCCTAATCGTCAGGAAAAAAAATTTGTGAGGAAAATTGTTCTTGACCCTCCTGTCATGCCACAAAATATTTGCTGAAGTGCAAAATAGTCTGCCTTTGGTTGCCACCTGTAACCTGAGCTGAAAGAAGCATGTCCAGTGCTCTGGTTCCTCAACCTCAAACTAGTGTTGTAGCACAGACAGTTTATTGCAGAGCTCAGCCCACTCTTCCAGTGTTCCAATGTATACATCCTTGCTTCCTGCTCTGTCTTGGAAGCAGAGGGAGTATCCACACCCAGGAAAAAGACTGTCTTTGCTGCATTTATATTACATAAAGCTCATGGACATCTCAAATTCCCTCTTTGAGATGCACATTGACATCAAGTCAGAAGACACTTCTAAGTTCACTTCAGCCATTACCCCAAGTTTTGTCTGCTGGTGCATCTCCACTCCCTGCCTCCCCCTTCCAGGCTACACTGTGATCTGAGAATTAGCTGGAGAAAAAGAGAAAAACTACAGAAATTAATTGATGCAAAAAGCACTTGGACTGCTGGGGGACGCTCTACTCTCTTGCCAAAGGATAAGTTCTTCAATGCAACTCAGATGCAACTCCTGACCCAAGTACCATGTTATTGACAGTGTTCAGGAGAAGACACTCTCGAAAAAAACATGGCAAGGTGTATCTATAGCTATATCTATATTTTCTATATCTATATCTATCTATATGTATACACACACACACACACACTTCTGCTTTTCCAGTCTGTTTCCATTTCTCCGTCTCTAAGGCGCTTCCTAAGACAGAGGATTATAACATAGATTTATATCAGACTTTCACAGCTCCTAACGGACTCTTCTTCCATGAATTTGTCCAGTCTCTCTGGGACACTGCATCAGCAGAAGCAACAAGCTGTAGTATGGAATCCTATAGGAAAAAATAATTTCCTCTGTTTCTTCCTAAACCTGTTACCCAATAAAAAGAGTTTAAGTGAAAAACTCATATTTCAAAGAATTAACTTGGTTGCAAAAACAGGCTCTGTGTCTCCTATGCGGGGAGGGATTTTGGTTTTCCTAAATGAGTTGCTGGACTTATTTAGGAAGCACAACCCTAAGTTTCTTATTAAAATGACAAAACCACGGAACATTTTCAGGACTCTTTCATATCAGCAGTTCCATAGCAGAGGTTTACGCAATGCACTTTCTTAACCTGCGGAGATTTTCACCATTTCTCATTACTCCCAGTGGTTTCTGGGATGAGTAGACCAATTATGCCAGTCCCAAAACACTCATTTACATGAAAAATACTTGAATTCAGCAGTATTTGACTGGATAACTGATATCCTTAATTGAATTTCCATTGACAGAAGGTGGTATAAACTCTTTACACTTTCCAGTCTTTCAACAAATGAGGCAACAAAATGGAGACTATTTTTGTTCTTTTCATTCTGACTCTGTCTAGCTCAAGAATGACCATCTTCTAGGAAAAGTACCAGAGAAATAATATCTCTTTTATTTTTTTTCAACTTTCATGTCACAGTAGGAAAAAACGAATGGGGAAAAGATCCTTGTACATATCCTCTTATCCTGTAAGCGCAGTTCTTGGTTCTCCAGAGCTGAGTGCCTACTCTAACAGACTGAAATTGGTGCCATAACTCTTTAAAATTTCCTCTGAGCTTTTCAGGACACAGGATCATGAAATAAACGCTTGTTTTCTTGTCTCTTCTCCTTGTAGGGCTGCAATTCTTTCATGAATCAAGAACCAATGTGGAGACAGCTCATGGCTGGTTATTATGAGAACAATGCTTGTACACACTGTTTTCCTCCTGACTTTCAAGCTTAATAAGAATGCTCACATTACAACTCATCTCAGTGAAGTAATTATGTGTAATTGCATAATTACCTGTTACAGCTTTTTGACTTACTGGCACTTAAATTAATTAAACTAATGTGATGCACAGCCACAGGTTAATTTAAAATAAGGAAACCCTAGAATGATCCCCCTTGAGGGTGTCTACACAGGCAGTGATACAGTGGCTGAACAAAAAGTGAAACGTGGGTCCTACATCTTTTCTTGTACCTAGAGCTTCTACACAGTTTACTTTTAAGTGGTGATGAGACCCAGAATTAAATAATAAACTCTGTAATAATACTAAACAAAACAAAATACAAGGCTGGGAAATGAAAAAAATCTCTTGCTCAAGAATACATGCCACCCTCCAAGAAGTAGGAAATAAAATTTCTTGCAGGCAAATAATCATACACTTGTTTATTATAAATATTTCTCAGTGGTGGCCAAAGCCAAACTTTGATTTAGCTCAGTACCTGCTGGTATATTTTATTTTCCTCTGGTTTAAAATTCAGTATTTGAGTCTTGTGCTCAGTCAACTATTCTGATATGCAAATGAATTTAATGGATTGACTTTTTCCTCCTACAGTGAACTCCCAAATAATATGAAAAGGAATAAGATTCAGAATATGAACTTCAATAAAGAAAACTGAAGGATTAACATAATGAATAACAAACAGAATTCTGTCTTTAAATCTACAGTTTTGGAGACATTCATAATCCTACAATTACTTTACTGAAAAGAATGTACTACTTAGTTTTGACTCAGAAAAGCACTATTTATGTACTTACCATCTTCATTTGAAATTTGGTCTATGGATTTCTTCTTCAAAAAAAAGTCAAATAGTCATTCTTGCTGCAAGAGATAAATAAAACCTTCATTCTGTTCCCCCCCTGCCCTCCCAGTCTTTGCATGCTGTTGAACTTTATTACTATAAATAGAGGGTCTGGTTACTGCGATGCATTTCACTTGTAATAGGGATAAGCAGAGAAGTTCATGTCTGCTCTGCGCTCCGAAAATCTGAAAGAATTTCCTGTAGCGAACAATGTTGGAAGCCTAAATACTTATCAGTGAAGGAGAAAGTTTTCTGAGTTCCAGCAGACTTCTGCCCTCTGGAGCTGAGCCTGGTGTAGGTTGTCACTTCATACATCGAGGAAACAGCTTGCCTGGGTAGAGGACTCTCTTTCTGAGAAAACTGTGCAAGGAAACAGAAGCACTTGACTTTCTCAGGGGAGAAACTCCATGATCTCTAGCAATGCTTCCCACTCCTTACATGCAGCAGCTCAAACAGTTCTCTTAGAAAGTAAGAAAAGACAGAGATGTCCTTGAGACTGAAGCTGCTTATGCAAACTGAGAGTTGCTCGGAGAAGATGCCAGCCACAAGAAGCAGGCAGAATAGAATAATGCTATTATTTTATGATTATTATATATTATTTCATATTAATTTATGCTTTGTTATATCTTAAAACATCTTTTCATGGAATTAGCTGATAACCACCAGAGGGTCTATTAATCTAATAAGGTATTATTACAGTGTGTAATAAGTGCATGGAGTGCTTTTCTCCCAAGGTTTTACCCATTCTCCAAATTTTCTTTCACTCTCCTGAGGGATAATTTGAGGCATTCTGCTACACTTGTGTGCCTCAGATGACCAGGAGGTTTTAATGCTTCTTTTGGCGACACAAACCAACTGTTTTAATAGACTGCTTCAATCTGCTGTTTAATGCTGAGGAATTGTAAGGTGCATGTCCATGTCTTTTGTCAGTGAACTGGCTAATGCTATGTATAAAAGAGATTTTTTGTTAGCTAGGTGCTGATTGTGAAATTTATGGTTCTTTTCAGTGTGTTTGAAAAACAAACAGAAATAGTTCTGAAAGCATCACAATTTAAGGCTGCTAAGATAGCAAAAAGAGGCATCTTGACCTCTGAAAAAGAAATCATCAGTAAATGAGAATAGCAAAATCATTCTATGTTGTGCAGCAAAAGAAACAGGACAAACAAGAATCAAAGTGTTTCAGTGAATTAGGATGAGTCAATTTCCTTTTTATGATGAGGCATTTAGATATTACGTGTGCTCTATAAGAGTTGTCCTTTGAAGATTATGAACAAAGAGATGATTTTATATATATATATATTTTTGTTACTTTGAGTTTCCACCAATGACACGGTTTGATAAGTTAACCAGAAATTTAGTTTTTACTTACCAGTAACATAGGGGCTCCTGCTGCACTGAGCAGAGAAGGTTCTAGTTTAATGCATGAAAATACCAAAAAAATCATCTAGAGATCAGTATTTTTCTTCTCAGATCAAGGTTTTCAATTTTCAAAATAATTGAATTGACTAGATGTCTCTAAACTACTATACATGCCTGGATCCAAATACCTGGAAATGAATTTCAGATAACATCATAAAGGTTTTTTTAAAAAAAGTAATACAGCTGGGACTTAGTGAGGTGTTTATCAATGGCACCTTCGACTTGAAGAGCCATATTTCTGCAGAAATAAAAAGAAATCTCAAACAAAACTGCTGGTATGATGCATCAAATACTGCAAATTATCTTTTATCTTTTAAAAAACATTTTATAACAGTGACAACTTTTTCAACTCAGGAAAGCTAGGTGTGAGGTCTTTCAAAAAAAGGTAGTAAAATGATGAACTAAAGAGAGAATGTGAATATAAGCTTTAAAGAAATGGACACAATTTTGAATATGTTACAACTTTTTGGGTTTTAATTTGGTCTTTATAAATTAGCCAGCTTTTGTTAGACTGCTCATACTGAACAAATAGCTGGGATGCTGTTAATGTGCTTTTACAATCAAATATGTGAGTCTCCAGATACAGATCCTAAACTGTTCTTTGGCTTCTTTGCACTGTCTGATTGCTGCCATACAGACTGAGTTCACCCCAGTTTATGGTACACGTGGGCCATTAGAGATACTTGAATGCCTTCTATCCTAGCTTTTAAAATGGAGAATCCATATTAATCCTTCATGGTCTGCTGGGGCAGGGCTCAGGGACTAGTTATGTGATTGCTGGAAGATCTAACCACAGCAAAAGTACCTCGCAGTTACTGACAGCACAGATCCACTCTGCACTGCACTGCACTCTGTTTTCTCACAGCTGAAGGCTGGATCTGTGAATCAACTAACAAAGACTACCTTAAAAAGCTCCCCAAGACCATGATTTTGGCTGCTTCCATGCTGGGAATTTGTCTCTCACTAGAGGTTGAAAAGCCTGCTTCTATTGTGCAGATGAGCTCTTCATCTTGATACTGAGCAGACAGCTCAGCAAGTTCACAAAGGGAAACATGATCTTATTCTTCTTATCTGTGATAGAACAGAGGAAAGAACTACTTTAAACCCAGAAACTGCTTGAGGATGAAAAGAAGAGCTGCACACAAAGGATGAGAGGGTTTCTCTGGTCAAAGCATTTCTTTTTCTGCAAAACTTCTCTTACTTTGGGAGTTAAACACCATACCAGGTGCCAACCTGCTTTGGTGCTGATGTACAGTCATGAACATTATTGTTTGAATATGTGACAATCATAAGTGTGGAAGAAAAGTTCCCATCAACTTTGAGAAATTAGCTCTTCTGAAACAGCCCAGTGCTTGCTTCACACCATGCTACCAGCATGGCTTCACCTCAGCTTGGCCACACAGAATGCAATTGCTGCTCCCTTGGCCAACCTCCAGTCCCACCATTAATTCAGGGCATTTTACCTGTGTGCACTTCCTGCGTTAGGAAAAGATAAGCAAACGTCAGAAGATAGAACACACTGAAGAGCTGTCCCAATGGCGTATGTTTGTCCAAAATTATCACCCTCTTGCTGAGTGGTTGTTGTAGGCAAATAAATGCAGCCCAGAGAACAATTAATGTCCTCCTGAGAAAATAATGACACCCTAAAACACTGTATCACACCCAAACCTGAAATCAGAACAACAAAATACAGAGCTCTCACAGCACGTTTTGCATCAGGAAGTTCCAGAGCTGGCACACCTACTTTTTACAGCTCCTCTTTTAACATGTTCTTGATACAGCAACCCTTTTCTTGGAGACATGAGAGACTTGGCTGGCTGTTACAGTACTCCAGTGCTGCTCAAGAAGATAAAACAGAAGCTGGATCACCTCTGTTGGAAACCCATAAAGGTAACAAGCAGTCAAATATGTTGGAATTGAACTTGCCAATATCTTAAGCCAAGACCAAATGTGTTAACTACATTAACAATATTTTCTTGCATAAACGGTATTGGCAGAGCATCTGCAAATCTAATGCAAACTTCTCCATAAAGTATTCAGGGCTGGACTTGTAAAACTTGAGCTTACTAGAAATTTTTGTGGGTTGTAAGAATAGCAATGGCAAGGCAATAAAAAATGATATCAAGCTCTGCCACTTACACTGTTTTTAATAGCAATCATGCAGTTCAACCCTTGATATGACAACAAAATATTTTGCATAGTTGTCTCATGATTTTGACTGTATATGAAGTGCATTTTCCAGACCACTGGGCAAAGGCCAGTATATTTTAAGTTATAGTTGCTCCTTTACATGCAGTTAAGTTTTAACAATGCACACTGAAATGAATTACCAAATTAAGCATCAATTTATTCATTTTAAAGCCCTTATTAGCAATGCATTCCCATATAAACAAGGAATTTCCTTCTTGTAATTAAATTTCATGTTACTGGTATCCTTTTATATTTTTTCTATTTTTTATGTTTTTATATTTTAAAATTAGCCAGCTTTTCCTATTTTATCTTTTATGAATATTTTTATATTTTATACTTCTTTTATATAAATGATGTGGAACACATAGTCTTAATGGGACTATAATTAGCCATAGCCATTAAATTTAGTTGTATATACTGAGAATGAATATTTTCTACCAGTCTGTAACCCTCTATAGTTTGACCAACACAGAAATCTTTTTTGCTTGAGAAAACACAAGCAACCAGCTTTTTAAAGGCACCTTATACATCTTTCTGTAAGTGACAGATTTACATCTTAAAGCACTTCATTATTCATATGATGTTTAAGCACGAGAATCATTCTAATAAAGTCACTACCTAAATGAGCACTTGCTCAAGTGTTTGCCTGAATGTCGTTTTAATTAGGGGAGCATTACATAGGGGAGATAGGTGACAGATGCAGTTGGCCTTCCCACTAGCCTCTCATTTCTTCCTCATCTCTGCACCTAAGGACAGGGCTTTGAGTTGGCCCATGGATTTTTGAAAAATCTGGCATTGCCTGTGTGTACTAAGTGCCAGCACATGTTATCTGCTGGCTGGCATAAGTTCTATCACACAGGGAGATTATGTGAATAAACCTATTTTTACTTTTTCACGTGTGAAACTCCTGAAGTTTACAAATTTCTTGAAAACTAAATACTGGTAGGGGTTCCAGAGTAAATTCCTTTTACAATTATCAGCTTTAAGTTTTACATGTACCTGAATATTCAGAATAATATTCTGGTCTCCTTAGAAATCATAGGAGATAGACTAGTGGCTTCAAAAGGGCTAAGATCTCACCTGTACTACTCACAATCCTGTTCTAATAGAAATACTTCTGTGCTTCAATATTTAATATATTGAAAATAGGTTTCAGTAATAACATATTAAAATTAAAATTAGCCTAAGATTTTAGTCCTCTCTGTAGAAGAAATTAATTTAAATAATAAGAGAAGTGTGAGTTTTCACTTTTTTATACATAATTTTGTATCAATGGGAATATTAAAAATAGCTTTCTCATATTTGCAGATGTGCTCCTGGTGAGAATCTATAGTAGGTATGGATATTTGTGGACACATTTTTCTCTGAGGTCCTACTCCTGAAGTTTTAATTTATTACCAAAAATACTTTTCCCCTTAAATTTGCCTTCAAGCTCCAAATGTCATGTGTGCCTATTGGCAAGCATTTCTTTTGTTATGCCCACCAACTGTAACAGGCTTATGTGTGGATTAGCTGTGTCTCAGCTGTAAAATTAATTCAGGAGCACAGCCTGCTGTTCAAACGAAACTGTAACAGAAGGAAATGTTCTTTCCATGAGGTTGTCTTTTAAAGATTTGTATAATTGGTTAATGCTGTTTTGTCTTTTTGTTTTTTGGAGACAATTAATCAATACTTTGTCATGTGTAACTTTTATTTTCTATTTTCAGTACATTGCAGTATACAAACAGCAAAGTCAGATGATCGTGTCCTCTAGTATGCAAGGAACCAGCGAGCCCTAATTAACTGATCTTATTGTATAGCAGATTTAGCAATTAATTTTGAGTCACAGACCCATGAACCGAAGACTTCAGTTTTCAGCTTTCTGGATTTTTAAAAATTTAAATCAGTTTTTGCAGAATAAATGTATATTTTCACTTTTTTGCCACTCTCAGTAAAATAGAAGGCAGATGGCTCAGTGCCTAAAGCTGTGCTTTTGCACTCAGGTGCCGCGAGCTCGGTTCTTTGGCCAGTCTTTCTGCCTGAATGTGTGAAGACACCACAAGATGTGGGGGGAGAGTTGAGACCTCCTTTATGGATGTTTTCTTAATGCACCAAATACAATTTTTTGGACACACCAAGCCTGTCCTCAGTTTTGTCAGGTATCGCTCTTAGCTGGAAAAAAATAGCTCCCTGCCGAAAGCAGTGAGGAGCCTTTTGCCTGTAACTGGCTGTGCAGGCACCCAGAGCCAATTTCAGTGCAAAACCCAAGAGACGTGTTTAAAGCACTTTGGGGCTTACCTAGTTGAACAATTTGGTGCTCTGTGGACACCCCCAAAGCTGAAGCAATGTGCTGCAGCTGCGGTGTTGGTGTCCTGTCTGGAAGGAGATGCTGCAAGTCAGCCTACGTGCATGCAGGGCTTTGCCTTCAGCCTGCTCAGCCTCACAACACAACCTGGTGATGGAGAGCAAATGCTTTCCTCCAGCTGGAGCAGTGGAAAGCTAAGCTTTGAACACAAACAGGACTGACTGTTGCCAGAGCCAATTTAGTGCTGAGTTATAGCAGCTCAAGGCTTTAAATGGCTAAAGATTAGCACTGGCTAGATTGCTTCCCGCCTTTTCCTTCTGCCAGTGTTCGAGCCAGTATCTCATGCAGGTTTCTAGGACAATAGAAGACAAGTGCTTTGCAAAGGAAAGTAGCTGCACTGTGAAGGTTCTTTCTGTCTCTTTGTTATGACAGGTATCATTTCTACATACAGAAAAAGCAAAATGTATGATACTTGCCTTTAGAGGCTGTCCAGGTGATAATTTAATGGAAGCTAGTAAATTCATGGCAAAGCCAAAATATGAGTTAAGCTTCCTCCTGTCCTTGCTATTTTGTGCCATCTTGCAATTTCCTCTTAGATGGCATTTTTTTTCAATATCCTCATGTTCAACCAGGGTATATTTAACACTGTGAGTTAATAAAATGAAGACATACTCTTATTCTAGTTCAGATTCCTGATACTCAAGTGAACCCCAGTCCCCTGGGCTGCAAAAACTGTATAATGATCATTGACAACAGGGCTCGAGGTGATTTAACAACAGCACAGGGTACTCCGAGGTGAGTTATTAGAACCCGGCGTCTTTTCAGGTGCTCATTAAGTAACAACAATTTTGGCAATTGTACATGTAGCTCTAGAGACTTGACTGGATCTCACTTGCACAGGAGGAAGATGAAAAGTCCTAAAGCTTTCACACAAATGCATTCACACATGCTTTATGTAAAATACACCAGTGAAAACGGATTTATACTCTAAGGCCTTGACCCAAGTCTTTAAACCACCTTCCACAAAAACAAAAGCTTCACTTTATCTGACTAGCATTGACAAAATGGGAAACTTGCCTACGATAAAGGCCTGAGTTTCTGTTCTCACTATGAGGACTCGGGTGACACAGCTACGTCTGCCACGAGTGGAGAGTAATGCCACTTCTGTCTACAGCTCCGACCGGGTGGTGTTGGTGATGCCTTTTCCTGGTCTTAAAATCAAGAGGCGAACACGGTTAGAAGGGGAAAAGGGTATAACCTTGGTATTTATTGTAAGGATCCTTAGGTGCACCACGACCAAGTCGAATGCACCTCCATGCACCCCCGCCATGGCCACCGCAATCCCCCTCCTCTATATCTGGTCTTACATTCTAGGTCTTACTAATTAGCATATCTATCAAAAATTCCCCAATGAGAGGCTCGAATGAGCCCCCCTCCCCAAGGAACCTTCCCCTGGATGGTTCTATCTTAGTTTACAAAATGTGTTCTGGAGAGGACCTTGGGGTCTGGGCACACTGGCACCCTAACTACAAAGCCTCTAAAATGTTTAATCTCTTAGCTTAACAAACAAGTCCAAGAATGTAGGCAAAAGCACCAAGAATACAGAAGTTGCAAAAAGGTATAACAGGGGTATAAAAGAAAAGACAAAAATCATCATGGCATCATTGGACTAAACCCCAGACTTCTGTCAGCTGGCCTGTAAAATAATGGCATTGCCTTTGCACATTGCACAGCACAAGGCACAGCTGCCTGTAGATCTTCAAGGGGTAGAAGAGCTAAATGGGTGAAAAATCTTTATTTTTCTGTAAATATTGCATCCTCCCAACACAGCCATGTGGGTACAGCTAAATCACAAGCATCTCTGTAACAGGGGTATAAAATGGCTCAAACCAGAGAAATCTGAACATGTTGAAGGATCTCATGTGTATGTCAGAATTCCATTTACGGCCTTAGTTTTGACTATATATAGGTGGAAAGAAAAACACGTTTTTTAGGCTTCCACAGTTACTTTATCAAGCCCTGGATTACGTTAACAGAGTTCCTCTTCCACAAAAGAATGAAGCTTTTTTTCTGACAATCTGTCATGATTATTTCTTGAAATAATTACTGTCTCCATAGTGATGGGTTTTGTAAATTCAACATGCAACATTTCTGACACACTTTCTATAAATTGCTGAGATTGAAATGTCCAGAGCCTAATGATTTTGCTGCCAACATTAAATTGACAAAGGGAGACAAATAAAAATGTAAAACTACACAACAATTCTGCAATCTTTCATTGTAAAAATATGCAATCCATCTCTTTTATTCCAGTTTAGCTTCTAATAACTGCTGCTACGAGGATTATTTAATACCAGGGTTTTTTTCAGTAAGATTATGAAAGGTATGTCAAAGAGAAGCTATGGCTTTAAAGGGTGATTTAAGACAGGTTGGATGACTTCAAACTGCATTAGGATGAGCCATTTAAGTTAGGACAAAGGTTCTGTGTTTCCTCACTGAAAGGCTGGGAAACAAAAGCATTTCACTGTATCTGAAGCACTCATTTTACTTCTTTGCAGTTCTTGCATTCAGACTTTCTGTTCTGCCCTCTTTGCAAACAGCTCAAGAAATACTTTTATGCAATGGAATCTCATTTCTGTAGCTCTTCCAGTTACAACCCTTGAATATTTCAGTGGATCAGCCAAGACAATTTCATGCAGAACTGGGCATGGTCTATTCCTGGCCAGTCTGTTTTCTAGCATATGCAGCAAAAATGATAATGTGGGTTTTAAGATCAACCCCAGCTCCCCCTTTGGCCTGCTCAAAGAACTCTTCCAGAAGGTATGGAGACACCTCCTTCCAGAAGGGCTGAGTCCCACAGGAAGAAGGAAAAACTAAGAACGAATCTTCCAGAGGTGCAGCAGGATTATACATTACTGCCATGCAGTTTTAGAAACTACAGTGCTTACCCCACATTCGCCAGAGGAAATCCACAGAAGTGGAGATAAAAGGAAACATCATACTCCATTTTTCAATCATTAGAATCAACTTCTAACACTGTGCAGGTAGTCTGGGAGAACTGTGTGTCCAACAACATTTTAAATAGAAATTATTGAAATGAAGAATTAGGTGCATGCATGAATTGCATTGCACCTCTCTGGTTTGAGACAAATCTACCAGTGATATCTACTAGTTAGGTGCTCTTAAAGGTAAATTTGTAATAATTTCTATTATGAGTGTAATGATTAAACCACAAGTTTTAGTTCCCACATAAAATATGATTAGGCTGGGAGTCCACCTTTCCTTTCTGTAAAAGTATTTGCCCCTTCCATCTCCTTCATCTTGTTTCAACAATAACCTGTCCACAATATAATTCTCATGGGAAAGGATTGGTTGCACAAATTTAGAACTGGATAGAATAGCAAATATTTTAGTTTGCTCCACTAAACAAAATGAGAAGTAACTTTCAGTGTAAACATTGTTCTGCAGCAAACTAATTTAATGGACCTTCTAGGTAGCTGTAAATCATCAGATGTTACAATGTAGGTTTGCAATGTGCTATAAAACGTCTGCATATATATACAGACCCACTTAATTGTCAATTAAAAAATTGCACTGATTCAAAGGTTCCATATAAACTTAATGAAACTTAATAATAAACTAAACAAAACTTAGTGAAGCATAAGCTTCTTTGCCTTTATTATATATTATTTATTATATATTTTTAAAATTAATCACTTTGGTCTTCGATAGGTAAAAAATTATGTTCACTTGTAGATCAATATGCAATATAACACCTTACAAATTAGTTGCATAGGCACAATTTTTCATGAGACTCTACCTATATTTTAGCATTTTTGACACTCTTTTTTGCTATAGTAGTCCATGAATTATCAGAAGGAAGATTTAGTCTGTCATAAGATTGACCAGGAACAAAATATGAAGAGAGAAACAAACTCTCAAACTGTCAATTTCTCACTGTGTTTAATTCAGTTCACTTTTGGTGCACGTAGCAAGCTGGATTTCTCTAAATTAAATTGAATTCTACAAATACTTTTTATATTAAGGTTTTCTCTAAAGGTATTTTCTTTCTAACTCCGCATTTTCTGTGGGTGGATGTTCCCTTCTTCATCCATACCAGATACAGCCACTACTTTACTCAGCTGTTCTTTGCTTTCCTGTGCTACTCCCCACCTCTCTACTGAAAAGCTTCCAGGAGCCCACCCTAGGTCACCTCAGTCAAAACCATCTGGGTTTATAGAAACTTCTTTCATCGACTGGTTGATTTAAAGTAAATTACTTTGGGCATCATGAGTTGGGAATTCACACACTTTCTTCTACTGGGTGGGGGAGTAAGGGGTAATCTCCAGTAAAGGGCACTGAACAACCAAAGGTGGAAATTTCTCTAGCAAATACATCAGCTCCTGATCTGTAAATCAGAGTATTCAGACACATGCAGGATCTTACAGTAATGTTTCAACACTGAATCAACATTCGGAATTGATCTAGCTGGAAAATAGCCATCTTATACCACTGGGACTTCAAAGGGAAATGAAGCAGTATTGAAAGGAAGAACAAGAACACAAGAAAATAAAGGCAAAATATTAGAACAACAGGCTGAACTTGTCCCTGTCTTCATTCTCCTCAGTCTTGGATCTGGGTACACACTGAGCTCCTTCAGTAAGGTTCATGTTTTAGCCATCACACCCACATCAAAATACCAACAATCAGAGGGATCAAAAGACAAAAGGAAGCAGTAGAAGACAGTGAGCAAAAACTCCAGAATGCCTTGCTATTATCCCCCTGGCAGTGGCCAGTCTTCCTCTACTGCAGAATGATGGCACAAAGTCCTCAGATAGGCATATTTTGAAAAGAGATTGATTATGGCTTTCACAGAAAAATATTGTGTAAGAACGTTATTTCCTTGATTACTCACTCAAACAGCAAAATGGCCATCAAAGCTGCATAATATTGCTCTGTCCTGAGTCAGCTGATATAATGAAATGAAAATGAATAATACATTTTCAGTGTGAATTTTAGACAACATTCAAACATACTAGAATTAATGAAATCTTTCACATTTTTTTAACTCGGCAGTGGCTGATTATTTAATGAGACTCAGAAGACAAATTCAATGTAATGCAAGAATTGCTGATGATATTAATCATCTAGCTGCAACAATTTCTTAATTTTTTTTGTGGTCAGAACATTGAAACAATTAATTAGTTGCAGCTGCAATGAATAGAGATTGCAATAAAATAAGCATTCACCTTTAAATGGAAATTCAAGAAACAGCATTTGTGGTAGAACACTGCCTAATTTCAAAGAAATTATTTGGTGTGTTAGAATGACATCTAGTGACTAGTTCAGGTTCCAATGCTGTTATAAAAATAGAAACAAAAAATTAGTTTAATCTTCTGATTCTTTCTTTGCTGCCCCCTAATGAAAGACGTAAATCTAATGAACAGTAAATCTATCCAGAGACAGTAAAACTTGAAAGAAAAATCAAGTTAAATTAGGTTAAAGGCAAGCAGTGCATTAGTGTAAGGGGGAAAAGCAATAAAAAGACCTCATGTTTCTGACATTCTGGGAATTCAAAATTATGATTGCATCCTACTCTTCAATTTGAATTTATTCTTCAGGAAATAATGGTTTCTATTTTGACGGAATAATCCCAGTGAAAAATCTGTTAAAAGCCCTTTAAAACAGGTTCCTGACCAGAAATGTAAATTCACCTGTATTGTGAAAACAGTTTGGCAGAAGCCCAAAACATCCCTGTGGAATGATAATCAGCAGCACTCTTCCGTTCAGCATAGTCCAGCTACTGACTCACAGTGCACGACACAACAGGGAAAGAGTTCAAAAGGTATCTTATGCTAATTTAGTATTCACAGATTTGATCAGTCCTAACGAGATGCAAACATCTTTTTTTCCATGTCTAGTGCTACAACCACAACCTCTTCAGAATGGAAATTTGAGAGACAAATGAAATGGTAATGAGATTAAGAATAATTTCTACTTTTTTTTTTTCCTGGAAGTGGAGACTTAAAGTAATTTTAATGTTATTGTTGATTTATATTACTTTTATTAAGTGTATAATTTCATATATGCCTGAAAGAGATTGAATTGTGCTTTTCTCACTGAAAACTGTGAGTAAATTCATTAGATTAAGATTGCTTTCTTCCTCTGAATACAGTGTTCAGAGCAGTGTTCCTAAATAACAAGAATGCTTCCCTTATAGTGTAGGATACCTGCTAGAGCCAGAGTTTTCCTGTAAGCTTCATTTCAAAAGGAAAGATGACTCTATAACTGCAGTGTGTAAAAGCAAACTGTGAGAATACAATGGACGTGGAATCACTTCACATGTATCTGTCTCAATCTGTAAAGAACTGAAACAAGAGTGCTGAGGTACAAATGTCAGTCATGATATTCTAAAGGTTACTGTTAAATATTTTAATGCTCATGACAGTACAAGGGAAAGAATATGCAAGAGAGGTGGTGTCTTTTGATTCAGAGATTACTGGTACCCTGATTCATTATGAAAATATCTTGGAGATAAATTTATAATGCATAAGAAAATATACTGAAGTTATAGCAGACCATGAGGACTGGTTTTGTGTTCCCCAGACAGTTTATCATAATTTAAGGTAATGTTGTACTAACCTTCAAACTTGGAAGCACTCAACTGTGCAACTCCACCTGATGTTGCTAAATTAACTAACCTAAAGTTTAGTACTTTGCCCTGAAATTTGTAAACTCTGCAACATCTAGATATTACTTGGGATCTTTCGTAGTGGGTGAAATCTGTGCTCTGCTCAGGATCTCACAAGCCTTTTGATAATGCATCATTGCTCTTGTCCTATGATAAATTTCAACCTCTCATTATTTGTTTAACATGTGGAGATATTACCAAGCGCTACAGTGGCTTTGGTACTGGCATTCCTGCAGCTTTGCCTCTGATGTGGGTCAGTGATCTGAAGACTACTCTCACTGTTCCCAGCAGCTTCTGGTTAGATTCACCTGGGAACATCTTGTGGAACCCAACCATAGGAAAACCTTGGAGAAACATTCAGTTTCTGAACCCCATTTTGTGTCAAGATCCCAGCTACTTGTCACTGGAAAGGTTTGGATGATTTAGGGCATCCTCAGGAAAACTTGGCTAGGCATCTAGTGACCTTCATAGTGCAAAATTAGTTACTTAGGGACTTTATCTATTCTGGGGGTAGGCAGTAGGTAAATTGAGATTCTAAATTCTCATCATGTTTACACCCTGCAAGGGCTGCTGGAGCAGTACGATATTAAGTTCCCTTGGCAGATCCAACCACTATTATTTCTATACCTCAAATTCCCATCTACAGAGGAGAGAGAGTTGTAAAATGTAGGGCTACCAAGGATAAATATATTGAATAACAGGATACACTTATACACAGCAAGGATGGTGAGCCAATATGTGCTTCAGATAGAGGGCATTCTGCACAGTCAGTGCACACAAACCTTTTTTCACCCTTACTAATTTCCTAATTGACAGTATTGAACACTGCAATGTATGAGAGACAAAGAATTTACAAACGAATAGGCAGGAACAGAGAAAATGAGATGTGAACTGGAAGCCTGGAAAGAATATATTGTTATCGTCTGTATTTTAATGTTTGGTTTGATTCACTTTGTGTGAGCATTTCTTACAAGTGAACCAGTCAGAGAAAAGGTCAGAAAATGTCAGTGTCAGACAGTAAGGGTCTCATCTGACAGGCTTTCAGAGAAAAAATAGTGTTCTGTGTTAAAGGCGTGGGCAAAAAAACCCCTTAAAATTTCAGTGAAAACATCCTGGGTAAGTTCTCGTTCTGCAAACCCAAAGCTGAACTTAATGGAAAATGTTTCCCATGGCATATTAAAACCTGATGATATGGATACTGATGAAATAAAGAGTTTTTGTAAAGCTTTTTTTAATATTTACTACACACCGCTTACGAAACATTTTGTTCTACAAAAGCCCAATATGTCTACACAAATTCTAAAATGCATTTTCAGCTGGGTATTTGCATGCACTGGTTGGCTTCTGCAGGCATTTCATTTGGATAATAAACACAAAGAAATTATTAGGATAAGATGAAAACACAGAGGCAAAAGAACACCACATTTTGTTCATTTACTCACCTAATTGCATGACAGGCTGGTCCTTCAGCTCACTGCAGTGCTCAGCATTGTGCTGATAACCAACCCAACAATATCACACTCCATTTTACAGTAAGACATGTTTTAAATAAAAATTACACTTGGATATATGTGCAATTGGTATAACGTCTTTTGAAGAATTAATCTCTGGCTGGTCACCATGTATGGAAACTGCTCTGGCAAAAAGTGTCCTGTGTTGTTACTGTGTCAGGAAGAAGTCCATTTCTAATCCTTTTCTACAGTGTAAGCAAGAGTATATGAAGAAGCTCGACTTTTACCCAATTTCAGTCACGTGATGATGGCATCAAAATGAGATGAGGAAACACCCGTGACACAGAACACACTTGGCCACTTCGAGTGCAAGCCTTTCCTACCACGCATCGGCTGCCTCTGTTCCCCCCCTTAACTCAGAGCAGTGACCTGTCTCTCCCGAGAGGCAGGATTGCTCAGGGAGGTCACACATCTGCTGCACCCTTCGAGGTGAGAGCAGCAGGGGGGCTGCAGCCCTGCCCGGTGTTGCAGCAACACGGGGTGAGGTGCAGGTGTGGGCAGGGGGCAGTCTAGGAATACAGGCAGCACCAAAGCGTTCTTTTAGCTTGTGAAGCCCGACAAGCCTTCAGCAGCCAGAGAGAACTGATTCTTTATTTCAGCCCTGATCCCTTCTTTAGAAAGAATGCTGAAGTTAATCACAGAATTATAGGATTATTTAGGTTGGAAAAGACCTCTAAGATGATTGAGTCCAACCATTAATCCAACACTGCCAAGTCCACCACTAAACCATGTCTCCGAGTGCCGCATCCATACGTCTTTTAAATACCTACAGGAATGGTGACTCCAACACTTCCCTGGGCAGCCTGTTTCAATGCTTGACCACACTTTCAGTGAAGAGATATCTAGTTCTAAACCTTCCTTGGTGCAACTTGAGGCCATTCTTTCTCACTCTATTGCTTGCTACTTGGGACAAGAGGCTGACCCCCCCTCACTACAGACTCCTTTCAGGTACTTACAGAGTGTGATAATACACATTATAAAAAAGAATTCTGACAGTAATTACTAGAAAACATGCAGTAGAAGAGATTCTGTATTTATCTGTTTTGATTTTATGTTTGTTTGTTTTCCTCAGACAGATACAAATTACTGAGTTACTGAGATCTACTGAAGAGAGTAGAATATACCCAGAAGGTTCATGTTAATAAATCCTGAGTTGACAGTCTAGTGCTGGCATACTGTGTGGGTCTCTGCTCTCTGCAGTGCCTCACTGAAATCAGCTAGACTGTGTGTGGGTGTATAAAGCTAAAATTAGGGGGTTTTGACTGCCGCAAAAAGCAAAGTGAGTGAGCGGGTTTGTCCAAATTGCCTGCAGATAATTCATTCTGAGTATTTACTTCCTTTAACCAAAGTCTGGGGTAGGTGTAATATTTCACTGGAAAATTTTCTGATAGTTCATGTCAAGCACTATTTTATTGTATATTTTGGTGTTCTTACGTTGCTAGTTTTTTTTTAATAAGCTGAAAGGAAATTAATGACCTGACCCATTTTTATTCTCTGACCACAGAAAACACGTATTGCAAAAACCTTGCACTAAAGTAAAAGATTGCCAATATCCTGGGCTTATATATATCTTAAAAAGATTTGCATATTCTTCATATTTTATGGGAGAGCAAGATCAGTTCCATACCACCACAATACTGCAAAGCTATTCTGCTTTACAGGCAGGCAAGCTGCCTAGCTGCAGCTGTCTTAAATCATGACTTTACATTTTCTTAACTCAGGTGGGAGCCGTTTGGAAACTTTCACAAAAAGTGAAATAATGTAATAGGCATCACATGCTAGGCTGTACTTTTTGTTCAGCATCTCAAAGAGTTTGAAGCAAGTAATATGTGACTTTCTAGTCCCCATGTCAAGTAAAAACACTGTAATTGAATCTTAGAAAATATCTGTCTTCATTAATTTCAGCCAGCATATACAGATTTGTCAGTTGCCAAATACAGGTATACTCTAATCAGAACCACATTGAGCTGCTTCCCGAGATTCTCCTTGTTTTCAATTCTTGATTCATGCCCAAAAGTGGTTTTGGACAGATTTTCTGTGACTTTAATTCAGGGTTTCTCAGTGTGTTTATACCTGTAAGTACAACAAATACATTAGAAAAAGTATAATTTCTGTCTTCCTCCTTTCTCCTTTAATCTGCCTAGGTATGTTTTGGCATTTCTTAACTGAAATACAGATGTAGAACCTGTCACTCTCCATGAAGTGTGTTCATCTCTCCATATCTGATTTTTAAGTCAGATTGGTTTTATTGAAAAATAGTGGGGTTCAAAGTGACTGGGAATTGAAGGTGTTTTATTTCCATATAGTGATTAAGAGCAATCCTTGTGCAAGGTTGCATCATTTAGATATAATCAAGATCTGTGAGCCAGCTACTTAAAGAGAATCATTGGAGCTTTCCTTAAATCTGATAATGGAATTAACTCTTGTACTGCCTTTGATGGGTGATGGATACTAAATGAGCAAACTTCAGCTGGGAAATATTGGATCTCTTGTGTACTATGGATGTAGCAGAGGTAAGGCTAGATTCCCTTGCTTTGGTAAGTGGAGTGAACTGCTCTAAATGTAATATTCCCACTTTCCATGGCAAAGAGAAATGCAGCTTTAGTAAAGCAAGCAACACCTTGCACTACTGCTGGTATCTCGTATCTACCCTGCTATGTCAGATGGAATTGGAAGATGTTTTCCTGCAGAGCATGAGCAGGAGCCCATCTCAGCTCACTCTCCACTCTAATGGAGAGGGAATGAAGGGAGGATGTATTCTTTTTTCCTTTGGACTTGGAAGTAATTCCATAGAAATTAATGGAGCTTCCCAGCACAAGATGAATGTGAAAGAACCTGGCCTAGAGGTTATAAATTAAATGTAAGTGAAATTCAGAGAGAGAGATTTGTGCCGTAAGAAACCATATAAAAACAAAATGTATTCTACTCGACTGGCTGAGAACAAAAATGAATCAAAATATTAATGAATACTGCAGACCAAGAAATAACTTCTGCTTCAGTGCCTCTTTCTTTCCTCTTCTTCTGCTGTTTTCACACTGGTTGAGGTTATTGAGAAAGCTAATTCATATGATCTCCTTCTTCATGCAAGTGATTAGGAGAGTCCTTTCAGACACAAATTATAATATCTGTAACCTGGAAGGAAAGAATGTACTAAATACTTATTTAAAATAAACTCCAAATTATGAGTCTAGCTCATTAAAAAGAAACCACAACATTCTAATTAAAAACGTGTGTCTTTTAGTTTTGGAAAATTTCTACCGTAATTTCAGGTGATGCTGAAAGTCTGAACGTTGTTGTGGTGTTTGCCAGACATTGTACTCCACTAATAACCAGCCTGATTGGAATAGGGAAACATAAAAGACTGTGAATCAGTGCTTCTAAAAATAGCCCTACCTTCCCCTTTCCTCCTCAAAAGAAACACAAAACCTTGAAAAAGATGAGGCTGAGAACAAGGTGAAGTAGCTGAATGAAGAAAAGCAGCTTTTGCAAAAACACCTCATTTTTCTAGAAAGTGGTCTTTTCTGCCTGCCTCATGGCATGCTGTAAAATAAGTGTCCTGTGCTGATTTAATTGCTGGAACAGTGTTGAGATGGTAAGAGAAGTCATATAAACCTAGAAAGCGGCAGAAGAACACAGAAAATCAGAAGCACTGTTTAGCTGGAATTGATTTTTATAGAAATTTTTTTTGGAAGTGAACTGCTGCTATCCTCTAAGAGAAAATATTGAGGAACAGCTCATGTTCCAGCTGGGTATCTGTAGCTGAAGTTCATTTTTTTGTCCCATACACCAGTCTTGAGGGTTGATTGCCATGGGATGTACTGCTCCTGAGTGACCGTTCGAGCTCAGGAGACACTGCAGTTTTAAGTTCCCTGTAAACAGATGGGCATTTATAACTAAGCTTAAGAGTTTGCACTGTGTGACTGTCCTAAAATACATCTCATCAAATTTTTCAGTTAAAAAACTTTGTTTTCTGTTTTTTTTTCAAGTCTACCATTGATTAGTCTTTGATGTGAATTAATTTTCTTCTTTTTACTATGTGAGGATGTGTTTGTCCAGATACCAATCAACATGTGCAATACTTCCACTTCATTCCATGTGTGGCCTAATTGCTCACTGGCTGCTGACTGAAGAGAAGAGGAATACTGGGCAAGCAGGGTAACAGAAGCTGGTTCCCTTCCCAAAGTCAGCTGAAATGGACTTTGCTTCAGAGGTTAAATATATCCACTTCACTTGGAAGGAGTTATTGTTACTTCTCCGCAGTTCTTCTTGCTGATTTACACTTGGAAATTACAAAAGAGTAGGAATATATCTTTTTATGGAACCTAATTTTCTATCTATTTCAGTAATTTGAAAATACCCTCAAGCAAGCATGTTAAACAAAACGTAATTTTCCTAATGCCCCAGCTGTGTAACCAGTGCATCGTCTTTTGCTATGTGCAATACCTTTGTAAAAATGTTTTGAACTAGTGGCTGACAAGTTCCTTTATAAGTTATGTTCAATCTTCTAACCAGGTAGAATAATTTTTTTGTTCTGCCTGAGTTTGCAGAAAGGGTAACGAAATTAAACACACATGAATGGGAAATGGTATTGCTGGTCGTCTCAGAGTTTCCATGGATGATTAGAGAAGAGTTATCTGATCCCTCTCACAGATGGATGTTGGGGGGCTTTTCCCGA
>VZRQ01003972.1:995465-1103530 GCA_013397975.1 Machaerirhynchus nigripectus | reverse complement strand
GCTTGTGTTCAAAAACAGAGATAGCTCACTGTGGCAGAGAGGAGGAAAGAATTTTCTTGCTTTTAGCCAGCTCTCGGCTCTGTTTCTCAGGAGAGAGACAGAGAGTTAAAGTTCTTTGCTTTTTAGCTAGCCTGCTAGCTGAGGCAAGAAGGTTTTTTTCTTGGGACTTGGCTTCTTCTTCTTTTCTTCTGGACTGTTCAGCAACACCAGAACATCACTGGGAGGCCTTACACTGTGGCCTGGGGCAGGGGGGGAGGCCAAGCCACACCCCAACTGTGGAGAGAGCAAAGCCACACCTACAGAAAGGACTCAGGTTCTCTCCACAGTGAGAGGTTTTATTATTTAATGTTATTCATCCTGTTTTGGTGCCTGCATGCACCCTGCTTGTTAAATAAATAGGGGTTTTTTTCACTTTCGTCAGAGAAAAATTCTTTCTGAACCTGGTGGGGGAGGGTCTGCTGAAATCTGCCTTCTGTTAGAGGACACGTTCATTTTGGACATTTTCCTCCAAATTTGTCTCAAACTGTGACACCCCCAGAAGGCCAGTTTGAGTCAGTCTTCTTTCTCTCTGTGTGCAGCTCGCAGTGTAGGATTCCCTCCATCTCCCCTCTAATTCCCTAAAGTGCTGTTTCAAGGTGCTTTGGCTGTTCCTAATTGTATTCGGTATGAGCTATCACTCAGTTCTTCAAGGGTTGCACCTCAGATGCACGTTTTTCATGCCCAGTTTGTAAGATTCCAGGGCCCAGTCTGGCATACACCATTCAGGATGGTCCCTTAAATGAAATCTCTGTCTATCACATATACATCCTCATCAAATTAGTCTCCCCTCCCCTCTGGATCTGCATACCAACCCTGCTGCTTTGATGTTACAGCACTGAGGAATTTATAAGACATGGTATTTTTTCCCAGCAAGAAAACATGAGCAAACCATCTATTATGATAATTAATGAAACTGATTTACATCTTGTGAAAAGATTAGGCAGTGGCTGCTGCTGCTGCCTTGGAAATGTCCCATAATACCAAACCTCAGGCCTAAGGAGAAGTACAAAAAGGCAGCCTGAAAACCTCTGGATGTATATCTTCTCGTAAGTCTCCGTGGATTTGCTGATAGGACTGCCCCTGGAAGAATTCTTCCTTCTGGTTCTCTCACCAGGCTGAGGGATTTTCCCCTCCTTGCAATTGTGCTTCCAATGGCATTTGAAAATGGGTGGACTTTAAAGAATGAAAATCTGAGAAAAATTAGATTCAGACACAACTAATATTTCAACTGGTTTTACAGTATTAGCCAGCAGGTCACACTGAGAGCTCTTCCACAAACAAATCTGGAAAATGTGTTTTCAGAGACTAGTCTGTCCAGTATATATAATGTCCTATTCCTTCCAGCCTTTGGAACCTCATCTTGCAGATGTGTTTACACAAATAAAGAGCTTCACATAAATAATTTTGTATGATTATGTAAATCCTTGGAGCATCTTGAGCCTCTGCTGTAGATATTAAGGGGAATTTTGTGATTGTCTCCAGATAGGGTATAAGGACAGCTCAGGTACATAGTTTGCTTCCTTCTTCTCTGTTTAGACACCTCTCAAAGTATATGTAGAGTTGGGTGAATTAGGCAAGGTATTTAGGACCCATGCACTAATTCCTGCTTTTGTCAGCCTGCTGAGGTTTCACAAGCAAATGATTTTTACTTTCAAAATAACTGAATTTCAGACTTGAAAGGATGAACATCTTTTGAAAAGATTTTTTTTTGCTAAGAAAGCCAAGTTTATACAGTCTAAAAGAAAATCAATAGCAGGTGGGTTGAGCCGGGGCTGTTATTAGATAGGGAAGACAAGCATATCAAGAGATTATAAAAAGCTCCATGATGAAGTACAGTTAGGCCTTTTTTATATTTGGATAGTTAAAAAAAAATTATGAGCAGAAGGCATTAAAAGAAACCAAAGGGCCTTTCAACATCTTAGCGTAATAGAATACTGAGGTTCATTCCAGTGACAGGAGTCTAGCAGGGTTCAAACAAAGGTATGAAATTTTATCTGGACTGTGGTAGGATCACCACACTGCAATACCATACATAAAGCAAGCTCACTACTTTACTTCCCACCTTTTCATTTCCTCTGATTAACAAAAATAGTTTTTGTATGGAACAGTGCTTTGCCATGGGCACATGTCACTGTCTGGATCAGGGAGTGATTCTGTGCAAAGCTCAGATGTTTGAATGTTAATGCAAGCACTGCTGGGGTTTTCATTCAGTCTTTTAAGCTATGGAATACTGTCAGGCTGTGCAGACTGAAGAAGATGGACATCAGGTTTTCAAGTTACCATGAGTGATGAGAGGTAGATATTAGGATACCTAGGATGACTTTGCTGAGGGGGAGATGTGCAAAATATATTTAGTAATTTTAAACACCACTAAACTGAGGGCAGTGGAACACATAAAATATATCTTCCGATGGCGTGGTCAAAAAGAGGTAAATCAATAGTATATTACTGCATGTGCATTTTACTATGTCATGTTTTATATGGGTGCTGTAGCCAATATAATTTGTCCACTGTTCTTATAATGGTAAAAGATAGGGCTATGAACATGGATACCTTTCATAATGTATCTAATTCAACACACTTAAAATATTTAAGCCACCACACGTGTATTATTTGATGAGAAAAGTAAATCTGAAACAAAATCTTTGGCCAAAGTCAGCATTTTAGCTGAAGGTAGTGATTAGTGCCAAAATGCCTCAGAGACTGCTTTTCAGAGGGTTTCCCAGCCACTGGTATCCCTAGATACTTTATCCTGCTTTGTGCAGTTATGTTTATTGTCATATCTTAGTCCAAAATGAAGGCTATTCTTTGTGTTCCGATGTTACATCAACAGATCCCTGTAAGGTCCACTCAGCACAAAGAGGAAAGGTTGCTTTACGTGGTGATGAC
Source organism: Machaerirhynchus nigripectus (assembly GCA_013397975.1). Lineage (NCBI taxonomy): Eukaryota > Metazoa > Chordata > Aves > Passeriformes > Dicruridae > Machaerirhynchus > Machaerirhynchus nigripectus. The sequence goes on along the minus strand of VZRQ01003972.1, from coordinate 1,100,602 downwards.
CACATACTGCTGGGACACCAGAACGGAAAACCTCTTCCAAAGCCCCGCTTTTCCTGAGCTGTTTCTAATCCCACAGAGGCTCATGGAGCTGCAGCAGTGCTGCAAAGCTCAGTCTAATGTAAATTATCAGAATTACTTGACTTGTTTGCTTAGGAACTCACTGGCACCAGGTTTTCCCTGATGGCTGCTAAGATCCGTGTGGAATAGCCCTACAGGATGTAATAGGAATCTTTGCAGAAACATTAAAAGGCCCTATTTAAACTGCTCTGAAACCTATAGAGTTTAATAGAGAGTAATATCCTTTCTATTGTTGTTTTTAACTATCCTATATAATTCTGTATTAAATTCTTGAGAAAGGCTGTAATTTTCTATTAAATTCTTTCAGGCTTTTCCATAAGGGTTCAGTAATATTTTTCATCTTTCCCAGAAGTCAATCACTTCAAGCCGCTAGCCATATGTACCCATTATATATATTTATAAATATATATGTGTATATATATATATTTACACACACACACACACACGTATGTACATACACACACATATGTAGGTATGTGACTCCTCTGGAGTCCCTTACTCAGAGCAAGGCTCAGTTTCTTGAGAAGAGATTGTTGTGAAGAGCTTCACCCTCACTGCCTGTGAGCCCTCAGCCCTGGGGAGAATATTGCACATTGATGCTCTCGGTCAGAATCGCCCTTGCTGGGCAGGTCTCCTTTCTCTGTTTGACAGCAGCAGATCCTCTACATCTGCCTCCAGTTTGGATTTCAGTAAAGCTTTTGATACTGACCTTCACAGGATTCTTCTGGACAAAATGTGCAGTCCACAGCTGGATAAACACGTCATGTGATGGGTAAGCAACTGGCTAATGAGTCTGGCACAAAGAGTTGCAGTGAATGGAAGGGATGACATCAGACTGGTGACTTGTCACTAGTGGGATTCCACAGGGCCCCATCCCTGGCCCTCTGCTCTTCAGCATCTCCATAAATGACTTGGACACAGGACTGGAAGAGATACTAAGCAAGTTCAGAGATGATACAAAATTGGGAGGAGCTGTTGACTTCCTGGAGGGCAGGGAGGCCCTGCAGAGGGACCTGGACAAATCAGAAGACTGGGAAAGCACCAACTATATGAAGTTTAACAAGGTCAGGTGCCAGATTCTGCACCTGGGATGGGGCAACCCTGGATGTAGAGACAGACTGGGGAACAAGACGCTGGAGAGCAGCACCACAGAAAGGGACCTGGGGATCCTGGCTGACAGAAAGTTGAGTGTAAGTCAGCAGTGCCCTGGCAGCCTGGAGGGCCAGTGGTGTCCTGGGTACATCAGGCGCAGCATTGCCAGCTGGGCAAGGGAGGGGATTGTCCCGTGCTGCTCTGCTCTGGGGTGGCCTCACCTTGAATACTGTGTGCAGTTTGGGTGCCACAATATAAGAAAGATACAAAGCTATCAGTCAGAGTCCAAAGGAGAGCACTGAAGATGGTAAAAGGCCCTGAGCGGAAACGTTATGAGGAGTGGCTGAACTAACTTGGTCCATTGAGCCTAGAGAAGAGGAGAGGTTTAGGTTAGGTATTAGAAAAAGGTTCTTCCCCCAGAGGGTGTTTGGGCACTGGAACAGGCTCCCCAGGGAAATGGTCACAGCACCAAGCCTGACAGAGTTCAAGAAGTTTTTGGACAATGCTCTCAGGCACATGGTGTGACTCTTGGGGATGGTGCTGTGCAGGGCCAGGGGTTGGACTTGATGATCTTTCTGGGTCCCTTCCAACTCAGCATATTCTGTGATTCTGTGATTAGCTATGGAGGAAAGGCTGGCAGGTCACTGCACCTGCAGCACAGGTGTGCCCATAGTGGACACTTGCCTTCTCACCAGGAAAGGTCTTTTGCAGGGGAAGGAAAAGCATGCTCTCAGGAAGCAGACAGCTGAAGCCAGCAGCTGAGCAGCAGTTCCAGCTGAGCTGCCTGGATCACATGAATTAATCCACCCCTTTTAAAACATTCACACGCTGATCTGATTTTGACTGCTCCCTGCACCCAGGCGGCTTTACAGCTTGGTGTGGTTTAAAGGGAAATTCCGACGGCACTTTCCCCGCAGATTCAGTTTATCCCAGTGCTGGCACTCAGACCACCTGATGTGCATGTTATGTTTGTTTATTTTGCTGATATCCTGAGAAGGTCGTTGGCAGTCTGTTTCCTGCTCTTTGGATACATATGCTGCTGCAATCACTCTGTTCCATATACAGCATGCAAGAAATGTAAAGTTCAGTAAACAAACCAAACACACACTATTTGTGCACTGGAGAATATTTTGTTCTTCCTTCTGGAGCGCATTTTGACTCGGATGCAGCAGGTGCAAAAGGTTCATCAAGCCTCCCTGCAAGAGGCCTAGCCTGACCTGGCTGCTGTGCTCACAGCAGCAATCTTTTCCACCCATAGGTCTGACACTGAGCCCTGAGGCTGCGTGTCTATCAGCGTTTCAGGGCACTGAGGTCCCGACCTGAGCCCCAGCTATGGAATCACTCCTTCTCCAGTTTGGCTTTGCAAGCTTGGCTTGAGGGTCTCTGCCAACTTCACTGCAGTGTAAGTTACCAAAATACTTACCAGCCACACTCATGGTGATGCACTTTTTGGGTTTCGTGCTCCTGCACTTGGACTTGAGGAAAGTAAATATATGTCAATATATGTGCAAGAGATGTTCCTCCCTGGGAACCCTCAGCTTGGCAGCTTATTCCCTGCCTTAAAGTAAAGCACAGACAATAGATATTTTTATCTTGGGTATGGGGACTATTCTGCCATGGTGCTCTGGGAACCTCACCTCTGGGGCACAGAGACAAACTTGGGCCCAAGCAGCACCCATGCATGCTCAGGAGATGAGAGGGATATGTCATTCTTCTATGTAGCCATAGCCCAAGTGGTGCTTTTGAAGCATTTGAGAGAAAGCAGGTCTCATCGTAAGAGGCTGGATTCACGGAGCTTTAGTTGGTAACATGAAAATTTTAGCAGAGGAATTAGCTTCCTGTAGTAATTTTGGGGGTGATTAGATCTGGGATGAATACCTAGATTGTTTTGCTGCAAAGAGAAGCCATTTGTCTTGCTACTGCTCATCTCAGCTTCATTACGTGACTAATCTGTTACGGTGCCCAGGCCCTGGACTAGAAACCTATTGAGATGTCTGGATGTCCAAATCAAAGTGTACAAACAATTGAGAGTAAAAAAAAAGGTATCAATGTTTGTATTTCCATAAATAAATAGGGCATTTAATATGAACTTGTATATTGAGCTGTCCATGCACAGCCATCTCCTGGGATCATGCCTGCCAGAGTTGGAGAGTGAATACGTGAGATACAGAGCAGCTGGGCATATACACCGTAAGATACACATATCAAAGCCCCTGACAGCTATTCCAGAGAAATTCCCAGACCTGTGGAGTGTGAATATCTTGAAATTTGGGGAAGAAAGGGATAGCGTACCAAAGTTTGCCCATCAGAAAGTGCTGCTCCAGCAGTGGTGAAAGACTGTGGTGACTCCAGCAAAATTAATGGAGTCGCAGTAATGCAAAACCTTTGTGACATCGGCATCGAGCACTTTGCTTTTCTAGGAGATATTAATCAAAGTTCTGACCTTTTCCCTGGGAAGTTTTATTTCTTCTTTGCTCTGTCCATGGGGTTACCAGATGTGCTGTGTTACTGGGATTGTTTTAGCCATACAAGGCATTCTTAGGGTCTCAGCTGATTTGCTGAAACCAGGATCTGTCCTGATTTCAATAAAACATTGGGATTTCCCAAGGGCTTTTCCAACTGTCATCTCCGTTCTAGCAGCATGTTTATGTGGCCAAGCAGATCCTCTCCTTCCTCAGAAACCTCAAACCCCAGCTGTCGGTCAACAGAAAGCCTGGCACAAACAATCATAATACTGCCTTTATGTGGAAAGGTGTGTGCTGTACAGCAGGAGGGCAGCAACTGTAAGACTGACATGTAGGGGAAATGTCTTCATCTTTGCTTGCAGGCAAAGATGAAGACATCTTCACAAGCCCTTCACATCAGAGCTGTGAAAGGGGTAGACTGAGTATACTCACTGTGGAAGGATAAAGAAAAGAGAAGAACCAGGAAACCTGGCAGAAGCAAAGTTAGTAGGATAGAGAATGAAGCAGGACTGGGAAGTGAAGGGTAAAAGGAATTACAAATTACATTTTTGGGGTTTTACCTCTGCAGAGACATGGTAAGGTTTGAAACAGATAAAGATCATTTATATAGATGATCTCAACTGGCAACACAGGTTTAAAAACTAAGTCCAGGATCTTTGGACACACTGAGGGAGCTGATCTTTAAGCTTGATATGAGACGCAGGCCAGGAATGTTTGGCATGATTTTGCATTTCCTAATAAAAGCTCACAGTGCCTCACATAGCATCCTACTCTTGTTAAAACAGCAGTAGAATTTTTAATGAGCAAGTGTTCAAGAAATTGCTTTAATGTCCTCCTCAAAAAACTTCCCCTCATATCACAGCTCTCTTTAACACCATACACAGGACTGTAACTATACAGCCTCCCTGGAGCAATTCACAGTGCTTAGCTGTCCCAGACCCGTGCATGCAGTGAGCTGCAACTTGGTCACAGACACTGTACCCCATCTCCTCTCCCTTGGGGTCTAGCAGAGAGTAAGTACCTCTTATCCTTCTAAGTAGCATAAGCTATTGCACCTCAATTTGCATTCTGGCTGAGATGGAGAACGCTTCAAGCTCAGAATACTGGACAGGCTTGGAACCCTTTATGTGTGAGATGCCCCACATGCAGGCAGTGCTCTGGCCGGGTGCAGACAGACTGGCTTCCACGGGCCCCCTGTGAGCTCCTCCAGGTGACAACTCCCACCAACCTTCTTCATGCAGGTTACTACATATAATATGAAAATCTGTCCTTATAGACAACTTCCATAATCACCTTTCCCAGCTTCTGGAGCCTTCTTTCTTCCAGGTGTGTGTTGTTGGGGTTTTTTCACCTGGCTGTTGGGGTAAAGAAGGATGGAGCCTGTGCCACCGTGGCTGATGGGTGTTCTGGGGGCTGAAGCAGCTTCACATCAGAGCTGCTGGCAGGGAAATTGTTCCTCTCATGCTGCCAGCTTGACTCTATTGAGTCATAACTCGCCAGTCTGAAATAAACCTGTTGTGAAATAAACCTATTTTTCTGAATCCACTGGTGTAGGCCAAGGCTTATCCCATGTCTCCTGGCCTAGGTTTTATATGTCCTGGATGTCTGTTATGTGTGCTGGATGCCTTCTATGTGCAGTCTTCTCACCCTGGATCTGGAGCTACCTCACATAATAAGCATCCCAGTGCAACTTGGGCATTGCCTTTTGTCCTTATTTCATGTATCTATTCGACAGCGAGGTAAAAATCCATGTGCACTGTGATCCCAAGTATTTTGTTTTTCTTGTGACAAGCAGGCTTTCACTCTGTTCCCTGCGTACTTTGGACTGTTCCTTCTCTGGGGTGTTCATGAGAAGTTATCACATCTCCCTGTCCCTTCAGTCAATGCTGAGTAACTATCTAGTGCTCAGGAAAATGTCTCATGTTGGAATGTCATGGTCCATGCTGCCTGATAAGCAGCATACTTCTATCTTCTGTGTCTTTGACATCAATCTCTGTCTGTCTCTACTGCTGAGGGTACTTTTTCAGGCATTCAAGGGAAGATGCATTGCACTTGGATTCCCCTTTGGAGCTGACTTACATGAATGCTGCTGCAGGGAACAGTGCGCAGTTAACTGAGCAAAGGGTGTTAGGTTATGACCCTCTACAGAACACAACATCAGGTCTGGGAGCTTGCCTCTTGCCTTCATGTTCCTTAGAAGACCATCCTGGCAGGAATAAGAGAAGTGATATGCTGTGACCATACAGTCCCACTTAATGAGAGTGAAAAGCCAACCTAGGTTGAGATTTGGGTCTTCTGAAGCTGTAGAATCTGAAAATTAGAAACTATAGCTTCCTACTCCAAAATCTGTTTGCATGAAGAGCATAGTGCAGCCTTTTTTTGGATCAACTCATGGGAGTCCAGCTCCAGGTGTGAGGCACGTACCAGTCTCATGAGATAATTCCCAATCTGCTGGGATGACTGCCAGTCACCCTGAAGCAGTGTTACTTTCCCCATTCAGCTGAAAGCATGGGGTTACCTTTTGTACGAGTTGCTTCATGATCAGCCTGATTACCTGATCAGCCCTGGGATTTGCGTCCCTTGTGTCCTCTGGAGTCTTTTAGGAAAGATGTTGCTGCCCCTTCATGCCATGGCCCACAGCAGCTTTGACCCCCAAGGGAGAAATGCTGTTCTCAGCAAGGTTTGGGGGGATCAGTGACAAGATGGTTGTTTCTAGGGCCTATTGGTATCTTATAGGCTAAAGCTGGATTCTCAGCCACATGTGTTGTGGCTCCTAAGTCTCGGCCTGAAACCCCATGCAGTAGTTTTCCATGTGTGATGACTTCAGGCCAATGTCTGATCACTATTTCTGATATGTTTCCAATAGGATGTGGTTCTGCACCTACTCTGACTACACAGGTGCTTCGTGGCTCTCAGTCTTCTGTCTATTGTGCATCTTTCTTCTTTAAAGATGGCTGCCTCTTTCTATATCCCAGAATTTATTTCATAGCCCCTGCCCTGGTGATTTCCTTAATTCTTCCCATTTTCTCAGAATGTTTTGATATCATAATCCTGAACTGCCTCTCTGTTGTTGGCTCCTTCTGTCAATAGTTGCAGCCTTGGCAGCTGGGAGTTGCTCTAATGAATGGTTCAGTTTACCCATCAGGCTGGGCTGATGCCAGAGGTATTTGTGACCAGCCAGAGGTACTTGTGTAATTGCCAAAAGGTACAGCAGAGGTTGTCAGGAGAGCTCTTCCATCACGGTACATCTGGGTTCACTTTTGGCATCACTAGCAGGAATGATTTGCCCCAAGAGCCCTATGGAGTACATTTATAATGACACCAGTTCTCCATTACACCGGTGTGTAATGGTGCAGGTCTGGTGTACCTGAACTCTTCCTTGTCACTGTTAGGCTGGAAGTTATAGTGGGAATAAAGACGTAACTCTGCCAGCTCTTCCCTTAGAGATTCCATCATGGGTAATGGAGCTCCACATTTCAGCAGACTCAGGTTGCCAACAGGGATCTGCTTTTGACCTCTGTTTAGTCAATGTGTCTGTCCTTGACATACATCTGTATATTCAGCAGGAAAGCTGCACAAGAAACTATATTCCCTTTCCAGTAGTGCTGTGAATACCAGACATGAAACTACAGCCTATCTGAGGCTTGTCCTGTTCTTCCTACATCTCTTTATATAAACTTCAAATTATAACATTTGGTGGCTTTCTCACAAAAGCCAGAATTTGCCCACTGGTCTTCAAGTGTTTTCCCTTTAAGTGTTTTCCCTGTGCATGACTAAGGTACGGTTATGTGTCTTCAGTCAGCTATTGCTGTTTATCCATGTTCATAGGATTGCATTGCAACTGATTCCACTTTCCAGGTGGAAGAAAATTGGTTTAACAGCACACTTGTAAATGTGGAAAGTTAAATGCTTAGCTATCCCCTTCTGCAGCATGTGTGTGTACTGATTACCTATAACATCTGCTAAGGTCTCAGTGCAATCATAAGGAAAGCTCCTGACAACATATCTATTTAGAAAATGAGAGGATGACTGTGTAAAGATTGCATGAGAAACACGCAAAATCCAGTGTAAGTGAACACAAGGTGTGTAGTGGCTTTTCCAGCCCTTTGGAGGTTTATGCTGTGCATGTTGGTATGGCTAGAAAAATTAGAGCTGTCATGAAGCCATGAGTTGCTGTATACCAGCTACAGTGGCATTGCTTTTTTTGTTGTTGTACAGATCTCTATACTTGCTATATAGTTCTGTACAGATATATAGGAAGTGTCCCACCCTCCTCTTTTTTATTTTTCCTTTTTTTCCTTTCCTTTATTTTTCTTTCCTGTTTTTTTCTTTTTCCCATTGTAGCATTTTGCCCTTACATCCTTGGGTGGGTTGGTTATTTCTCATTTCCTTCACCTATCCTTGCTAGCTTGAAGTGTTTATCTGAATTAAACACTTGTTCCTCAATAGCCTCCATGGAATATTAGAATCTCATGTTTCACACAAAACCACAGTCTTCATGAGGGAATCCAGGTTCATGGGTGGATTCTATTATTCTCAGTCTGCAATACCAGTATCTATTCAGTCCTTGTGGTCTTGAGGAGTAGGAAGAGGGCTGGTAGAAGGGGGATGAGAGAGGACCACTGTCTTTGCATGGTTTCATTCCTCTGGGATGAGAGTCTGCTAATGCCTTTCCCAGCTGCCCCAGGACTCTCAAGATTACTCAGCAGCATCTCTCTCACATCTTGTGTTTTTTCAGAAAGGAGATGTTTTGCTTCCACTCTCTTACCTTCCATGATTCACCCTGCTTACAGATTCAGGTTACTCTTCTGCAGGGCTTGTACAGTGATACCTGGCTGGAAATTAATCTTTCTGGTGCTCTCTCCCTCCATGTTAGCTGCTTGCCTCCTTTTTATGTACTGTATCTTTTACCTTGTAAACACATGTTTTTATTTACTATTGGACTCACTGAAATAACCACCGCCACAATGTTTACTGCATTTATGCTGGGAAGCTAGAGTCAACTAAAAACATTCAGAAGAAAAACAATTGGATTTTGCAGAAGCCTGTAGCTTTGCTAGTGCTTTTCTTTGAAAAGCCCTGTCTACAATATGTAAAATAAAATAGTTTTTTTTTAAAACAGTTGATCATAGAAGTGCTGGGTCTGAACAAACACAGACTGGTTTCCAAGTGCTTCCTCTGACCCCAGCTGCACTCCACATGCATTCCTCCTCCAGGAGGCCTGTGACTGTCTTGCTGCATCACCAGCTGCCTGCAGCCTTGGTGGGATGGAACAAGACTGCTCTCTCCATCATCCATGGGAAGGAGAGAGAGCTGCTGCTTCTCCCTGCTGCTTTGCTCGGGAGTGCCAAGGGAAGGGGAGCGAAGAGCCATGGCTGACTGGAGCGAGGCAGGGCAATATAAGCAAAACAGGGCTCTTGAAGGGGTGTAAGTGGCAGTGGGGTGTTGAGGGCTTCTCTGTCCCACTTTCTCACTTAGGCATGGAGATACAAAGAAGCTGAAATTTCAGCATTTTAATACAGTGACATATTCAGTTTTGATACGTGCTCCTGATACCGAGAGACGTGTAAACCCCACAAATCTTTTCTGTTTTAGCTGTGTGTCACAATAACTCCTACGTAAGCTTTCTGTAGAACTGATCAGTGAAACCCTAAGTCCCCTGAAGTCAACTGGAAAGCTCTTGTTTTCCTGGACAGTGCAGGGCAAGAGCACTAGGAAGGATTTTTTTCTACTTGTGTATGTTGCAACACTGAATATAGATTAATTTTTACTCTGTGTTCAGGTCCTCCCAATGTGTTATTGTTAAATACACAGTATCTGGTTATCACAACTGCATGGTAACTGCAAGTAGAATAGCATTAACTGCTCTGAGCAAGAAGTAATTCAATAGCTAACTACACAGAAAGGAAATGAACAAACCCTGAGTTAGCTAGAAATTTCTGCTAAAAAGAGGGTATTTTGGAGGGATTTAGATATAAGATTTTGCTAATTTGGCACAATAATTCATCATGCTGCCCTTATTACGGGCATTATAGGAGCATAGCTGGCTGGGGGATAATGACCCTCCAAATTCATGATTTCCACTTTAATTACACTTTAAATTAATATTTGCTCTATGGAATTTGGGGTCTCGGATCAATTTTCTGGGTGAAGATTAAGAAAACAGACCTTATCTGTAGAAAGGCCATCCTTTATGCAGACAAGTCAGTAAAGACCCACCCAGAAAATCATTCCTTGTTTTAGCATTTCTTCTCTGATCTTGCAACTGGGATACAAACATCCTCTAAAGTTTATGTGGCCCACGTGGAATTAAGTTTAGTAAATAGATATGAGTACAGATTTGGGACATGACCTTCACTTGTGTGAATCAAAGATTTTTTGGGAAATGTAAAATTGCTGTTAATGCTGAAGTTCTCCAGTGATCAAAATATGTAACACATGGTTACTTTTTTCAAACTGTCTCAAAATGAATACAAATTTCAGGTTTAGAAAGTCACTTTCAGTCACCTTGAAGTTTGCATTAATTTTTACACCTGGAAACAGAAAAATCTTACAACAACCACAACACTTGTGCAGATAGATCAGAGCAGATACAGTTTCTTTGCATTGGTAGTGCCTCCTAATTTCTGCAAACAGATTATAAATTTTTAGGTAGACTTTTGGCGGTCTTTGAGTTACACACTCAAGTTGGAAAAAGGCCTGAATACAAGAAAACAACCTTGAGTCAGAATATTTTCAAGGCCTACAAAGTTAACATCTGGCTATAAACTCTGGGCAGTACTCCGGCCCCTTGCTGTGAGGCTGAGGACAGACTCCAGGCTTGCTTTGGGGTTTATGTTTGTGAGAGGGCTGGATGATTCAAGGCCACATGCATTTCACCAAGGTTTCCAGAGCTGGGTCCTCGGGGAAGGGTGGTGGAGGTGACGGCAACCCAAGTGCCGCCCCTGCCTCTCCCCTCTGAGCTCTTTGTCACTGTCCTCGCCCCCGTTACTTACTGTCAGAGGCACCAAGTCAGCTTTCACTGCAACCCGCTGGGGCTGGGAGCTCTTTGCACTTACTCAAGTATTGGGTCAGTCCTGTTCGTTTCACTGGTTGGGTGGGATCCTGCAGTGCCATCCAGGTCACTGGTTTTTTACACCATCAACTCTGACCCATCCAGTCTGACAGAAAAACCTTTGACTGACGCGTTGTCAGAGCAGCCTTTGGACGTAATCCGCTCTTGTACTGATTGTACTGGTGTGAAACTTGACTTCCTTGGAGCAGCTCCGGAGTTGCAGCAGTGTAATTGAAAGTGGAATCAGGCATCAGTGTCCTTTATTCCCCTGGCTGAGGAGAACTGAGTTATCAGTGTGAACATTTGAATGTGAATGAAGCTGGAGAAATGGAATTCTGTAGCCAAAGGCTTTAGTGAAACGCCTTCACCAGTGTTTAACACAGGCTGGTGGTCGTCTTTTATTCATAAATTCAATACTAAGGAGGAGTACACCCCATCACTTAGTGTATAAAATCACAATTAACGTACTATAATGGACTTTAAAGAGCAAACCCTGTAGAAATGGTTTATATCTCATAAAATATTACATTAAATCCTCTCTTTCTCCTGATATTTTTGTCATATTTCCCCTTTCTGCCTGTGTTTTAAATGCAATTTTATTTCTTGTTTTATGTTTGTGCAAAGCTGTGGAACAGTGGAGACAATGTAAGAAAAGAAGAATTTGGGCAAAACAGCCATTTTGCAGTGACCATGAACCTGTTGATGTAGCACATAATTTTCTATTTGCCACTAGCTTTAAAAGAACAACAGTACAGTGAAGGAAGGCGGACAAAAGATAAAGCAGTAGGTTGGGACCTCTCTGTCTTCTGCTTGCTCCTTCCTTCTTTTCTTGGTGGCTATAGAAGTAAAATCCTAGTGTCACTGGTGCCTTAGGTTTTAACTTTTATATATACTTTTAACCTAAGGCATCATCACAAACTCTTGCAATAGCTGTCAGAGGCCCGGTCTGTTGTGGTTAGACCTGTGAAATACCAGAACATGTGGCAGCCAAACAATGTGCTGTGGTAAGTCAGCAGGGCCAGCTGGGTTAAAAGGGATGGCAAAAGTGGCCGTCGATAATTTACCTACCTCAGCATCACCTATGAAGGTCCACAAAGGAGCTTGGATATTTGGTGCAATGCAAATATATATCTAACTTTGAGTTGAATTTACCTCAGTTGTAAGGCGAATTTCCTTGTTATTCACTGGTGATTTGTGATGGCAACCTGAAATTTTTACCTGCACCTTTGATAGAGATGAAGTGGTTGAGGCTTTTGCATTCAGGAGCACAGGAGAATCAGTCAACCAGGGACAGTCCACTTCTGACAAATATTGTCACATGATTAAATATACATATGGCCTTGTGTTGCGTTTGCACATTGTTCAGTTGGAAGATGCGTGGAAGAAATGGACACAGCTTCTCACTGAGGTAAGCAAACACAATTCCACTGACTTAGTATGAAGCTACCCCAGTTCAAACTATGTAAGGGTTTAGCCTGTGGTGAAATGCTCTTCCTTTTTCCCCCCAAATACTCCACTAGATTTCCTGGCTATTAAATATCTGGTAAACTAAAGAAAGGTAGAGGACTGCATCAGTGGATTAATGTGTAAAGGCCCCCGACTTGTACCACTAACAACATAATGCAGAGGGAAGGTCAGGCAAACACTGTTGAACTTTTTATGCTTTCTCATGGAGTCAAACCAAAACGTGTCTGCTGTCTGTTTTAGAGATACTCTAAAACCTGATTATTCCTATTTACTCTGCATTTATCATCTAGGAATAGATAAATGCAGCTTCTTTGCTGCTAAAGCTCTTACCAGGTAAGAACTATAGGCACAATGAATTGAAATTTAAAACTGTTGCTTCATTGTAAAGAAGGATAGCTGCAATTAGCACCAGGAGCTGCATGTCAAAGAGTGGGAGCTCTGATGACTCTCATTAAATGAAAATAATTTTAACCCTACTGTTCAGGTTTAAAGGACCTAACAAATCAAGCAGAATTTTGATCTAAATAATTGGGAATCCCACCTGAGAGGGTTAAATAAGTTCCTCTCCACCTTTTCCTAGATTCTACACAGGATCAACACTACCATCCACTATCCTGGTTCTTGAGACAAGAATATTCATAGCTCTTAGAGATCTTCTGGCTGTGTATGTGTGTATGAGCATATATGTTTTGACATTACAAACAGAAAAGGGGAAAGAGAACAATATAGCTTGATGTGAAATTCAGGGTTGAGAAGAGGAAGGGAGAGCAGTGGTTCAGGAAGTTTTTTTTCCTCCTCCAGCAGTCAGTATATCGTAGTTGAAATCAAAACCCTATAGCAAGCTCCCTGAAGGAAGCGGCATAATAAATAGGTCTTTAAGGTCCTTTCTGAATGACATGGAATGAATGCCTCTCTCTTTCCCCCTCTTTTCTCCCAAGGTAGAATTAGAAAATGATTCTCCACGTAGAGATATGTGATCCATGCTAATGGCAGCAAATGAGAATGCCAGCTGCTGTTTCACCCTCTCTTGCACCCCTGCCCTGCTCCCACCTCCCCACAGTCACTCTGGCAGCAATTTCATGCTTTATTTCAGACTTACTGTTTGAATAATGATAATAATATCTTGCACTCCTGTAGTGTCTTTCATCTGAGGACTACAAAGCTGTTTTACAAACGTTAGCTCTATAGGGGTTCATTCTGCAATGTACTAAAGATGATCACAGAACGAACATATAGTCCTGTAATCATGCAGTTGATTATTTACTCCTTGCAAATCTATGTTACCTACATCTATATCCATCCCACAATAAAGACTTTATGACTACCTTTACAAGGTATAATGATTATATGCATGTTTAATGCATAAAAAAAGAAAAAAATAAAGGAAAACTTACTGAAGTCTTCCCAGGAGGAGGGATACTATTTATTCTCTCCCTACTATAGAATGAAAAATGGAAAATGCTGAGGTATTTGTGCGTCATTATCTAAGACAGGTTTGTGTCACTTTCAGCAGGAAGTTGTGTTCTCTCTACAATCTGAATTAAAATTTCTGTGTCCTTGCTGCAAAGTACCAGGTCCAAATGACCCTGGATTTTGTGACCTGGGAGAGATTGAACGCATACCCTTGAAGCAAGGTCCTCTGTATTCTTGGAAAGTTTGGGATTCCTGAGCTGAGCTATGCAACTTGCAGTTCTCATCTAATCTAAACTTCATGAGATGTGTTTTGTTGTGTTTTCCTGTTATTTTCATGCTGGGTAAGGCCAAATTCTGCCCTTTTTTTCTGTTGATAAGCAAATTTCACTATATGCAGTAGTGAACATAAACAAAAGCATGTCTGCTTGTTATCTTTCCCTCCCAAAGCTTCAAATTTTTGCTGGAAAATTCCACAACTGGGATTTTTCTAATCAATTTTACATCAGCATAACAGGATCTCTCATGGTATGTCAGAGTTTTATTTTCATCTGTCTCTGTCTCAATCATAAAGAAGCTGAATGGAAATGAGAAATAGGCTATCCAGATATTTTGAATTCAAAATAAAAAGGAAATCTGAGCTAAAAATAAATGCATATAACTCAACAACATGCCTTTTTTACAGTTCATTTAGTTACTCTGGATTTTGATGAAGTCACTAAGGTCAGGCTTTTCAAAAGAATCTGTGAATTTCTGGCTCCGTCCATGTTCAGTGCTCAAGTGAAAAGACACAAAACCAGCTTTTCATTGTCACTGTCCCAGGTTATTATTATGTGCTCAACACCCATAACTGGGCACTGCATTTTGAGAAGATCCTGTGGCCACGTAGTCACCTGAATAAATTACATATAAGGTCCATATGGGCCTTGAGTTAAATCTCAATTTGATTCCTCTGTGAAAAAAACAGGTCCATAGAGATTTCTGGAATCCTCATGTGTTTTGAGACAGGCCATGTCTTATACTTGGATTATGCAGCTGTATTTTCTTCTTATAATTTGTAAAATCTTTCTGGAAAAGCAGGCATAAGGAGAACTGTACTACAATAAACCAGTTCTGAAAGATTTTTGAGGTCTTAGAAGAGACAGAATCACTATCCTTGAAGACTCATTCACAGCAGAGGGAATCCCAGATACACAGTAGAACTTGGCACAGCTCAGGGGAGATGCTTTTTCAAGAACTAACTGAAACGTGCCAGGAGGAAGCAAAATGGAGCCAAGGAAAATCCAGGGCTGCTTGAAACTTCACCAGGTTGTCCCCTGGAGATGATAATTTTCTAGACAGAAGAACATGCATATTAATTTTTTGTTACTTTAAAATCTATTTTTAAAAAGTTTAATTTTTCAATATAGTTTTACTTGTAGGGTGATGGCTTGGCCACATTATGCCTCCGATCAACACCTTAGGCCAGAAGCCACTGGGACTCAGGTTTGATCTGCCCTTACAGATGCCACTGTAGCTAGAACCCAGCCTAGAAAAGAAAGCAGTAACTACCTGAGGGGAGGTGCAGACTTGGCATCTGTAAGAGGGCAAGGTAAACCTGACCAAAATAAAAAAGGAACAGAGCTCCAGTTGTCCTGTGGCCAAGAAAATCCAACCCCAAGCGTATGTAGGACCTTGTTATGATGAAATGTAAAGCTTTTTTAATTGAATGGCTAGAGCAGGTTTGGTACTTGAAGGTGACACTATGAGACAAGGATATACTAGTGAAATATTGTTTGCTTTTTAATTTGCGGTTCTGTCTGTTTAATTGATTTGGTAGATTTTCTGTTCCACACCCAAGAAATCCCAAAACAAGGCTCAGAAAAGCCCTCCAGAGTTAGCACTAAATCTCTATGAGAAAACTATTTCAGGAAAACGGGAAAACTATTTCAGGCTTCTCTCCATCAGATTTGAATCAGCCTAACCTAACTTGTCAGTGTTACATTACCTGTGACTGCCACCGGGAAAAAGGGTCATATTCAAAACACGGTGATTTAGGCAACCATTGTCTAAACAGAGAATAAACTGTCTTCTTTGAAAAGGTATAGCAGTCCTTTTCAGAAGACAAACAAGTTTTCGGAGCAAAGACACCCGAAGTTTCCACTTGAAAACATGTCTTGTGGCTGTGTGACACTTCAGAACACCCGTCTAGGATATCTCCCCATCACTCCTCTCTGAATGTTTGCCTCCAGCCACTTTTGATTTGTGGACCTGAGAAAGTGTCCCATGTAGGTGTGGCCCCCTACATAGGGTCATTTAGCCTGGTGACAAACAATGGCCTTCTGAAAAGCATATTGATATTTCATGCAGGTGTTCCCCCAGTGTTATAATTTCTGTCTTTTCCGTGCTTCATACACATCTGCAGGTTCAATGCACCCTTAGGTTCCCTGGCCATGGAGACCAAGTACAAAGTAGGAAGGCAGCATGCACTGGGCTCTGGTCTCTACACCTGTACAGGCTGTATGACCTGAGCAGGGAGCTTCAAGGAACTCAGCTGTATAGGTGAAACCTGAGTTACCTTTTGGAGACCCCTAGGACTTGTCCACAAGGGTGGAAGCCTTCCTCCTATGGGCCTTGCAAAGTATTTGTTAAAAATCACTGAATTGCACTGGATGACGTCAAACACAAGAGTTAGGCATATGGAAGTAAAAGCTAAAAGCTGGATATGAGTGTCTAATGACAGAAGTTAAAGGCAATGAAGGACATACCAGTGCAATGCTGAAGGAAAATGTGCTTCATGCAGGAACGGTGAAGTTTCATTTTTCCATTATCCTCAGGAAGGCCCCACAGTCCTTGCTGGGAAGACATGAGAGCGATGCAAAATATTGTGAGTGGCTGAGCTGTATGGTAATCAAAGCCACCTCAATGTAGCAGGATATATATGAAAAATTATTCTGCTCCAAGGTCATGCTTCAACCCACAGGACAGTCCCCAGGATGCTGGGGAAGATTACTAAAATGGATCTCTATATTATTGCAATGCTCCTGGACCATCACCAGCTTCTTGGCATTTTAGAAGTGCCACTGAGGGGAGGTTGGGTGGTGCCTGCATATAGCAGCTGCACAGATACATTGCAATTCTGTAAATTCCTGAGTGGGCTGGAAGGCCTCCCATGGAAACGGAGGTTCAGTACCTAAATCGCCTCCAGGTGCCTGCCAGCAGCCTCCTTGCGTAAGGAACAGCGTTTAACATGGTCACAGACGGGGGCGTGCACGTCAGCACCCACCTCTCAGGTGAAGGACTCAGATGTGCCTGTGCATACTGGCGATGCCCAGTGCAAAATGCAATTAATTCCCTTAGCTACTGCTACCCTGTAAATAACACGATAGCACCAGTATTTTCTAGTATATTTTCCCTATGGGGAAAACAAACCAGTTTGGACTCAGGGCATAGCGTTGCCTTCAAACACACATGCACAGCTGACATGGATTTCCATGGCACCTTGCCCTGAATGTATAATTGCATTTGGGTTTGAACAGCTTTGTTTATTTGTATATTTTGTTAATGTGTTTTGCACCTCAGGCATGTACTTTACAAATGCAAATTCCTTGGCTTACTGGGGTAATTTACAGCTTTTAAAGTCTAATTTTTGAACCATTTTGCAATAGTAAAAAGCCCTTGTTTAGGGAGATCCTTTGCCAGGGGGACCTTCACTGTCTTTTCAAAAAGGTGCAGGGCATTCCTACCTCCCACTGAAATCATCAGGACTCAGCCCGCCAGAGGGAAGCTCACAAAGTCCTCAGCCTGGCACGCAGAAGAAAAATCAACCAACCTCCTCCTTATAAATCATTACATTGCAAGAACACTCAAGGGCCCAGGGCAGAGAGCAAAGCACACTGCTGTATCTGCCACCCAAACACAGAGAGAGGAGAGGGGAAGGATAATCCTGCACAGAGGAAACGAGAAGAGAGTGTCTAGTTTAGGGAAGAACGGGATGGTTTTCAAGCAGGAGCTGGCATTCGTTTTCCCACCGCTTAGTAAAACTCTTCTGTGGGACTGACAGGAAAGGATATACGGGCTCTGGCTTTGGGGTAGACAAGTAACTTGGGGTTACTGACGCATTGTCCTGCAAAGGCTCAGGAGGAGAGCTACCTCCAAGTTTTAGATGCGTAATAAGAAAAAGAATGGTCTCCAGATTTCTTCAGAGGTGTGATAAGAAGCCTAAAGCAGATCTCTGGCTTTCTCTCATGTTTCTTAAACATGCAGCAGCTTTCCAGCTGCTCTTCAATGGCAGTTCTCACAGGGGAAGGAGTAGGCAGGTTTCTGTCCTGAAACCCTGTTAAAAGTGTTTTGTTACTTGGCTGAATTAAGGGCATTAGCCCAGTGTTTTACCATAACAGAACTGGGCCCAAGCTTGCTGTGTTACAAAATGTTTTTATTTGTACAACTGCTTCCTGAAGCAAAACCCTTAAATTTTAAATTGTAAGTACTTAAAATATAAGGGTTTTTTTTGTTTCATAGTTTATTTAAGAAATAAGAAATGGGAAGAGAAGGGTTGCTTAGTTTTTTTAAGAGCCACTGAGGTTTTAGAGTTATTCCAAGCCTTGGGGTTAATTTTCAAAATGAAGTCTTTGAGAAAATAGCTTTCTAATAAAATTTTAAGATTTGGAAGCCTCTATTCTCTGGAGTTTTTAGGCAACTTGGTTTATTAAGGAATTTTACCACTAATAATTCTCAGAAATGACTGTGCTGAAATTAAAAGGGCCTAGTGATGACAGTGGAGTGTACTGGTTCCCTTTGCAGCTAAGAACCAGGGTGTCAGAGGAAGTGCATTAGTTGCTTAGTTTATCCATTCTGTTTTGCGATGAGAAAGTTACTTTAAGCCAGCTCTGCTCAGCCCAAAGCCCTGTTTAGACATGAGAGTCATATCTCACTGATCCAGCTACTCCCAGCTTGCATCAGCTTTACCTTACACTGGTGTCTTGTACTTGTGAAATGAATTGCTGAGGCTCATGCCGTTTTGACAGAGGGCTTAAAGCAGCTCAGCAAGTCAGAGTGAGACTGTGTTAGGGCATATGGGGTCTGATCCGTTAAACTTTTGGCCATGCAGCCCAGCATAATTGTATTATTTCTATTCACAAGCTGCCGAATTCCTAGAGCAGGTTGCTTATATATATTTTTTCCCTCCCTATCTGACTAATAAGAATTTTTCAAGGCTCAAGAGCCACACAGCCTTGAAAGAAATCCTTTCTCAGTTGCTTAACAAAGATATGTCTGGATTTTGTGCAGAGGGTGTGGGTAGCTGTCACATTAACCCCTGAAGCTGTTGTCAGGATTCCTGTTTTACTCTAGAGGAGGGTGGAGGAAAATCATGTTTTGTCCTTATAAGAACAACACTCATTTGAAGATGGACTGAAATGTTAAAATTACAGCCAACAATATTTGTTAGGCTTAGGGGCTTTTTCACTTCAGAGGGCCTCCCAGATGATATCGTCTTTGTTTCACCTGGAGGAAAACGAAAGACAGGAGATGCAATTCTGCAATTAACGGGTGAGTGCACAGCACCGTGGTATGAATCTGATCTCTTGAAGCTGGCACCCAACCCAGGTCGCTGCCTTCCAGCCACGCCTGAGGCACAGGCCTGCTCTTCCCCAGCTTCACAGCCCACAAAATGGTTATGTTCCATTTCCTCCTGTTTGGGGTCAAGTACACAACAGAAATATCTGTGAGATTGTATAGTAAAGCTTCAGTCCTCCCTGGAGACCTGTAGGGAGGCCGTAGGGGCAGTGCATCTGAGAGAAGATAACAACAGTCTCCACACTTGCTATGTTTCACCAGCCCTCTAAGCTTTGGTGAAGCGGGTGAATAAAGAACGAAACGTGCAGTGGTAAACTTTTAGGGTTGCACCATTCCTGCAGGGGGCTCACAACATATTGCCTCCCATACCCAGCAGGAAGTTATTTCTAATTGGTAGGAGTTTATTCCAATATGTAAGAGTAAACGCTGACCTTGATGACATGGTAGATGAATGCCATTTGAGGAGTAACGAACTGAAATAGTGCTTAATACTTAAGAGGTAGATTTTTCTTTAAATGTCAGTGCAAAACCATTTTGGGTTTTTTTCCCCCTTTTCCTTCTACTTCACTGGAAATTGCTAAAGAGCTAAGAGGTATGCATCCTTAAATATGGATGAAACACAAGCAAAAACAATTGCAGAATTTAGTCCAGGATCTAGTTGCCCACATGCCTTATGAAGATCAGCAAACCTAGAAACTTGTCTCCTGAAGCTTTAAGTGTAACTCTTGTCGTAGTACAGTTTGTGGGTCTGCAGAATAATAAACTCAGAGATAACAAGACACCCTTATCCCAGTTTTGAACAGTAGTAGGAAATGCTGACAGTGTGCACCAGTGCCTTGTGCTGATCCAGACTTCTTAAATTTCTAGCTTCACTCACATTCAGCCTTCCAAAGGGGATCACTGTAAAGCCACACTGTTGAGATTTACCTTGTGAACTCTGCTTAAAACTGAGAATCAGACTTATACGCAGCCTACTGAGATAACTCTAGTGGTTTGAGAAGGCAAAAATATACAAGAAATTCAGTGTTAAGTCTCAAACTCTGTCTTTAAACCTGTCCTTCAGGCCCCATGATTTCTGCTTTTGGTAGGTGACATCTGTAGTGATTTTGAGGATCCCTGATAAAGTGCAAGCTGTTAAACTCTTTTCGCCCAGGCTGAGGTTTCACATATCCTTGCTGAAGAATATGTGGTAATCTCTACTGTAAAAAAATTAATGACAAAGAATCAGGACAATAATCTTATATGCATCAGAGGTTTTTTATTAATTTTGATTTCCTTTTCTATGAAGAGTGAGGAAGTAGAATGACTAACTTGGCTCTCTAGTACTTGCTAATATTTATATCTTAAGGACTAGGGTTTGGGTGGGGATTTTTGTCAAAATCACTAGAATAAAATTGCTATTGAAAAACTATTTAATCAGAATACTGACCAAATATTTTTTTCTTTTGTAGCAAGATTGTATCTTAGGAGTTTGTTTTAAGTGAAATAAGAGTGTAGGCATGATGTAATAATTTCTCATATAGAAGGCTTTAGAAACAGTTTACATTCAAGGTTACTGTGCTGCTTTAAACTGTGTAGTATCTGCTTTGTGTATTCAAACCAGGAAGACTTTCCCTCTCTTCTCTCCAGTGTGACAGGAGTAGATGTTCAGTTGTGGTGCACATGGTCATGAGGGATGGGTTGATCTGAATAGGCCTGGGCCATTTCTGAAGATTGTGACTGAAAATCTGTCACAGTCTGCCTTTGAGTGTTTTGTGTCATCTTCACTAAGTCAATCATGAATCTGCAGGCTATGCGGCTCAGCACTGAGAAAGCCCTAATATTCCAGCCACCTGTGTATGTCCACCTATGTAGAATGTTCCCTCTCCGCTGTGCTTTTACCTCCCTTCTACAGCCTAAACCATCTGAGTTACTGGCATCTTTGCTCTGGTGGCCACTCCACAGCCTAACATATCCCGGTGTTAGAAAACTCCTCTGTAACTTTAATCTTGTGGTTTTTTTGCAACATTTGTCTTTCGTGATAAGGCACCGTGCCCTCTGCTGTCTCCTCTCAGCTTGGCATTCGCATCCTGCAGATAGCTATGCTCTCTCCCCTTGTGCCTCTGTGCTCAGCTCAATCAGAATGTGATGCTAGCAACTGGGCTCTCTTTCTAAACTAGTTTTCCTGCCCTTCTCAGAATTCATTCCAGTTATCTTTCAGGTAACAGCACGCCCAGAAATTAAGGCTACATTCCAGTGTCTGAAACAAAGCTTTTGGTGACTCAAGCAAAAACATCTTTGGTCTGTTTCGCTACTGTATTACTCTTTACTGCGTGTCCAATTTGCTGCATACTACTACTATTAAATCTCTGTTGACATTACCGCTTTCCAGGTTTCTCCCTTCCATTGTGTGACTATTTCCCATCTGGGCTTTTCTCACGTGGGAAATATTCACACAAACTCAAGACTTTAGCAGAGCTTCCCAGCTGCATTAGGCATTTCACCAATAAATCACTGTTTCCTGTGGCAGAAGAGAAAACTGATTGGAACGGCCTTTCAAATCCCAGATGCTGTGATACTCACCCTTTCCTATTCCCTTACTCCCAAATCCTGTGTAATATCACAGGCAAAATTTTAAACAGAAAATTGAATCCGGCAGGATTTCGGGGACGATTCAAAGTTGCAGTGTTAACAGTTGGCCAGGATCCACATGCTACCTCTGAAAGATGCTAAAAAAACTGACTGGAAAAAAGGCTGCGTTTATTTTTGCTGTGTTAACCAAGGTTATGACCTACTGTGCAGCCTTCAGGATTATTTCCTGGTTCCTTAAGTTTTGGCTAAGTTGATGCTGTAATTTGGTGTTGTCTAGATGAGGTAGGGTTGATCTAGACACCTGGCCACCCTGCAGGGTGAATACAGATGATATGGGGTGTTCAGGAGGGACAGCCTGACAGCGTCTTCCTGGTGTCGTGCAAGGCTAGGACCCTTCAGAAAATGAAGCAATTCCCATATGAGCATTGTCAGGGTGACTTCAGCCCTGAGGATGATATGATGAAGAGATACTATTTCAACCAGAGTTCTCCTGTGTCACCAGCGAGGATGTAAAAATGGCTAAGGCAGTTCAGACCCTGGACCACCTAGTCCAGGGCTCTATTCCCAGTAGTGCCTCTAGGAAGGCAAGGATGAGGACAGGACAAGAATATGTGATAATTCCCTTTTCAGCCTACAAATATTTTCAGCTCAGGGGATTTCCTGGCCCTGGTGAAGTTTGTCTGTTTTGTCACCCAGGGGATTTCTGTTTCAAGCACTTGTCCACTCTCCCCTCAAGACTATGTAAACTTCTTACATTCACGTAGTTCTTTGGTAAAAGCTCTACAGGCTCTCTAATTGATGACTAAAGAAAACACTTCTCCGTATGGCAAACCCAGCTCCATTTACCTTCATCTGGTGCCTCTGGTTCTTTTACTGGAAAAGGGAGCGAGCAGTCATTCACAATCCAGCCACTTCTTGCTACTCTGGATTTTGTAGACCTTTATTGTATCCCCACCAAGTCCAGGCAGAAGAGTCCAAGACTACTCAGTGATTCCTCACATAAAAGCCATTTCATACCTTTGATCATTCCTGTTTCCTTTCTTTGAATCCCTCTTCCAGGGCTCTCAGGTTGGGTACAGTACTGAAGGGAGGGAATGGAGGAATAGTACAGTGGCACAATGATTTTCCATGTTTTTCTTCTTATTAATTTTCCAGCTTCTCACTGACTTGAGTTGCCTTTGGATGGAGCCAAAAGTCCCTGCACGTTGATGCATGCAACAGCCTGTGTTGCCAGAGAAAAAAGACTTTGCTGTCTGGTCACTGCTAGAATTAGGTTTCTTAGCAATAGATCAGATCTGAGATGAAAGATTACTAACACAATTCAGGGCAGTTCCTGGATTTCTTAGCTCAGGTAAAGCTATAAATTAGGCAGTGCCAAGGTTTGAGCCTTGGAGCTCAGTCATTGGCACCTTTGTTACTGTGCTCCTGGCTGCGGTTTTGTCCTGCACCAACCTGCCCTCTCCCAAACAACTTCCAAGCATGCTGCATGAATTTGCATGGACCAGGGATGGTTCCCAAAGCAGTTTGGCTGCAACTCGGATGCTGTTAGTTCCTTTACTGTGATTTAGAGGATGAGAGAGACTAATAGTATAAATATGGCCAAACATGCCAGCTGGACTCAGAGACAGGGAATGGGTCTTGGATATATCCCAAAGCTTCCTTGTGGGGTTTGAATGAAGATGTTCACAGAAGAAAGGGCAGGATCTAGAACAGGCATGGAAATAGTTTGACCTGATTGTGGGATACTAAGAAATTAATAACCAACATTGGTTATGCTTTTTGTATTTAGGGATGACAATGAATTTCTGTCTCCAGGACTTTCCACCTGCCCACTTTTCTCAAGCATCCAAAATTGAGGATGACTGAAGCATTCTGGATAAGAAGATTCATAAATTTATTTTGCTGCAGGGCATGAAAGAATCCATGCTGAGGGGAAATGTTGATTTAATTGACTTGGTTGCTAAGCCAGTTAAAGGAAATCCAACTATAACTTGCAAGGAAAGCAGTCCTAATTGTTGGTTGCTTTTGACTATGACAGAAGGCTATTCATATATTTTACAAAGGTAAACATAGCTTGGGTGTAGAAAAGTGCAGAGTTTCTCCATTTGCCTCAGTGGTGTGTTACTCCAAAGCATTTCTACTGCTTTAGGTGTCGCCACTGCCATACTCAGTTTGCTGGTCTATCCTAATGCATCTCTTTTCTTTCACTTGCAGGAGCACTGGCAGCATAAAAACAAATTTCCATTTAAATTTTTCTACCATCTGGGGTAACAAATAATACATTAGGTAACTGTAATGGAAAGTGATGAGGGACAGGAAGTTTCTCATTTATTGCAGTTAATTTACACTGTGCATCAAGAGAACTTACATATAGTTAATGCACCATTGCCAGTGGTTCCCCTGTTGTTTGTGCAAGTCTTTTTATACAGCAACAGAGAGAAGAGAACATTTGAACAGATAGAAGAAATTAGGCACAGGCAGCAGAGATTCACATCTAATAAGTAAAGCTTCAAGTGCTCACAGAGACCAATATAAGTAGAGGAGGATTGCACTAGATATTTTAAGTTGCTTTTATGAAAACTGGTGAAATAATGACCATATTAATTTATTGATACTGGTTTAGTGAGGAGAAGCCAGCATTTCCAGTGAGTGATTTGCATTAGTCATCAGTTACTTATTTTGTGGCTATGAGGTACAAAGAAGCTAAAAGAATATCAAAGACCTAAAATCAAAATTCAGCAGTGGAGAAATGCCAAAATTAGGGTTATTGATTGGAAATGTAGTTAAAATGGAACAAGTTGGAAGTTATGAGGGCAATGTACACAATAAGAAATAGATGTTCCATCCCCTTGTAAAGCGGTGGTTGCAATACTACGGCTTGAAAATGTGAGTCATACAATACACAAACTGTAAGTTTGAGTCTTAAAAACTAGTTCTTTTATGTTAATATTTTAATGATTAAATATGGAGCCTATTGAATAAGAGGAACCTCTTCTCTCCTTATGTTTACTCTACTTGAAAAAAGTGCTGCACAATTTTCTGTTACCTTTAGACTCTATACTCTGGCCAAAATTCCAGAAGCTCTCAGATCATAATATCCTTTAGTCCTCCCTTTCCAAGGAACTGGAGTTCTCCTCCTCATCTGTTCCACTCATTCCCAGCAAACTGGAGGTTATATCTGTATTCCCCAGACACACAGTTGGCTGCACAGATGGACAGTTCCTGGGGACCCTTTTACAAATTACAGAGCATCTTGGCTGACTACAACTGGTCACGCTGTGATTTTCCTGATCCATCCTGTCTTAGGGATTTTGTTTTCTATGCACTGCCTGCTGCCCTGAGCAACACCTGTTTCCTGCTGATGTCTACCAAGTTGTTACAGATAGATGAACTCAGCAATCCCCAGTTCTCCTTTCCTTGTGCTTGCACTGTGTCCTCAATCCCTCTAGTAGCATATGTGTGTAGTGTCTGCTTTGAGGACTTCCAGGACCAGAATAAAAATGGAGGCACAAAATGATGTGAAAGAAGTTGGATTCTTCTTGGGGGAAAAAAATCCCCATATAGTAGTTTCATTGAGTGTGAAGAATGTGTGAAGCACTGTATCCCACACTGGTGTATGCAAAAGCTTTCACCTACAGCAAGAGGGATTTGGAGCCTGCAAGGATGTCAGCACCTCATGTAAGACTATATGGCAGGAGTGGGAATGGAAAATGCACTAAGGAGGTAACAACACAAACCCATCTTCTTGCCTGTAAAGGAAAAAGAAGATAGGGGAAAAAATGTCTTGGCTATTCAATATGGAGAAAAAGGAGAGATTACAGGCTGAAGAAACTTGCTTGGAAGGATACTTGTTGACCTTGTGAAGACAAAAGCAGACTCATCTGCCGAAGCTTTGTCACATTTTGGCTTTTTCTATTGCTGTGAAAGTAAATGCACTAAGGCATAGGAGATAAGTGGAGGGGAGCTGCTCTCCTGTCCCTCACTGGAGAGCCAGGTCCAGCACAGCGACCACTGGCAGTGCGAGGCGGGCAGGTGGTGACATATCCCCCAGTCAGAAGTTATGTGGGGTGCAATGATCTGCTCTGCTCATAAAGCCATAGCAGCACCTACATCATAAGGATGTGTCTGATACTTTCCTATCCATCTCTTGGATGACTTCCAGTGACGGGGTACCCTGACATGCTGCACTCGGCAACGTGCCTGAGCAGCTGAATGGTGGTTTAATTTTGATTGTCATAGGAGTGAAGTTCTTTGTTCTTTCCTTTCCCTTCTTTCTGCAAGCTCTGTGGAAGCCAAATGTGCTCAGAAAAGTAAAGTTATCTTCATTTGCAAGGAGTTTTTTAGCTGTAAGGTGCATCATACCCAGTCTTCTGCCTTTAGAAATGATACTTTAAGCCCTAAATATTCATGTAATTAACTTTTTCTAAGGTAATACCTTTTTAAGTACTTTTTTTCTAACTTTTTTTTTATCCCCCGGGCCTTAAGTTCATGTTTTCAGACTTGTCTCTGCAGGCACAAAACCTACTTTTTCTTTTAATGAAAGCTGAGATTTTTCACAACTCCAGAACCTGGAGCTCCGAGCAAAACAAACAATAATTACAGCTATGAGACCTGGCAGTACAGAGAAGGTGAAGTCTTCAAAACACCTTCTTGTCTCTACTAGTAAAACCTTTCTCTTACTGGATAAAAGTAGCCACTCTTCACCTTTAAGTTACAGCAAGACAGCTGGAAGGGGCAGCTGAGATGTGAACAGTGGCACCGTTTCTGTGTTGGTGGCTGTTTCGCTTCCCTCTGACCATACACAATCCCAAAGGCACATATGGATACCCGTGCTTGGGCAAGGGCAAAGGACGTGGAGAACTTTGAGAAGTTTTAGAAAAGAGAAATTCTGCTCTGTAAGAATTCATCCTGGTACTTTCTGAAATCTGATCCGTACTTTCATCTGCTTGAAACAGAATATTCATGCTGAGCAGATACCTTGGAAAGTGTTAGAAAGAAAAGCATGCATATCTTTCTTCAGTGGTTGCCTTTTCTGATTTTTGTACTGCAGATGAACTTAAAAACTACAGTCCAGGTCCAAACCACCTCTGGGCTAGATACTGGGCAGACATATAACAAGGTACATACTCTGAGTCCACATCTTGGGGGAAAAAAGGTAGTTAACCAGCAAAGACGAAGCATGGATTTCCTTAGTCTTCTAGAAGCCCTTACTTGTACTCTTATGAAGGTCACAGAATTCGTTATCAAATTATGAATCTATGACCTCCAGTTGGCTGTTATATATGAAGAAATCATAAGGAAAAAAAAGATCTTGTTTTAAAATCTATGTTTGTTCTAATATAGTCTTCATCTAGCCCTGAATACTGAAAGAATTTGTTCGCAAAGTCAGTTCTAAGCTTTCACTCATGTTCAGTGCAACAGTTCAGCAAAGGCTAGTCTTTTTAGAAACATGATTACTGATAAAAACCTATAGCCTGCACTACAGCTGTTATTTATGACTGACACAATTAGAAGCTTTTGTCTTACAAAATAAACAGGGTAATAAATTTGTATGAGCCTCAATGTAGCCTCTGCAAATTTCTCTAGGGTTATATTCCACCCCACAGAAAGAGTCTTTCATTGTGTGTTTATGCAGAGCTTATGTCTGAGAAATTAATTGAATCACAGATGGAGACTGCAATTATCAGCCAGTGTCCTTTTTAACTCCTATAGTGGTACTAATGTTTCTGTCAGTGTAAGATGTTTTTCTTTTAGTTTAAGAGGCTGCAAGTAAAAGGTTGTGGACATTAAAAATATGCATATATACACATATATACACAAACATGTATTTGTGTGTGTATGCACCTATATATTAAATATATATTAAAACATATATTGATGTATTATATATATTGGGTATATATATCTTCAAAGTTTTTCGGAGTTTTTCTTACAAAGCTTGAATAAATTGATAATCTTGGCTGGCTTTTCTGGAGTCTTCCCAAGCCCAAATGCATGTGTGGAAAGTACCGGGATTGCCAGTCTGAAAATGTAAGTTAACCTCATCTTCCTGCATGTGCCCCTGTGTGCAGACACCCCCCAGCCCCTGCACCACACTCGTGGCTGCAGGCCCTGTAGAGAGGGTGGTGTCCCCGCTCCAGTGTCAAGCCCTTGGCACGCATTCCTATGGAGACACTGAGTTCCAAACCTTTTTCAGAAAGACCCAGCTCATAATTCCTCCAGCTGTAAATACACAATAGATGGATACCAGGCACCTGTTGCCTAATTCCTTGCCAAGTGTTTCAATTTTAAATTGCACTAGGTACTTGTTCAGGGGAATCTTTGTAACTTATTAGCTGTAGAACGTGTGGGAAAGTACTGGCCATGTATGGGAATGGCAGCAAACAGTCTTTCGAGGTATCAGAGAAAAACAATAGCCACGCACTTACAGCATAAATATGAAGCAACATCTGGTCTTAATTAGTGTTAGGAACGTACATATATCATGCATGGAAATGATATCCATCAGAGGAAATTCCTCTCAGTTATATACCAATGTAATTCAACTGCATCCAAGTGATTTACTCCAGAGTCACCTTGCTGTAACTGAAAGTGGAGCTTGGTCCACCAACTCACTGCAATGATCCTGTGAAAGGAAGGACATACAATGAAAATATGTGGCTTAAACTTGAATTGTTCTTTGCTGAGCTTATACTGCAGCAGAAAAATACACATGAGACAGGGACAAGCACATCAGGGGCCTACTTCAGTAATATTTAACTGTCTGAAATGATCACTTTAACTCTTAGGAAGAGTTATTAATATTTATTATTTGCATTTTAGTTGTGACTGTAGGTCTCAGCTGAGAAAGATAATTATGAGATGTAAATCCCTGTGTTCCTGCAACATCCATCAGAGGATCCTCACAGCAATGACTGACGTTTTAAAAGCTCTGTGGATGGTCAGTATTCCAGGGAAAAATCATTCAAGATGGCAATCAGAGGGAAGTGCAGCTTGTGTTACACAAGGCTTTTCAAAGAGATCCTGCAGAAGTTCTTGGTATCAGACCCTGTACTTCCTAAATGACAATCCTCTTAAATTCACATATATTTTGCCTTCTCTCGTTTAATTGTTCTGCTTTTATACACTGCCAAAAACAAGGCCATATCCTTGTATCCTGTAGGGAAGAAAAGCATTAATTCATATGCTATACATTTCACATACAATAATGCAAATATTTGCATAATTTTTTAAATTAACTGATTTGACAAACTCAATCTGCAGTTGAACCTCTGTAGTATTCCTCATAAGATACCTGGATTTTTCCACTGCTGCACTGTTGCAATCTGTACACATACCAAAAGCTTGTAGGACTGAGTCTTCTACCAGTGTAGCTCACTGTCATACACAAGACACCACCATTTATCATTTTCCTGTTGGGTTTTGCTTGTGGTTCTGCCTATTGCAGAACATAACTGCTGTTAAAATCCCTCTCTTATGCTCCAAAAGTGTATTTCTAACTATATGCCTAAATCAACTTATTTTCAGCTTCCTAAAAACAATCTGTATAATCACTCAATGGTCTGCATACTTCTAAGCTGTGTTAACTTGGCATATAGGTCACCTGCAGGCAATGCCAGCTTTGATTAGCCACTATGGAATCTCAAACAGATTCTGCTTTCACTGATCCCTGGGTAAGTTTGCATTTCACACTTTGAGTATTATTCATAAATCCTTTTGCTAAATGTAAAATATTTCTGAAAACAGTGTCCTGCTATACTGCCTTAGCTACAAACCACTTGCAAACTCCCTGCTTTGAAACATGAATGCTGCACGGTCTCACCAGCACAAATAAAGCAAATAGAGCAGATGCTTGAGGGTGAGTCCCCCTGCTTCTCAGAGATACGACACAACTTCTCCACTGTTCTTCAGATTTGACAGAGTAATATTTTTCTTTTAAATTGGTAGGACGGAGCTGGGCAGGAAAAGGTTTAGAGACTACTCTCGTTTAAACATTGTAGCTAGTATGACATAGTGGAATGATTTCAGTATTTGATTTCTCAGTGCTCTTCACCCCAGAGAGCAGTCTCAGTACATCCTGCCTATCTCTACTAACTAGCAGCCAAGCACATTTTTGGTTCCTCTTCCAATAAGCAATACTGAAAGAATGTTACCTAATTTCTGTGTCTTTGCCTAAGGAGGCTTGAGAAACTGGCGTGATTTTTAACATGCAGTCTACCAAACATGAAGGTTCTTGAGTCTGACCAGAGATCCATCCCCTGTTCTTCATAATGATGCTAGAAGTTGGGTTTTTTGTGCTTCTAATTAAATTCATGCAGCTTAAAGAAGCCAACCATACAAATTATATCCAAATAGACCTTCTTGTGAAGAAAGCCTTGTGTATGACTTCTTTCCAGCAAAGCACTCCACAGCAAGAGTAGTGGAAGGGTTCTCATGCATTTTTGACAGAGGCCTGTGAAACAGCTTTGAGCTTTTTTCTGTTTGCTCCTGAGCAGGCATTCCCATCCCCTCTAGTGCTTTGTTTAGCAGAAATGAGGCAGAATGGGATGTCCTAGTCAGAATAAGTTCCTTTTGAATTTTGCATGGATTATTTTCCTCCCGTAGGGATGGCTTACTGTGTGCTTCATCTCACTACAAATCAACCTTTTTCTGCAGTGATGTCTGAGACCTACATCTTACTGCAAAGGAGGGGCTGTAAAAAGCAAAATCTTATAAATTGTGTGGGTTTGGACCTCTATCAAATAAGCTGAGCTTATGACACAAGACTGCTTTGTCCCTGAGGACATTTTTGTCTATCATCGGATTATTTGGGAAAACGGGACCAGTACTCTAGAAGTCACTTCAGAAGATCCATGTTTCACTTACAGGGTCTGCTGCAAATACTTTGAGATGAATGACACTTTGAAAATTGCAGGTACCTGGAATTTTCTGAAATTTACATATTAAGTTCATGTCTTGGACCTTGTTCCTTTCCAGTGGCCACAGAGAATAGGGAAGGTTGACTGGGGAGGATGTTATGAAGAAAATAAATATGGGAATTCCCCTTCTTAGGCACCATGGTTGGGCAACTTCTGCTCTGAACATCTTAAAAATGGACACTTGTTCCTCAGACTGGAATATTTGTCAGTCAGAGGGGTTTATGGTGGCTTTGCCATTTTTTTCAACCAAGTCTAATTATAACTTGCGATGTTAGGAAACTGGTCTATACTATGTCCTTCATATTCCACTGACTTCTGTACCTAAGCTGCATTGTATTCGTAAAATCAGTTTGAAAAGTTCAGTGAATCAATAAAAAGAATATGTTAATTAAAAGAAAATGTATACAGCTGTTATATTTAAGGTATAAAACATTACCTGGTAACTGATTTCTATTACTGCAAAAGAACCATGAATGGGTTTACTGCGCTCAGCATATGTTTAATGTCTTAATTCTGTTTTCACTTATGGCCCATTTCACTTCCTAACCTGTGATTTTCCCCTAAATATGGTCTGCCTTATGGAAAAATTAGGACCTTTACTCTGGAAACTATGAGTGTTTTGTTCCAGTAATGAAGAGTCCCTTGTTTCCTGTCCCACAGAATTCCTGGTGTATGGCTGTCTGGATTCCTTGCCTCCTATAGCAGGAATTGAAGGGAAGCTCTAATAATTTATTTACACGAACGTCTTTGGGTTTGGTATGGGGCCTTTTGTTGGGGTTTTTTGGTTGTTTTTATAATATTTCAACTACTGAGCCTCTTAGTCTTTCTGAGAAAATGCAAAATTGACGATGAAAACAAAGAATATAAGTTATCTTTGGTAGTCAGTTGAAATATCTAATGCTCAAAATCCAGGTCTCCTTTGATTAATCATTGTCACATTTCACATTAAGGCACCCCACTGTCCATATTAATTTCCTTTCTAATTGCATCTCCATAGCTCAGTAATTCACAGTTGCACGTTTTGGAAGTCCTGTTTTTAGTTTATTCAGCAAAGTCCTTAAGTAACACAATGGCTAGCCCTTCTGACAGAAAAGTAGTACAAAAAGCTCTCTTCTCTTTCATCTGGCCGTTGTGGGTCAGTGCTGAAAAGATGGTTTAGTACTGCACAGGGAAAAAGGAGTTAACACGTATTTATATGTTGTTGTTGGTTTTTATGTCAATATCTTGCAAATTAAAAATCCTGGCAGTAAAAGTGACATGAGAGCAGTCAAGTGAACAGACAAGCAATGCTTTCATTTAGGGAGGTTTAAAAAGGCTAAAAACTGGACTGGGACATGAACGTTTTGTTCTGATAATGTTGGTTTGGCTCTGCTGCAATTTCATTACAGTGTTTCTAATCACATTGTTTCATGTTTTTCATTAATCTGAGGTACACTAATCAAGTTCAATGTTTCAGCTATGTAAGGAAAACATGAGCTGCCTATCTAAACCCATTGAAATTATCCTTACATGCACTATGGAAAAATACACCTTCATAAACAAAGTGCACATGTCTCTCTGATGCCTAATCATGTTCCTCAGAAATAAAATGACCGTGCTATATATGATTCTTTAGCAATATATATAGAAACAAGCTGTTCCATAAGCAATGTAAGTAATGAAGCCTGGTTTCCTTAAGTTTTGTGTTCTTTGTTCTCAAATCCTCAAATTCAGTTCCCTCTGAGTTTACAGTAATAATGACTCACCCATTGTGGATAATATTAGAAGTAAGTCAGGGCTTAAAGGCATGTTCCTACAGTATGGCACGGCAATGTTTGTTAAATCTCTGCAGGAAATTTCTACTAAATGTAGAAATGTAGGATGTTACACACAGAACTGTTTAGTATTGTTCAAAACCAGAAGACTCCAAGCTCCAGCCATAAATTTACATGTAAGTTATGCCAAGTGTACAAAGCAGTTTCTCCAAGCCCAGGCTAAGGGCACTCCTTGCATCATGCTGAAGGTGAACTTGTGCTCTTAAGTGGCACCTCCGAAAGAGCTCCCAGTGCTTCAGCACTCACCTGGGAGATCTACAGTTTTGCACAAGAAGGATGGGAGGTACATACAGGGAAAAAATGGGGAAAGATAAGCCCATTTAGGAGCACTCTGTCATTTGACCATTTTTTACTTTGACCATAAATTAGAGACTGTTTTCAGTGATGTACTCCTTACTCTTCACTCCTTCCAGTACAGCTGTATGTCTTTGCAGAAAATTGATTAAGACTCCTTGGTCCAGCAGGTGAGACAAGCAAGCACTTGGGTTCTCTGCAATGCACTCTGCTGCTGTGGCCGGGGGCTGAGAACTGGGAGAATTCAGTTCCAGAGCATGGCCCTTGGACTGTGTCTGTGTGTTGTGGAAGGACTACTCCCTGTAAGACAATAGCATCTGGAGGAGGAGGCGAGGAGGGAATTGTGAGTTTGCTCCTCGCTGGGCAGGGGAAACAATTTAATGTGGGACCCTGGGAACAAGCACAAAATAGGGAAAAAGAAAAAGAGGGTGGGAGGACAAGCTTGATCACCAAGCACTTTCCACAGGCTGTGTTATCCACATTACAGCTGATACACCTGGGAGGAGTGGGGAGCCCAAATCTCTTCTAAGTCACTGAAGTCTCCACTGCTGTTCAGGTGAACCCTGCAAGGCACATGGAAATGCACATCCTGGAGCTCAGACAGGCTCAGACATGAATCATGTACCCACCTGCTCTTCCCTAGTGAGACAGGAACCCTGGAGGCTGTGCAAAAATGCAATTTTAAGTAACAAGGCTGAAATTTAAACACAGGGACGTGTAGAATACAGGCAGCAGGGTTATACAGCAGCTAAGCAGACCTATGAACACTACTTATAGGGCTCATCCTAGTACTTAATAAAACCACTTCCATCTTGGCACAAGTCTTTCTTCTCCGGCCATGGAAAGAGAGAGAACAGCTTGCTTATCAAAATCATGCTCAAACTTGACGTTGGTCTTTGTTGATAATGGTAGGTGTGGGGGTCAAGCTTACCTGTCTGCTGCAACTGACGTAATGAAGGACCAAGAGAGGCTGGAAATGTTACCAGGTGGGAAGCAGGAGGAGACGATGAGACACTCCTTAGGCACAACTTAAAAATGAGTCTCCCCTGTAGTTTCTACTCCTTCTTCCTCCACTTATTCTTCCTTGTTGAGAGTCACTATTTCTCTAGGGGAGAAGGAAACATGGATGGATATCTGAGGTCCCATCTCACATCAGGTCTCCTCATGCTGGCCTCCCAGTATTACTAATAATTAATCTGGCCTCAACACCCTATTTATTTCCAGCTCACACTCGTGTCTCCATTAGTTTTCTCTTGATGACTCTGTGTGTGTTCCCAGAGCACCTAGCAAATTGTCTGTCGATCCTGTTTATTGCTTTGAGCACTAAGTCATTAGTAACAGCAGTAATCAAAAGAAATTAGTGTATTAATCAGATATTTTAAAAGCTGCCCATCTCCATCTCTGAGCTTCCTGGTTTGTTTTGTCCATTATATACCTGTTTTCTAGGTTGCAATCTTTCCTTGATAGAAACTACATTTACTTACCCACTGTCAAGAATGTCAGTGATATGAAGCTATAAGTAGGCAATGATCTGTAGTCTTTATTGATACACTATTGTAATAAAAATAAATGGCACATTTAGCAGTTTACAAAAACCTCACTGCCAGATGATTTCTTCCAACATTGCTGATCTCTTTGTGGTCTTTGGTCTTATATTTATCCCATAAAGTTTGTCTGTACATTATTATATCTCTGCTTTTTAACTGTTGTTACTGTAAGAACAAACTAATCAGAAGACTCTGAATGCCAGTCTAATAAAAGTGCATAAAGATGGATCATGGGAGTGACCTAAATGCATAGGGGATTTATTGTATGAGTATGAGAAAACATGTTGGACTATTTGTGACTAATATTTTTGTTTGATTTATGGATTCTGTCATCTTTTATAATCCTCAAATTAATAGAAAACACAAGGGTTTTAGCTTTACTAAAACAAAAACACTTTCCATTGGTAAACTTTATCTACATTAGCTTTTAAAGCATTTTGAAAATCCAAAGTTTCTGAATTTTTTGAGCTGGGTTATGATTTGCTAAAATAATAACGGACCCTCTGAGAGCGCAGGTTATTTTATTTCATTTGCCCTAATATGTGGGTCTGTTTTTGTTTGCTTTGAGTGGGTTAGCTTGCTTTTAAAATTCAGGACTTGAAACAAAACAAATTCTCTCTGCAAAATGTTAGAATTTGTGTTGTTCACAATAAAAAAAAAGAAAGAGAAAGCTTTTTTTGACATGTGTTTTGATTAAGTAATAGTAATACCTTATAAATCCATGAGATGGGTTACACAGGAATAGCTTAGTCATTTCCAGTTGGAAATATTTTTGAAAGCATAGAGATAAGAAACGTTGTCTGTGCAAGGAGAACACCTAGAATGAATAAAGGAGATGAAGAAAGGGGAGGGGATTTAAAATCCATAACTTAAGGAAAACCTATTATTTAACGCCTAAACATGTGTGCGTATAAAAGCATACCTTATAAAATGCTTAGTTTTCAGAACTATATAAAAATTGTTGACATTTTTTGCCTGAAGGAATGCGCAAGAGATGCAAGACCATGTACCCCAACCGGCTCCTCTCTGTCTGGGAGGTGAGTTGTTTGGGATGACTGTGAATAATGGGGTTGCTGCACAGAGCTGAGACGGGCTCTGCTATTGCACCATCAGTGAGCTCTCTGGTAGATAATTGTGGTCTGGTTGAAGCTCAAGGGACTGCTGGTGAGATCCAGCCCATCTTCCATTCTTTCTCATGGTTTTCTCCAATTAGGATCTTTTTATTTTTCTTTCTGCTGCCTGCCACACTTCCTGGAGTAAGAGATCTCTTTGAATGCAATGCTCAGAAGTGAATATTCTGACTGTGCACAGATAAACACATGGTGAAATATGAAGCTAACTGCACATTGCTAACTGCAACTTCCTCTGCTTGGCCAGTGCTTGACTTGTGCCAAAGGGCTTGTAGGCTTCCAAAGAAGCTAAAATAAGGAACTGGATAGTTTTCAAGTGATTTAAAAAGCTTGTGGAGAAGATGAAAATCTACCGTGTTTTCATGTGGGAATAAAAAAAATAAAAAAGAGAGATACTCTTTCATGTCAGCATTTATTCAGTGTTAGTAAGACATTCATCCTATGAAGAGACCATTCTACCATTAGCTATTGTTCAGGTTCTTCCATGATCATCTCATGTCAAAGTTACTAAAACAACCTGTGGAGATTAGACATTGCTGTTCTCCTGCTATTATCCTGTAATTTCCAAATTCCTCCAATATAACAAAATTTACACAACCACACAATAAGCTGGTCATGAAACGCATAGCAATATGTTGAACTGCAAAATGATGTTTTTTGGAAGGAAAGTTTTGTAGGAGCTACTGTTGACTATTGAACCAGGAACAACTGGCTGCATACCATGAAGCATCTTCAGAAAAGGCTTACATCACATTAAAAATGAATTTTCACTCAGTCTGTTTTTATCTCAATACTATGTGCTGTTGAGGCACATCACTAAGGGAAGAATTTTGATTTTACAAGTATTTATAGATATTTCAGAGTCAAGTGCAGTAGTGAAATTCCTTTTAGGCAGAAACTTTTTATGAATCTCCATCAGCCAACAGATACACCATGCCATGAGTTAAGTGCCAAACACACTACCTAAGATGTGGTGGTGAATCAACTGGTTATCCTCGGGTCGTCATTAGTCCTTATATCTGCATTGAAAAATGAATTATAATTTGCTTGGGCAATTTTTCAGTAGTTACTAACTTTGCTGTCTTTATTTACAAAAGTTTTATGTATATTTATGCTGGAGGTAGTTGCTTTGTTTTGGAAAAAAATCAATAGCTTCAATGTCAGCACATCAGTAATGATATCTGCTAAATATTGAATGGTAGGTAAAAAAACCACGAACAAACAAAAACAAAACAAGTAATGGAATAATTTTGCATTAGGAACAGAGGGAAAAATAACACAGAAAATATTAGTAGGCCATTAGTCAATTAGGTATGCGGTATGTGTTCACTTAGCATGTGGGATACTGTGCCCATTTGTAGTGACTAAAGACCAATCAGAACCCAGTGAAAGTAGGAAAAACCCAGGGAAGGGAAGGATTAATAGCATATGGAAGAAGGAGCAGCTCTTATGTGGGGAGGGAATACAAAATCTGGTTGTTGTGAGGCACTCCCGTTATCTGAAAGGAAAGGACACACATGAAATTTGTGCCTGAGACTCAGTCAC
This sequence comes from Machaerirhynchus nigripectus, assembly GCA_013397975.1. Lineage (NCBI taxonomy): Eukaryota > Metazoa > Chordata > Aves > Passeriformes > Dicruridae > Machaerirhynchus > Machaerirhynchus nigripectus. Next base: position 1,063,661 of record VZRQ01003972.1, on the reverse strand, counting down.
TTATTTCAGTTGAGATTATAACCCAAGAAACATAAAATGAATAAGTCAGTCCTTTGTGAATTATTATCCTCTGGAAGTTTTTCTGCATTTCAAAGTTGAAGATGGTATTTGCACATGGGTTTTGGTTCTTCTCTACCCTGAAATAGGATGGAAAATGATGACAGAGTAGGGCACTTTGTCTCAGACACTTTTTCTTTTTACTTTTTTGAGTAGCAGAGGAGTCTCTGACTCAGAACATGTAATACAGAAAAGATCATAGACTAAACTTCTGCTATGGCCCCCAGGAAGTCCTGCTCCAGCCTTTTGTTGTTCTGTCCTGGTAGCTGTCTACAGTCACTCTGCATGGGTAAAAATGACAAGATGATGTGTAGAAACGGGAAAATCCAACCTCAGAAGTTCTTTCCAACTTTAGTGTTTTACCTACGCCAGCAATAGTTCCTACAGTTAATATTGGAAATGGCTCGGCAAAAGGTTATTCTATCTTAGGAACACATTTTGTATTAAAGAACAAAACAGATCAAAACCACATCGTATAGACAAAGCATTACAAAACATTGTGAAAATAATATGTAAAATTACTTTCAGGTCTTATTCTTCATGGATTCATTTTTGGCAGTGTAGGTTTTATTGTTGGTGGTGCCTTTCATTTGGGGCTCTGTGTGCCAGGGGCTGTACGTGCATAGAGTGAAATGAATGCTCCTACTGCAGAGCTCCTTCAGCCTCAGCACTAATCTAAAAAGAATAATTAAGATAGGTAATTTCCATTTCTTATCCCAGGGCAGCTGTAGTAATGAAACAGGCTGGGGATGACAGGTGATTCCTAGCTTTTCTTCAAAATAAAGTTCATCAAGCCTTAGTTTGAAAGAATATGGGGGGAACTTGTAAGAGCCAATGACAGACATGCAAAAATGGGCTGTGCTTCAGTATTCCAACACTGTGTGCCTTGCTAACATATTCCATCCTTTGCATACAGCTAAGAGGAGGTGCAGGAAGCTGTTCTTCACATACCCACTGACATAGTTGCTAGAGACTCAGACATCCCACTGAGCACAGCCATGGAGAAGACTCAAAACAAGGTGAACCTCTGTGGTCACTTCACAAGCATCAGGTGAAATTTACTACCTTTTTTGGTAGTTTAACTGAAATTTTAAAATCAGCTTCTGACCACAGCTTAATTCCTCCTTCATTTCTGTTATTTTATCTAAATTTGCATTTCTTCAGCACCCCATTTAGGCCAAGAAAGACTTGCTTGGTGATTAATTTGAAGTAGGTGTAGGGATGCATTAGTTGGAGGGAGAGCAGTATGTGCCACTCTCTGAGTTCCAGCCTGACCGGGACTTGACCCTTTTGTGCTTTGCTGTGTTTTTGTTTTTGATTTCAGTCAGTTTTGATGATGATGCTGTTCAGGAAACAGAGCAAAAGCCCATTGTTTTCTTAGATTATCTCCTCAGATGCACCCCTGAAGTATATTGCTTGGTCTGACTGAAGATCAACCACAAATGCTAAAGCAAATAATACTGTGGGAGCCTGAAAGTGCAGATGCCATTCAGAGTAGTCACAGACACTTTGATGTGGGCACTCACTATATTTCCTGCATTTCTTCACTCTGAACGTAGTTTTGGCTTTAACTGTTTTCACCCAGTCTCTCAGGCCAGATCTCTGTGCCATTGAATGTCAGTGTACAAATGCTGTGCACCTGATAATTTGGTATGTACTGTTCCATAGCTTAGGCCACCACTACCTAAAACAAAGGCATGGATTTGGAAGGATCAAACTGTCAAATGCATCACTGGGGAGTTTGAAACTCTGGGATTAATTTCATTGACTATAGAGACTGGTACTACCCAGTAATCCACACCTCCAGACTCAGAAAATTAGGTACTTGATTCTGGAGTTTAAATCTGGCATATGTATAATTTTTAGCCAATACTGTTATGGAAATATTAGCCAATATTTATGACAATATTTAGCCAATATTGTTATGGCAGAGTAGTTGGGGATAAAGGAGTGAGAAATGCCTTGTTTTAAGGATATTATATCTTTGTAGTGGAGGAATTGAAAATACTTGCTTTCTGCCACACTGTACCATTTTCTTCATCTGTCTGTCCATTGAGCTGGTTAAAAACATGCTGTAAATTTATCTGTGCAGCAAACAGGATGATGTCTACAAAGTTATGAATTGCATATGTGCACCAATTCTTGGAGTGTTCTTGCCAGCACTACAGTAGTCATTAATATCTCCCATACTTTAGGTATTATTATCTCTTTTTCTCTCTCTGAAGGAATAATTTCTTTTCCTATTTCATGCACCATGAATATTTATCATCCCCATATTTGTTTGTTCCTTTTGGCAACTGTACTTCCAAGTTACACCAGCCAGATGGGTTGGGATGGTCTTTAAAAATGCTATGCAGAACACAAGAGAACTGAAAAATCCGTATCACAATAGAACATTCAAAAGACCCTCAGAGCCTTCTTTTTATTTTCAATAATTTTGTCTGTCTTACCACCTATGTGAAAGCTAGAGTAAAGCTTTTGTGGAAAGTGGATGAGTACTGTTCCGGTGTTTCTACTTTAGTGGTCATCATGCAAAGCTGATATGGGTACTCCTCCTTGTCCACCTTTTCCCCCTAAATCTCTGTTGTGCCTGGTGTCCTGACTGCACTAATGCCTCTACAGTGCCAGTGCCAGTGTGCCCATCAGCAAAACTACCAGATCTCTATTTGGAAGCTCCTGTCCCCAGCTATAGAGGCAGGAAAATCAAGGTTGTTGTGGGCAAGTAGTAGGATTCAGGGAAGTCTAAACCTGAAAGAATTGGAAGGACCACCAGAAAAGTGTAAAAATGGCCAGCAGAGTCATACTGGCTCAGGCCCAAAAGTGTAGCAAACCTCCTTTATCTCTCTGAAATCCTCTATTAAGTACCCAGAGCAAAACGTGGAAGACCTCAGGTTGGTCTGCCAAAAACTTCCACAGCATTTTTGAGTAGAGTATGGCTGAAAGATGTTTGGTGGGAATGTAGTGTGAAGTAGGATGTGAAGCGAGGCAATAGCCTGGGAGACAGTCCAGTTAGAAAGGACACATACAGGCAGCAGAAGAGGACCACAGTCTATGGTGGAGGGGAAAAGTCACAAGAGAACTTGACATGTAGAAAACAATGTAGAATATAAACAAAAACATTCATGAAGGGAGAGAGGGAAATGGGGTCACAGAGGATGTTCCAGCATAAAGAGCTGGATGTAAGCCAGGGAGAACTAGAAAGTACTATTTCTGCTTTACTTTCAACCTGGTTTTCCATCAAGTGGCTTCATTGGCCAGTTTCAGTGGTTGGCCCTTATCTTTCATTGCAATAACCAAAGAAATGTTGTTAATGAACAGACTATCCATTATTTTGTTTCCATGATGCCCTCTCACAGTCATCTCCTCTCAGAGAAGAAGAATCCTAGTCTGTTTGGAAGCCACTTCATATTTCTTCCTCATCTTCCTTTATTTGCTTTCTGGCTCCTTTTCTGAGTGGCCTACCAAGAGAGGAAAGAACAGATAGACTTGACTGCATTCCATATTTTGAATATTCACTTCCACATTGTTTCCCTCTGTTCCATTCCTAGTCCTCCTCAGTTATTCAGAGGTCAATTACCACCCCTTTTAATAATGCTGAAGAAAAATTTTTGACTGAGTCAAAGCCCAAACCCAAAAAACACAGCCCATGAAAAACTATTGCTTTGATTCTGGAGAAAATATTATGTGTTCAAAACCATACAACCATTTCATGAAAGAATGTTCTTCACATTCATTTTCTTAAAAAGGAAAAAAGAAAGGAAAAGAGCTGTCAGGGTTAATTAAATGACATTATGTCATCAGCACACAGGAAAGGTGCATAGCAACAAGGGCAAGAGAATCTGATACAGAGCTCACCATGTTAGTTGTCTGCTCTGTTTGTAGGAGACTTGGACAGAAATTAAAGCACTCAATGTGGTAACTAATAATGAAGGATAGATTTATTAGCAGTGGAAATGGTCCTAAACTTTTAAGTTCTTAACATTTCTGGTACTGTTTAGATGTAGATTTTTTGGCTGAGGTGCGGTTTGGAACGGTTTCTGGCTTTGGCTTTTTTTCTTGTGTTCGAAGGCATTCGAATTCTATTTTGCTGTAAGCTTGATAGACATGCATATACTACAAGGACAGGGAAAAAACATATAAGTATATATGTAGAGAGATTGTATACAATGAAAATTCCATGGTAACCTTAAATTAATTGTAAATATCTCCAATTATATACTTCATAATTTTCCCTGAGCCAGAAAAATATTACAGTTCATTTCCTTTCCCTCCAAGGAAAGACATGAAAAAAAGCAATCCCAGTAAGCATATAGTACTTCATAAAACTTTTCTAAAATTGTTTGTTTCTTCCTTTATAAAATCACATAAAACTTTTACAAAATCCATAATAATGCAGATAACTTACTCTGGTTAATATCATTTATACTAGAAGTGTGTTGGCCTGTATATTCTGGCAGTCAGCATGTCCATCCTCTTCTTCAAGTCCTTTGAACTCATGCAATTATTCTGGCCAGCCATGTGTTAGGCAATTATCTTTTCCTGTGATGTCTTTGAAAAACTGTGTTCTGCTACTTACCCCAGAACTGCTGCAAGTCTCTCTCCCAGGAGACATGACAAAGTTGAGACTCATCGATCATCTTCTGGAATGAGGTGTCCGTAACACAGCCTCTGACTGGGTCATTCCCAGATATTTAGTCTGTAACCTCAGGACCTATACAGAAGAGCCTCTTCTCTTGGACTAAAGATCTGTTAGGTAAGAAGGAGCAGAGACAGAGATTCAAATATATATTCCCCTCAGTAAGGCAGGAGATAGGAGGGGCTGGGATGGGGAATGAGTGAGCCATGGAGTCTGTTGTTTTTCTCCCATGTGGGAAGCTGCTCAACAATCAGACTTCTTTGAAGTGTGTCAAGATCACCACTCGACGTGAAGACATTCTCAGTATCCTAAACTCTACCAGTAGATTAAAGAACCTATATTGTGGTCCAAATAGCAAAAATGGGAAGGAGGAATAGGAACTGAACAGTCAGGGACGTGCATTTTTTTACCTGTGCATGTTTTTGAGAAAGAATATTGGAAGAAAGCAAATTTATTTTCTTCCCTTCAGAAAGGTGACTGTGATTAGAAATGCCCATGCAGACAGAGGTAAAAGGGTGTTCATATTACTCCTCATTTCTTCATTATCCTCTCACCCAGTAACCAAATTTCCTCATTTCTTTTCACCAATGCCATCTCAAACCTCAAAATTCTCTGCCATTCAATCTGCAGTCAGTCCTAAAATCACTTCCTAGACCTCCCATTCTTCCATATATAGAAACCTCCTCTGAATATGCAGCCTTGCACTCAGATACTGCCTTGGCAGAAGCTGTAGTCCTCTTGAGTGTACCCATATCTACTTTTTCTCCTGTTCTATAAGCTGAACACAATTTGCACATATATCAAAACAAAACTCAGAAAAAAAGAGATGGCAACAGGAACATGTGCAGAATAAAATATATGTGCTGTAGCTCAGTGTTGTGAAAAATGTCTTCCTCCTCATGGGGCTCAACTCTGAGTTCAACATCTGTTAGGCTACTTAGCTCTTTAGTGGACACTGCATCATTGCTTTACCCAAAAGAATGCCTTAGCATGAAAACAGGGTTATCTTACAGTGATACTTGCTCAATATTTCTATCTCCTTTCTGGCAGTCTGCCGCCTAGGCACTTTTTAATTAGAGGTTATGTCTGTATCCTCCTGTTTAACCCTTGTGGATTTCCAATAATTTTTTTTGTTTATATTTTAAAGCTTTTTGATATTTTGATTTCTACAGCATGTGGCAGGAGGGAGTTCCACAGTTTTTCCTAAGCAAGAAAACCACTTCAGTCAGAAGTACAAGCTTGACCTCCATCATGACACTAGAACCAGGACTGCAATGAATGTACGACGGAAGCCAAGTTCAGTTTTATCAATTTGTGGTCCGAGCCATAGACTATGAAATCAAACTCACGGGATACAGAGGTAGTAAGTGCCAGACTATCTGGAGACACCCAGGTCAAAACCTTTCATCAAAAAAATTACCCCGTGCCTTAGCAATATTTGTCGTGCTGTCTCCCAGCTACACTCAGCTGACTCCAAAAGCTAGTTGTTAAAGGAAAGCAAATATTTTTTTTCCAAAAACAATGAGATTGGGAAAAGGACATGTCAACTCAATGCATGGCTCAAAAGCCTCTCTCCTGGTGGGGTAACACAATCATGCAGTCACATAGTTGCTTCTTGTATGGCGGTTAAAAAGTGGCTTTTGTCAGTCACTTGGAAAATGTAACCACCTTACCAAGCACTGGTGAAGCTAATAAAAAGTTAGAGGAGTGGGTTGTCCTGGAATTCCTCAAAAATCCCTTCAAATATTTGTATTATTGCATTTCAGCTGGATTCCTTTTAAAGTTCCCTGCTTGACTGCCCAGAGCATTTCTGTTCTCTAGCCCCTCAAATAACTGTTCAGATAAAAACTCAGTTCCTAAAAGTTTTTTTTCTTTTCCAAGGGAAAATGTGAAGACAAACAACCGCCTAGGATAAGCTGTTTCTTATCTTCATCTTGTAAAACTCCTCCAGGAAAGCTAATTACAACATGTAAGACAGGGCAAAGAAGCACCAGAAAAGGAAAGGAAAAAGAGGCCTTCAAACCCACAAGCAGTCAGAGGAAAGTCCTGGCCTTTACAGTTCCCGTCAACAGCAGGAGAAGCCTGGAAAAGGTTGTAGAGTGAAATCTGTGGCCCTGTGATTCATTACTTCGAGGGAAGGTTTAACATAGCACAGGAGGCTGAGCAGCCCCAGCATTTCTGTGCCTGGAGCAGAACTGCTTGGTCTTGTCGCAGTTGGACGGCGCTCCAGGTTCACAATCTTTCCCAGGCAGCAGACCTGAGCTTCAAGTACCTAGACTTTTCTGAAAAAAAAAAAAAAACCAAACCAAAACAACACCAAACCAAACCACAAAACCCAATCCCCCTGACAGGCTTGCAGCCTCCCTGCTGCAGCTACACTCTGGCATGGCTCCCAGAGCTGAGGTCCATGTGGCAGCATTTGGGAATCTCAACATCGAGGGATAGCAGAAGACTACTAATAAAATAAAAAGCGGGTTTATTGCAAGTGCTGTCAGCAATACGGTGGTAACAGCAATACCCGTTTGTGGACCTTCCTCCAGGATATTTTTTTCTGGTGTGAGTAGCTTTGTGTTGTTTCCTGGCTGGAAATTAGGTGAAGTGCAATTGCATTATAGTGTTATTTTCATCTGAGTCTTTGAAACCTCAGGTGGTATGATATATTTCTACCATGAAATAAAGGGTAGTGATTTTTGAAAATGATCTTGCTGTGAGGGTAACTCTGGAAGAAATCACCCTGAGTCGTACTTGGGCGCTTGAGAGCTCTCAGCATTGGGGACCTCCCCAGAGAGGGCAGAGGGTGGAATTCAATGTACAGATTCCCAGGGAAAATCAATCAACATCTTTCCCTTTTATCACAAAATTTTTCCCCCAGATTTACAGCATGTTTATTTTAAAACAAGATATTGAAAAAAGATTTTCCCTTTTACTTATGTGTGAGGATCCTAGTCCCAGGTTTTCCCTTTCTCCTTCAAGTGCTGCTGATGAGCCAGACAGCTGAAGTAGGAGGTGTGAGCTTGGGCAAACCATTAATATTGTGGTGCTTCTGTTTTCCCTCTTGTATGAAAAGACCACAGCAATTCTTACCTAGCTAACAGTACATTGAGGGGATTATTATTTTCCAAGGACTGGTGATCTTGGTCACTGCTGAATCAGTAACAAGCCTTCCTCACTTTTTTGTGCTTTTCTGTTTGTTCTGGTTTTGTTTCTTTTTTTCTTTTTTTTTAATTTTTTAAATTTTTTTAGTTTTTATTTTTATTTTTTAGTTTTAAGTTTTTTTTCCTTTATTCAAGCTAGTTCAAGTTCCTGCTGTACTTTGTAGCCCTCTTTTACTTCTCATCGTTAAAATTTTCCATTTTAGGTCATCATTTTTAGTCTTCATTTCAGCCCCTACTTAGTCTGAATGTGCAGTCTCCTCCAGTTCCACAGACTCTGTACCTTGTCCATTTACTCCCACTGTGGAGCTTGTCATATTGCTTTGAGAAACACCCAGCCCCAGCGATGCTGAACCATAGCCCCTTCCCTAGCCCAGCAGTAACATCCGCTAAGAATTCCCCTCTCCTAGTGAGCCATGGTGACCTCCCCTTCCTGAAGCCATGCTGGCTATTTTCTGTTAGTCTGCTCTTTTCCAAATGTTCTCCCTTTTGACTCTTAAAACAGTTTCAAAGGCTTTTGCTCACAACTCATGTCAAACTGACTAGTGTGTAGTTTCCTACTATGTCTCTATAGGTTCACTTTTAAAGTTATGCCATTACACATTAGTCATCCTTTTTCCTCAGAGACCACTTCTGAACTCAGTAAACTTATGAAAACATCTACCAAAGTCTCTCCAGTTCCTACTGTTATTCCGTTCAGTATTCTCTGATGGCCGCAGCACCAGAGTCCCAAAACCTGGTCCCGTGGAAGGTCCCCAGGCACATGTCTCATCTTTGTTACGGCCCTGGAGTTCAAAGAGTACATCTACAGGTTCCAGAGGAGTTATTCTGGCTTTGCACAACTGTTAGTGACCCCAAAGACTGTTCAGAGAGCATTTGAAATACAATTTCTGGTATTATGAACACAGCAGCCTCCAGAGAGGTGCTGTAATTTACTCTGGGTCTCCTGTATCTTCAGCTACATCACAAGGCAATAGCTAAATACCAGTTCCTTAGCAGGACTCCAATGTTGCTTTTTCTGTCCAAGTAATTAATTTACCATCTTCTCTTGTAATTATTTACATCCACGACAATTTGAATTCTGCCCTTTGGTGACATCAAAAGGAGGAAAAAAAACCATTGTCACCTGACATCTTTGTCATGTTGTTTGATTTCTCTACTTCTGCAATTTCCTATAGCCTGTTCCTACATTCAGTATGTATTTCCTGAGTTTATTACATTTGTTTCTGGAGGAATCACCATTCCTATGTTATGCCTTCTGCTACTGAGATGTTCTCTTGACGTTCATTCAAATGGACTTGCCACATGTGATTTCCATATCAACACTTTTTCCTATCTCATTATTTACACTTCTGCTTTTACAAATAAATATTTATATTCTACAAGATATTTTCCCCTGATATTTTCAAATATAAATTAATTTAATAGATGAACCTATGAAGCAATAAGGGGGTATAAATAGAATTGTAAAATTTATAGTAATGGATGAGGTTTAGAAACATGCATTTTAAATTTGGGATCAGTGGGAGAAAGGAAGAAAAGCAGAATATCCTACTATCGAGATTGATAATGAAAAATGACTTTGAATGTGAGTTTTTTACCAAAGGATTAGCAAGGATGCATACGAGATGTTAAAAGAAAATCATTTTCCATCTATACTGCAATAACTTATTTTCATTGCTTAGCACAGATAAAAAAATTCTTGTCATAATTGCTCATAGTTCCTCAGGATTTGAAAAAGGCCAGTATTTTCCAGACTAGCATAGTCTTGGGGATCCTGCATCTGCCTTCACGGAACTCGGTGGATGTTTACGTGTCTTACCTGTAACCTGTCCCAACACCACTTTTAGAGGAATATATTTGGCAATTATTTCTGCTCTGTCACTCTGTTTATCTTTTACTAAGCCAGCAGTGATCGCATGGCCTTTGAGGACTTTCTCTATTTTTGGATACATTTCTGTACTGCTAGGTGGTTGGGGAAGGCAGGATGTTTGTCTTTTTTTGCTTCTGTTTTTGGTAAAAGTCAGTTTGAGTTCAAGGCCAGATGGAACATGTTCTTGGAAGAAAAACCAGTGAAGATTATTAAATACACAAGCACCATATCCTAATCAAGAACTCCCAAACTGAAAATAGTTGAAGAGTGGGACACTACTAGTGGGAAATTTCAAATATGCCTGTCTTTCTTTGTCTTCTTTAGGCATCCATTCAACTACCACAGGTGGAGAAAGCATAAGGTTTTCAATGGCCCTTTGCTGTGATACACAATGCCTTACTGTCATTTCTTTTAATGCAAATTTTTTTTGACAGCACAAAATGGATTTGTGTTTACCTGGTTACTGCTGCCCCACGAGGAGAGCAATTCAGGTGCTTGGCAACACTGTAGGTGTGTCCAGAGACATTCAGGGCATTTCGACAGGGCGGTAGAATGTAATGAAAATCTTCCTTTGAAAGTCAGAGTCCAAGAAGATGATTTACAAGAGCCTTGTGCCCTTCTGGGGAGGCGGTAAGAGGCCGGGTGGGTCACCCACTGGTGCCAATGATGATGTGTCTATTTAGGCACTCAGATCTCACCTAAAGGCTTCCAGTGTTGTCAAGAAAAATATGCACCCTAAAAGCTGGGATTTACCCAGGGTGTCTTAGAAATGCACCTCCAGATGGAGTAACTCACCCAGATCATATGTCTGCCTCTTGGTGTTAGAGGGATTAGAGGGCTCCTGGATAACTACCTCGAGATGCAAAGTTTTGAGACAGGAATGCCACACACAATTTCTTTTGCCTCCTATCTTCTATCAGGGTCGACTCTGTTAAGAAGAGAGAAAGAAACAAGCATCTGACTCTCAGGCCAGACTCATATGTTGCCTCCCTGACAGCAGTCCCAGCTGGTCACTGTAACCCGACTCTGGCTGGCCAGAAACGTGACCGCTCCTTCCAGTTAAAATGTGTAGGTGTGAAATCCCACCAGGTAGCATCAGTCAACAGAACAGCATATATTATCAATATACTCACTGAATCTTTCCCAAAAACATTGAATTGGACCTCTGCTCTAGGTTCCTGCTTGCAATGATACATGTACCTATTTATTAAGTTGACTTCTTCATTGTCAGTCTCTTCTTCTCCTATATATATATACATATATAATTCCATATATATATATACATTCAGAAGAGATTTTTTTCTTCTTCTTTTCAGCAGCTGAATGGAGACAAACAATAGAACAGAGACCTTAAAGAACTTTTAATGCACTGCATGCTACCTGCAGCCACCTCTTTAATAAAAGTGAGATCTGCTTCTGGATTGCATTCTTATGTGGAGTTCCAGTTTCCAAACCCTCCTTTCAGAGGCTCCCTGAACCTGGGATGGTCACATTTTTTGCTGCTAACTCTTCCAAATTCACCATCTGGCACTTCTCAGTGCTGGATAGTCAAGATAGTTGTCAGCAGCAGTGCAAATCATTGTTGTTTTGTTAAACTAACCTATAGTACATCCCTTCCTTTTTTTTTTTTTTTTCTTTTTTCTTGCTTCCAGAGGGTATAAATAATAATGTTTAAAAATGAATAAACACACATGCAAAGACATATAATATCTCAGTCACATTCCAAAGTCCTTGCTCAGGTTTTTCATTCATTTACAATGCCAATAAAACTCCAACTGAGGTGAATATGATTTTGATAGACTAAAAATTGAGTCAAATTTGCAGGAGAAATTTGGCAGAAATTTTCAAGAGCAGCATTGGCAATCCAACTCAGAATGCTTATTAAAAAGAAAGCTGAACTGCCATTTGTGGCTTGGAAAAAAAGTCTATTTTGAGCACTTGGCTTTTTTCCTGCCGTCACTGCATCCTTTCTCAGTAGCAGCATAATCATTAGCACTTACAGATAAAGTTCTGAAAATCTGGTCACACCCGCTACCCTTCACAGCCACGATGAGAAATACACCTCTAGCAAACTGGTAAGTTCTCTAGCATCAGACAGACAGGGAGTCCAGTGGATATCATTGCTTTCAGTCATTTTGGTCAGCGAGAGGGCTGGTTCGTTCATTGGTTTGGTCAAACAGCCATCATTCTGAATACCATGTTTGCAAACTCCCTTGCAAAAAGGAAGGTTCTTCAGGAAAATCCGTTGAGGACAGGCTCATAGTGGAAGTTGTATTTAGCACCTGTGGGTTCCTGCTGCCTGTGACACTGTGAATTAGCTTGATGAGGCACTGCAGAGTGCTGGAGCTGCCACCCTTTGTCCCCTGGGACTGTCACTGTGCAAAGTTTTGATCTCCTCCTACCTAACAGGCAGATGAGATTGTTTTCTCAGATACAAATCTTTGTTAATTATTAGCAGAGATATTTTTAAAAAATTAAATAACAAAATGTAATCTTGGAGCAGTGTGCACTGCCACAGAAGCAGTTAAGGATCTGTCTGGAGATCTTTGAAATTTCCTGTTAGTGGGATTTCCACGCTGATACAATCTAACACTTTTTGGGGACTGTGTACTTCTGTTCTGCTAGGATATCAAAATTATCAATCTCTTGATTATAATATTCATGATACTCAAGCAGACCAGAAAGAGCACTAAAATGTAATTTAATTTAACCATTTCTCCTTTCGTATTTCCAAAGTTGCTGATACAATATCCTGGTGCAGTATATCCTCTCATTATCTCTCCATTTTGCCTTCACATACTGCTCTCTGCATAGTTTTCTCTTTTCCACTTTTTTCAGACCCATGGGTCTCATTCTGACCAAAGGTCTACCACTATAAATTCAAAGTACTGCCACTTGTTTACCATTACATGTTTGCACTGATACAAATCACAGCAGCCTCTGACCCTTGGCATGGCTTTTATTCTTCCTGGTGACTTTTCTGTTATGAATTCGCTGTGCCCTGTGTGTGACTGATCGCTGCAGCTCACTCCTGCCCCATCCTCAGGTTCCCTCACCCAAACCATACTCTGATGATACTCCTGCTAACAAAGGGTATATGCTGCTGACTGCCTTCCTCCTGCGCCTCTGCCCCATCTTCCCTTTATCCCTCAAAAGGGAAACCTCAAGGAGGAATACAGTAAAAACCATGGGAGACACAGGGAGGAGGAGAGAGCCTGAGGTTCAACAGCTCCAAACTAATCTGTCAACAAAATCTCATTACACTAATATATGGTAAGTCTCTCATTGTACTACCAAGGCAAGCCCATCCTTGCCCCACATTGTTTTGCTACCAGAACTTTTTTCCCTGATCCCACCACCTCCTTCCTAATGCTGGATGGTCACAGCCTTTTCCTGTCCACTTGGGGAGAGGTAGGGAGCCAGGGGGGCCCAGAATGCCCATACCTAACTAGTGGGTTTGTGGTTCTAGACAGAGGAGAGGAGTGAAACAAGTTAATGTGGCAGTTTTTAGAGCTGAGTATGGTGCACATTATTGCTCTCAGCTTTTGTTCATGCAGTTCTTAGTGCTGAGTAATACCTCAGTTTTGTATCATTGCAGCTACATTTTTAGCAGCTGCCTTTGCAGCTTCAGACCGCAAGATACAGACTGACTGACAACCAGTAAGGAGAGGATCCAGCTTCTTTTCAGTAGCATAATATCTTTGGCACCAAATGTATTTTCTATTTCATATTGTCGCACATCATATTCAAAATGAGTGCCAGGCTCTGTGAAAGAAAAAGTTTCCTGTTTTGCACCAGAAGATCCTCAGTGTAACAGGAAAACTTTCCCAGCCTGCAAGGAGCCCTGGTGATTGCTCTGTGAGGCCAAAAGGGAATGTGTAAACCTGATGAGCTTAAGGGTTTCTCCCTTTGTCTTCAAGTCACACTGACTCTCTGATATCTGATAGTGGATTTTTTCACTTAGCAAAACCCATGCGTAACAGAGGGCAAGCACTTCTAATGTGGTATATTTTTCTCATTTAATTAAAAATTAAAAAAAAATATTTCAAACATTAGTGAACCTCAAAAAGGAGTGAGCTGAACAATTTTTAAAATGGCTTATCGTGCTCACAAGCCAAATGACCTTTGTGGAGGAAGCCAAGAAATTGATGAAAATAGCTATTTAGTTTTGTGTTCACTGTGAACATCTACTTCAAAACCTCCTAAAGAGAAGACACACATTCTGATCCAGTCATTGAATACAAGAATTTATTAAACTTTTATTTTTTGGGTTATGCATCCATGAAATACATGAATGCACTATTCAGTTGAAGGTTTGTGAATTTGGTTTATGAAAGGGCTAATGTTTTTTGAATCTTACATTACCTAATGGTTAAAGCTAATCCAGAACATTGCTGAATACGTCTGAAGCCACAAGTAAAGCTGTTTTTATGTCTGGCCCTTTTGGGAAGGTAGGCTGTCTTGTTTTCTTAGACTAAACTAGATAGAAAAACCTGTTTTCACATATGAGATTTGGACAGACATTTTTCAGTTTTCTTTTACTGCTGTTATCTTAGGTTGCATACAGATTTAAAAAAAAAAAAAACCCAAACCAAATCAAAAAAACAACAATTCTGACTGAATCCTGCACTACAAACAAAAGGTCCTAAAGGATGCAGAGTGATATATTGTGATTTATTGTTCCCTGTAATTTATAAATATGGTATTCTTACTGCCTCAACTATGAAGATATTGCATTAATGTATTTTAAGAAGATTGCCACACGAGCTGTATGTGTATCCACATAAATATTATTTGACTTTTAATGCAAGGGTATGGAAAAGCTAAGATGCCTCTGAGATAAGACGTCAGTGCTGTACCTGGAAGAAACTTCGGCAGACCAAACTTGGCCCAGTTTCCAGTTTTATTGAAACCAGATGCCTTTTCAGCATTTACCTCCAAAATCTGTGGTGTTTTGTCCAGTCTGTGACCCCTGGGAACTGCCATCACCCAAGATACACCATGGGAAGGTGTCCCAGGGGCTGCTACCACAGTGGCGCAGAAATTATGGGCTTGGTGCAAAAGTCTTGCTTTTTTTGTAATTTGTAAGAGCATTTAATTCCATGGGAGATTTCTCTGGAGGAGATAGCGACTGTAGTCTCTCTGGATATTGGAGGATGTGTCTGGACAGATGTTTGGAGACAGATTAGCATGAAACCCTTTGCAGTCCTGTTAAGACACCTTGCAAGACCCAGGCCTGAAACTACACAAGACTTGGGAGGAATCCCTGTGGTGCCAGAGCTTCCCTCCCACCTCTGCAAAGGGTATCCCAGGGCAGGGGAAGGTACTGGCCTGACTTGGCTTCTCCCAGCTGCCATATGGTTCCTCAACGACTGTGTCCAGCTGCCACAAATTAAGGCTGTCCCTTGGCCTCAGACTGCTGGAGGCTACCCTGGAAGTGGGCAGGGAATCAAAGGAGCGCATCCGACTGACGCCCCAACTGTACTCTGCTGTGGCAACTGCTGAAGTCCCTGTATTTAGCTTGGGATGTGCATATTTGTATGCAACAGAGCTGCCAAGTCCAGCAGTACTTTCGAGGCTGAAAAAAATGTTGGTTAACTTCCCTCCCCACCCCCAATCTGTTCCAATTTTACATCCCCACCTGTCTCCAGAAACAGGTAACTTCACTCACTATAGAAAGCTGTTCTTGAGGTGTGCTGGTTTGCCAATGGAAACTTTAACAAGACAGTTTTCTCTCATGGGATTTTCCTCTCAGGGTTTAGCCCTTTTGGTTTTTGCTGGTTTTGGTTTTTTCCTCCTTGTGAGTAATGGCACAACTACTCATAGGTTTCACATGAGAGAAAGCTGCTGTGTAATCGCCTCATTTTGAAGGTACAAGGAATGAAATAATTGGTATGTTAGTTATAGTGGTTGTCATGTCTGTAAGACTGAATGGATCCTACACCTACACGAATGCAAATACACTGAGGCAGAGGGGTAAAATTCCTTGTCAGATATGTGCAATAATCACAGAAAAACTAGCATTTAGGGAAAAGAAGACTTGTTTAAAGGAAAATTGTGATGGTGTATGGCCCAAAAGCAATCTGCAACATGAGATCAGGGCATAGGGCTGCATCCTGGCTTCCTTTCAGTGGACATAGTCCCAGTTATTGGAAGGCAACACTGTTGAAACCAAGCATGAAACTTTCTGGATCCTTATCTCATTTTGCCTTCTGTACGGTAGTATAGAGGACCAATACATACCATTATTGTTGTCTTCAAACCTGGAACAGTTGCCACAGGGTTCTAGCTCAAGTATCTAGGGTTTTGTATACTGTACTTCATCTAAAGGAATCATTTAGGAGGGAAGTAATACGATGCATGTCTTGAGACACCAAAGCTAACAAGATAAAAGTTTAGATGTGTTTATTTATGTTTAAGATACTGTCTGCAAGACAGGAGAGAAAATAGTCCACAAAACTTGTGAAAAAACTGAATATTTCAGTCTCAAAGTTGAACACATTATGATTTTCAGCATTCAGATTACATTCATGCATTCTTCTACATCTAAAACACCTCAAGTCTTCCCCCTGCAAAAAAAAAAAAGAAAAGAAAGAAAACCCAACATCTTTTACCTTTCCCCTATCCAATGCTATAACACTAAAGTGATTTTCACCCCTATTGGTCAAAATTTCCATTTCTAAAATTGCTTCTTTATCTTCTTATTTGTTCTGCTTCCCCTGGCTGAGTTGCTCTAAAGGGAGTAAAAAAAAATCCTTTTTATGGGTTACATTACTTATGCAGCAGGCATGAAACTGCAAACACCTGGTAGAGTTTCCCTTGTGTGAGCTGCAGCCTACCTCAGAGTACTTTGCAAACATCTGAAACTCATTCTGTGGATCTCAAAGGCCCTCTCCATCACTGATTGAATATTTTTATGAGATTCATTATGGAACAGCTGTGATTGATACCGGTGATCACACAATAGAGGCTATTAATGTTTGAGATGTGGTCACTGTCATCCAGAAGAATAATTATTAAATTAAGGTAAATACAACATGTATCCCAATTCCACACGCATTACGCCTGTTTTTGGCAGGGAACATCTGGATGAGGTGATGCTTGCTGTAGGCATGGGGATGGTTGGAGTATTGGCCCACAAGGATGTTAATTTTGGCTAGTGAACTGAGAAGTAAAATATCTGAAAGAATTGCAAAATTAATATCAGATTTAAAATAGCTAAATAAGAACTGAATGGACAACAAAGTATTCTGTGACTGTGCTTATGCCTTTCTGTGCATTTCCTGAAATATTTTGTCTTTGTTATCAGGAAACCCCCAAATTTTTCCCATGCCAAGCACTCTGTAGGATCTGTGTTATCACCTTATACTTGGAAACCCTATGCCACTGTCACTGTGGAAAATAATATTTTTTGGTTGCAACATCAGTGTCTCTTTCAAGAGACTCAGACACAGACACAGTGTAAGTACCTGTAGAATTTTTTTGTGTGTCTTCATGTGTTTATTTGCATACACCTTTGCATATGTAGCGCTGTGTGTAGGGTGTGGAGGATGAGCATGTGTGTGTGTGTGTATACCTCAGAGCCTCCGTTAAGTGAGTAAGACTGTCAGACAAGGGCAGCATCTAAGAAGATGATTTTCATACAAGGGGAATCAGCAAGCAATCTACTTTATAACTTAAAAATAATCTCTGGTATCTGGAACACAGCCACTAGCAGCTGAATGGTGCTAGACATAACACCAGATTAATATGAGGGGCACTTTTTGGAAGTAGCACCCTCTGAAGGGGTCCATAAAAATGCATATTGAAAAGAATAGAAAACAAGAACTGATTTTTTTCTTGCTGGATTGCACCTTCAGTAGTTCTTGATATTTCGTCTCAGTACTCAGTAAGTATTATAGTTTGCAATGGTTGTGTCACATGCTGTTTAAACTAATTAATTGATCACAAACTGGCTGTGTATTAGGGATCTAAAAAATCACCACTTTAATGAACTTTATTGCTGCTTCTTGTATCATATTTCATGGTATTGCCCATTTAAGAGAAAACTGTCCAGATTGTTTCATCTCAATGGAATTATGTTGTTTTATACCTGCTGGATTCTATGAGTAGGACAGAGAAAAGAAATTGTGGGGATTTTTTTGACTGCTTGATCCTTTGTTGATAGTTTTCCTACAATCTTTTTTCTGTCTAATCAAGTGGACACTATTAAAAGACTAAGACACATACTCAGAAATTATTAAAAATGGCAAGTATCTACCTTTATTCAGATTTTTATAGGTAGACTCTGATTTTTTTCTTGTTTCCTACATTTTTTTTCTTTAAATCCAGTGGCAATAAGATTTGCAGTTATAAAAACATCCAGTGTTTTATTTATACAAATATCTTGCTAAGAAATGACAAATCAAATAGAGGGTTTAGTGTTTCTAAATGCGGCCAAATTCTTTTTTCAGTTGTATCTGTGTGACTGTATTGATTTCAGAGCTGCTCACTGGTAGAGACAAAAATTTAGCTCGTATTTTATAAATGAATGAAGTATTTTACCAGATTCTCCTTTCCTTCCTGTGTGAGTCAATTACACAATACATTCAGAGACTTGCTCCAGCTGGGGTTTTGCACAGTAATCTGCAGTACTCATATGCCAATCTCAAGTTTATATTAGAAAGAATCTTTAAACAGTTTTAAGTTCAACAAAACAGAAATTCAGGGTTCAGTGTCAGAGAATTAATCTTATTCCAGATGTAACAGAATCTGGTCACCATAGATGATCTCAGTTTATGCAGCTGAAAACTGCATTTCTTTAAAGTGCAATTATGCTTACATTTTACATTTGGCTAAATTATATCTCTTCTCAAGCAAGCTACACTACTAGAGGTGACTACAAATCAACGTATGGGTTTTCTCTAATGCAGAGAAAGCCCAATTATGGCAAGGCTGAGTGGTTATTTGACATTTATATGAAGTACAGATATCCTAAAGTATGGAAAATTATCATTATTTTCAGATGGGAAATACCTGGCAGACTATTGAACACTGTCTGCGAGAACCTTTGTTGCACAATGCAACAGTCAAGCTTTACATTGCTTTCAAACATGAGTGTTGGAAGAAAAATTCAGGGAGAAAAAGCCTTGGCATGCTACTTCTGTTTTTGAAAGACAACCACATTTTTTTTCTGTGTATTCTACAATGCTTTTAATTTGAAAGATCCTTTTGTATAAGTGACTGCATCCATCAGCATTTGAATTTCAGTGGTAAGACCCCAGTCACCTTAGCAAACACTTGTGCAAGGTTTTGAGGTTAATATCCAAGACAGTCCTTCTAAGCTTTATTGTCTCCAAAGCTTTTCGAATATCCTAGAATTATGTGGTTGTAAATGGAGGATGGACAGGGTGTCTTCTATAGCACTTTTCTGCTGGTGCCTTGGAGGAGCTGAACTGCTGCTGAAAGAAGCCCAGGGGAATGTTTTCTCTTACCACACATGTATGGGAGCTGCTGGCAGCCAGCTGAGTACAGGTTCCAGCTGACAAAGGAGTCATCCACCCACTGGAAATTCTGGTGTTAGCACCTTCTGTGTTTTGAGGTATAAACTGAAGGACCTTGCTTTTCAAAGTGCTCAGCCTTATAAAACACAGTTTTCTTGTTCAATGAAGTCCTAATGAAGGCAACAGGAGTTGGCTGGCCAAACCCAGAGGTCCAGCTCTGGAGGTCGCTGGTTTTCTTGGGTGTTGTCCTTTGATTCAAGTCCTGTTAATACCACTGTGACTCTGTGTTGTAGTTGACTTTGGGAAGTTGTGAGTGTGCTAGAAATACAAGCTGTGTGGATAGAAGAGATTTGAGACAGGGGGCCAAAATTCTGTACCTAAAGAGCACAGTCTAAGAGTTAGCAAACAGGGCTGTGGTCCCCACGTACTTTAGAGCCACTGATGTCCCATGCTGCCTTTCCAGCACTTCTGTGTCCTAGGACAATTCAACATCACCAGATAAGCAAAGTGATATTGCCTCTGCATTTTTCAGTCATACTTCACCGGAAATCCATGCTATGCTTCCGAAACCTCCAGATCTGAGTGTGCATGTTTTCCTAACGTAATTACAGTTACGAGATGATTTCTTAAACCACCTGAGATGAGATCATATCCACACCAAATGGAGAGGGAGAACTTGCTTTTTATCATAGCAACCAGCTGCTTGAAAAGAGTTCTCTGTCAGTCATCCTTTTAAAAATCTTACATGATCTCATACATTTGTGCCCCTTTTACTTAGCTGTGTGCTCTTTTAACATGTTTCATTCATTTTTATCTTATAGTATATGATTCAAAGGGAAAGGCAGCACAGAGGGGCTGCAGATTACCTAGAAAGGCCTGATGGTATGCACCGCACTGTGCCTCAGAGGGTCATGTTGAGTTTGAAGTGAGATTCGCACTTCTCACAGCAGAGATGAAAATTCAGTTACAGTCAAACCTCTTCATTCCAATGGGCCCAAGATAAGGATGCCCAGAGTTAAGCATGCAAATCTGCTCTATCCAAAGCTTGAACTTAAGAAAAGATAACTCAGAGAAAAGGGGAGTTTGTACCAGAACATATGAATATTTTTATCATATCAGTCTGGATTTTTGCTCTCATTTTCTGCCTTTTTCTAATTCTAAGGCAGAGAGCTATTCTGCTTCCATATGTGTATTTACTGTGTCTTACAGCACAGGAGTGTTCTCGGTGCTGTAAGTAAACACCCCCCAACCAGTAGAACATCCCCATACCACTTCTGAAAACCTGAAACCTCATAGTAAAACCAGTCCTGGTGACCTCTCTCAATCCCATGTTTAGATGGATGCATATTGGTGGTATTTTTTTCTTGGCAGTGATCAGCCAGCTTTTTTAAAAATCAGAAGAGGGCGTGTCTATATAAATGGAGCTTTTTTCTTATATTTACTTGCACGCTGGTGCTCAGAGGACTGAATTATATCTTAGATATAATTCCTCTCAAGCTCCTCCTACGTGGTCTGTATTCTAAAAGCCACGGTGTAGCATAGAAGTAGACAGAAAATGTATGTGAATGGGTATATGCACAAATACGTGATATTGTATGCACTGCACTATGTTTAACAATGGAATTTAAGAAGTTAGGTTGTCTGTCTGTTATTCTAGTCTTCTAATAGTGTCACTCCACTGTGATGCTTTACAATTCAGAGAAGCATCCATTATTTATTTTTATTCCCCCAGGTGACATGAGGCCCCAGGCTTTATTTAATACGTATCATCAGGCCCTGCAGTGAGTACAGAATTGTTAATTTCCTTGTAGGCTCACTTGTGAGCTGTTATGAGAGCAAGAGTTGGGTGAACATTTTAAAAATGGTGCGATTGATATCCGAAATATGAGATGCAGTGGGACTGCTGTCTCAGTTTTACAGATGAGGAAAGGAGAACTGGGATAAAAAATAAAAAGTCAATCAAAGGTATCCAGTAATTTTGGGACAGTGAGCTTCAGAAGGACTTGGCAACTTTATACAATTTGAATATTTAATGCTTAGCTCTGGTTTATTTCATTTTCTTCTGTGGAGGGTCAGACCTCCACCCACATGATTTGAGAGCAGACGAAGTCACATCCCACTTAGGTGCTTACCATGACTACTTAGGCTGGTAGCATTTCTGGCACCCTTGTCTGGACTTTGCAGATAACTTAGAGAGAGACAGGATCATGCAAGGAGGGATTCATCAGGGCTGTGTCAGGTGTCCACCTTAGGAAGAGGCGAAGGATGTTCTGCAAGTATGTATTTTTCTCCGTGGGCTGTGAAGGGAGTAAAGGGCAGTAGTTCAAGGCTGAGGCCCCAGGTCAGCTGAGGTGAACTCCTCTCAGGGGTTGAATGTTAGCAATGTCAAAATTAAAACCCTAGTTCTTTCTATATAGTTTTTTGATTATCACATTAGATACAGGTAGCAGTGTTGTATTACAAACAGAGTTTGGTATAATAAATACGTATCCATTTATCACATATTCATTAGATATGTATACATACACACTCAGATTTTGCAGCCATCCACATGTTTTTTATGTATGGACATTGAAACATTAAGGCATTTCTGAGAAATTGAAGGGCAACTAATGCAGAGCAGAACTATACTGCTCTTAAATTGAAATTTAGATGTTCTTCAAAAGGATTTTATATGGAACAGGTAGAGTTTCATGTTAACCATTTGGGAAAACACTGCAAAGATCTTTATTACTGGATATAAACCTAGGAATGTCTGCAAAGCAATAGGATGGGTACATTTATGTATTGCTCTGTACAAGTATTTTTAGTGCCTTTGCACTCAATACTAGTGGTGTTGCCTTTTATATGTCAGATGTGAAATTTAATTCTACTCCTTCTTCCTTGATTTACTTTACAACAACAGAAGTTTTACTCAAATGATTGCCTACATGGCTTGCAGACAACTAGTTGAGCAACTTACAAGAAGGTTATCTGGTTTCTTGACTGGCACGTACTGGTCTCCATGTCCAGAGGTCCAAAAAGCCCTTGCCTTTTTTTTCCCAGCAACACAAGCAGAGGAAGTGCTAATCAGCAGTATTCTGTTGTTGTTTACTTTCTGCAGTAGGCTTGATTGTGTTCCTTGACCTTCTGAAATTTAAATCTCCTATACTTGCAGGCAAGAGAAACACACCTATTGCTGCACTATCCATGGCATTGTGGCTTGGCTTCTTCTTCTCCCTCTCTTTTTTTCATTAACCCATCATCTTGCTGATTGGGTTAATTTGTCTTATACTGCTCTCCCAGTTAGTCCGTGAACTGGGAGTGGAAATGGTAGCACTGTCATGCTTCAAGAGCAATCTCAGTGACTGTTAACAGCAGATATGTAAAATTTAAAGGGAAGAAAATTTAAACATGTAGCTATATTCTCAGCAACTACCTTCCACCATGCCAATCCAGGTGCTACCTTTGAGTCTATTATGCTTCAGTTTCTGACTCCTTTTCATTTCCAAATTATTTCCATCAGGCTTAGACATAGGATTTATTTCAGCTCTGCCCTTTGTTAAGCCTTTTAAAGAAAATTAAGGCGCATGACTTCCAGGAAGGTATTTCATACCATTTTTTCAGAGGGTTTACTAGTGTTGTGTCTACAGTCTGGTTTGTTTGATTCAGAATAATTTGAGGGAATATGGTGAAGCCTCTTCAGTCAATGCTGACCATTCAAAATGTAAAACCACAATTGTTTTTAGAGCTAGTATACAAGTGTACAGATTAATTTAGGGTTTTCTTCTAGACCAGCAGATACAGACAATGATTTTGAGGTTGTCTGCAGATTAATACAAATATATGAGGTGTTTACTCAGACCTAAGAATTAGCTGTTTGTTTATAACTAGTTGAATTGTAGGTACGTAATTCCCAAGCTCTTGGTTTTGTTTTAAATATCCTTAATCAGAAATCAGGAAACTCTTGCCAACCATAGCAATGACCAATTCTCTCCCCTCACTTCCCTGCAAAATGAAGAAAACCAAAACAAATTGCTCATTGCTTTGCTTTCTTACCATTCTGAGGCCACGAGTTCCACAATCAAATGAGCTTCCTACAGAAAAGCTGTTTCTGTGTTGATTTTTCCTTGGATACTTTTGCAAATCACTGCATGTTCCCTGTTACTGACTATTATAAAAAGGCTGAATATAAATTCCCAGACAATCTGCTCTCATGGGTTTTATTTAATCTATTTTTAAATTATAGCACCTCTTGCTAATCTCTTATTGAGAAAAAGGGATGATCCGTTAAAATACCTTTTTTAAGCATTTACCATTATAGCACTTATAACATTATAACAAAACATTATAACACTTCTCTGGATTAAAGCATGCTCAGGTCAACACTGAGTGCTTTAAACACAAAATTGAGTCTTTCCACCTGAAGCGTGTAAAGAGAATTACCTCTTTGCAAAGGGCTTTATTAATCCATATTGGCCAAACAGGGAAGACAAAGCCCACATTCTTAAATTATTTATCAATAAATGAGGATTTTTAAATTATTAATTAATTTAACAACTATCTGCTACATTGATTAAGCAAAGCAAAAGCAAAGTGCTTCCCTTGGACCCAAACAGGCACAAAACTGAAAGCGCTTGGTGCTGCTCTGTCCCATGCCACCTGCCCATTGCAATCAGTGGGATGCACCACACAAGCAAAACCTACTGCACTTAGCGCCCCTGCAACTGATCTAATACCAAAAAAACCTAGGAAGGGAAAACTCATGCAAATAGGGGAAGATGTCAGAAGTGAAATCTAGGGCAGGAGAACAGTCCTGATCCTGGGTCTCCAAAACTTTCTATAAAATTTACATACATTGCATGTGTGGCCATCGGATCTTTTCCAGAATCCATGGAGCTAAAAAAAATAACCAAAGGAAAATACTTTTAAGGATTCCAGTGTGTTTTGGAGCCAGATCTGTATTATCAGAGCAGTACTGATAGTTAAAACATCTATGTCTATGGGAAACAAAAAGCGCTTATTTAGAAATCGTTTTCCTTTACAGATTTCTCAGGCTGTAGTCTTAAATGCAAATTTCATTAACATAGATGATAAAGTAATACAATAAGATACCTTTTTTTGTCCAGAATTCTCAGAGTAATAAAAAGAACAGTGGCCAAAAGTGCTTTAAATATATTAACATTTTTTTTTAACTCTGCAAGCCTTTGTTCTGAAGAAAGAAAACTGCTGTTTCACTTCCCTGAAGCCATTGGTAATATGATGCAAAAACATCAGAGAAAATCTAATCCAAGATAGGTGCAGTCCCCAAGGGAACATGCTCTTCTTTGTTTTATATTTCCATTGGAAATCTGGGAGATTTTGCATGCAAACATCTTATTTCATGGGGCTGCTTCTCAAATTGAGAGATTAAATCTAGCGCAGTATAAAGGCCTTTTCAATAAAGTGGGTTGCACAGTCTTCTGTTTACAGAAAATTGATGCATCATCTGATATGTCTGAAATTGCTAACTTCTGTTTCAGTAAAGCTGAAGGAATTTCAACCAGCCCATTATCTAATCAAGAAAAATATTCCCTTAGCATCTTGTCTTAAGGTAGCTGGCTGGCAAGCAGTGTTTGGACTACTGAATATCACGATTCATTACAGCTGCAAAATGGACTGATTTTCTTGAGGAAGTCATATTTGCAGAACTATCCATCATCCATAAAATGTTCATAAATGCCTCAAAAGCTACAAAACAGCTATTAAATCCCAACTTCATTTTGGTTTTTTTCCCCCCTTCATTTCATACACAATCAAAATTTAAATATGCAAGTGATCATTCTTGTTGAGTGCCCACTGACTGAACTCGCGGCAGTAGCGACACTCACTATGAGCCATAGCTGATTTCTCAGTCCTCAGAGCTTTATGGGTCCCCTGTGCCTGTTATAAACATACCTTCCACCAAGGCAGAAACCAGCTGAGTTTGCTCAGTCCTCAGCACACTGACATGTCTGAATACATTGCCTTGCATTCAAGCAAAATTGCAAACCAAGCTTTTCAGGGAGCAGGAGGGAAATGGGCCTGTTACTGAGACGCTGTGAGTGTAGACCCAGATGTGCAGGGCCAGAACTTCTCTCTTGCCCCTTGCTCATGCCCCATCCCATATGCAAGTTATGCCCAGCAGCTGAAGCAGGAGTTCCAACAGCTTTGCTTGGCAAATTTGTCAGGGTGTGAGCAACTGGAGAAGGCAGTGCTGTGTAATATGTGGGTATGCTTCACCAGGTCTGCACACCTTGGGCAATCCCTTGTCACTGCTACTCTCAGTCAAGTGACACTATTTAAAACAAGCGCCACAGAAACTTTTCAACCCAGAATGCAGAAATGAAAGCTGACACAAGCATGGCTGAGAAGCAGGGCAGGTAACGTGTACAGGACTATGGTCCAAAATTTTTACAGCTGTCAGGACAGCAAACACTCTCAGTTCCATTTTATCTCCTACCAAGTAAGAAAGATATAAAAGCTTTAATTAACAATGCCAACCTTTTCTGCAGGACTTTCCATGAATAGATCTCAAAGACCTTCACTAATGAGTTAACTAAAAAAAGTGTACATCTCCTGGGTTCCCAACCAAGCCTCCCAGCACTGCTGCTTCTTTACTCACCATTCTTCCCCTCTTTGGTTTCGTGGAGAAGAGAAAGTCTCATATGCTTGCAGGGTAGGACTGTTGACACTCCTGCATGCCTAGAAGGGGCTTGCTTCAGTGTCCACTGAGGCAAGTGGAATAGAGGATATTTTTCTGGATTTAGCTTTAAGAAGTAAAAAGCTGATCCTTGTTCCCAGGAGGTGCAGTGAGAAATACATGTGAAGCAGAATCTGCTGCCACATACCTTCTACTAGTGTTTTCATCTCAAGGTTACTTCTATAAAGAAAAGTACTTTCCTTGGCAGAGAAGCCAATTAACACATGGATTTTGAATTTAGATTTTAGATATTTGTTTTAATGAGCAAACCAAACTTAATCCCAAATTCCTGTAATTTTGAACAATTGCTATTTTGCAATTTATAGCAATACTTCTAGGTACCAAACTAGCACTCGGGCCTTAATGTACTAGGCATAGTGCAAAAACATAAAAGGAGATAAACCCTCCTCTGATGAGTTCCTGAGCTAAATACATAGGTTGAGGTAAAGAGAACATGCGATTATACATCATGTGCAAGACAGGGCTGGTCACCTAGCTGACGGTCCATGTGCCAACTCACACTGCTTCTTCTCTTGGGAGGACATTTACTTTCAACTAACAAGCTGCTACTTTTGCTAACTGCACCATCTGAAAACTATTTAATAAAACAGAAATAAATTGGTCAAGTATCCATAATAAAAGCAATTAGAGCTAACGAGTGATGAGAGCAGGCTGTCCCAGAGGCAGCAGGGTCAGGATGGAAGTGTGCCACGTCCTGCCCTTTCTGCATGAGTCCCTCAGAGGAGCAGATGAAGAATGGCAGCAAGACTTCCCACACCGGAAGCCCTGGTCCAGAACAAAGCTTTTATGTCAGCCTTGTGCTTTTTCTGTACAGCCACTGTGCACAGACACACCAGCTATATCAGAGGCTTGGGAGGCACTTAAGTTCCAGGGTATCTTCACTCCATGACTGGAAATATACCCCAGGGCTTTCCTGGTCCTTTCTCTTTTCTCTCTGTCCTCACATTTTCCAAACAAAAATTTTTTTTCATGTCTGCTGAAGACATGAGTAGAGAAAAATATGAAGATGCAGGTAGTGTGAGGGGTTTCAGGTGTCAGTTCAGGTAAATATCCAAACAACTGGGGAACCAGCATCAAACCTTGATCCCATCTGAATAGCGCTCAGGAAGTCAACCCTGGCAACCATTCCTCTGAGTCTGATGGTGAAGAACTCCAGGCTGTCCTCTCCTCCTAGCACCAGTGGTAGCCCCTTTTCCATCCCACTGAAGACTATTGATGCTTCATTTGCTGAAGAAGGGCAAAGACAGACAGGGTTTTTTCAGTGTAAAACAACACTTTTGATAAGTTTCACCTGTGAAAGGATTTTTGTGTAAATAAATGTATACAGGATGGGAGGACGAGGGGTTATGAGCTGACTACTACCCAGGATCCTGTCAGCTCCACAGGGAGAATCATCCACTGGAACCAGTGCCATGGGCTACCCAGCAAGGCCAAACCTCACACCAGGTTATGCAGTCACTCAGGCTCTGTTTAATCAGTTGGAAATCTTTCCTGAGGCAGAACTGAAGCAGAGGCTTAACCCATTGTCAGTGGGCAGAACAACAAAACCTCACAGGGTGAGAAGAGAAAATCCCACATATGTCTCTCAGGGCAGCTCCCTGTTTTGGTGACTGTTAACTTACGGCTCTTCTGTTCCTTTGTTGCTGAAAATGTCAGTGATGTAAGAAAGGCTTATGGCCACCTCCCCCTCACACACTGCAGGGTTTGATCTTGAAGGAGATGAGGAGATGGAAGTGATCCATGAAGAAGTGCCTCAGAGGCCATTGCTGCCGTGAGGGGGAGGCTCCCTCTTTGACTGGGAGGTAACGCTAGGAGAGCTCAGAGGCTGGAAATGGAGGATAAGATAGGAATGGGAGCCTGCATCTGGGGAGCAGAGGATAGAGATTACTTTTTTATTATTTTATTTTAAACATATGTATTAATCATGGCTCAAAGCAGGGATGGCAATGGGAAACTGCAGCTGGAATGGGTAAGGCAGGAGGAGGAGGTGATTTTTATTTCAGACATAAATTATGTATTAATTGTGGCTTGAAGGAGGGGTCAGTGTGGGAATCTGTAGTGCGGGGAGGACAAAAAGGAAAGATGATTTCAATTGCAAGTATATTTATTGAAGTGTAACTCAAAACAGGGA
This sequence comes from Machaerirhynchus nigripectus, assembly GCA_013397975.1. NCBI lineage: Eukaryota > Metazoa > Chordata > Aves > Passeriformes > Dicruridae > Machaerirhynchus > Machaerirhynchus nigripectus. The sequence goes on along the minus strand of VZRQ01003972.1, from coordinate 1,035,609 downwards.
CTGGATGGGAATCTGCAGCTGGAATTGATAGGGCAAAGGAAAATATTGCTTTGGTGGAGCGGTATTATTTTAAACACATGAATAAGTCCTTAGCTCAAAGCAGGCACGAGGGTGGGAATCTGCAGTTCGAGGATGTCAAGTAACACTTGTGGGAGAGAAGATCTTTATGTCTTTTCAGGTGCATTCAGAGCTTGTGAAGGTTGCTGAGCTGACTTTGCTAGAGCTGAAACACCATCTGTTCCCAGAACTGGGTAATTCAGGATTCCCTAGCAGCCCTCCACTTCCCTTCTGGCTCTTGAGAGTCCGCTCTGCCTGACCAACGTGGATATGCCTACGTGACTGCTGCAACTCACAACCAGTGAGCAAGGCAGCAGGCTCTAAATGCAGCATGCAGCTCCACTCACTGTGACCAGCTTTGCTCAGGAATGGCTGCAGCCACCATTACACCACAGTACAGCTCAGTCTTCCTGCGGGGCAGCGGCAGTGTGGGTCATTGTGGCCCGTTTGCCCTTTGCCTGGCCTCCAGGTGGCGGGTCACCCCCCACTTCCTTGGTAGGCCACTATCTCTTCATGCTGATGATGAGTGATCTCCAGGCCGTGGGCTTTCTCTGCAAGGAATGTCAGATGGAGCCAGCTGGTACTGGGGCTGTGTGCTGCCTACGCCCACTCTTGTCTGGGCAACAGGAACAGTCATTCCCCTGGAATTAGCCTAAAGAAGCTGGCTGGCATGTTCTGGAAACCTATTTTGTTGGAGAAGGCATGTCTGAATTCAAATGGTGCACAGCAGTGGTTAGAAAGAGAACGCTGAGCCCATGGAAATGTCACCAAAGTGGTAGTGCCAATTAATATTCACGTATCACAGAGACAACAGGCCTTTCCTGTCTGAAGCTCTGGTCTGAAGCCTTGTGTCTGGCCAGTTATGTTCTGTATTACAGCCCTGAGCAGGAACATTACAGCTTCCACAGGTTGATGTCTGCAAGATCCACTAAACACCATGGATTTGTCAGTGTATCATTGCAAAACCACCTGTGCTGACTAACTTTTCCCCAACAAACTGTGAAGACTGTTAGAATATTCAGGGAGCTTCAGAACATAATTTAAATTTTTTTAGATAGTTAGCTTTGGTGTTTGCTTCTTTGCTCCAAAGAGTGAAAAAAAAAAATAGAGAAATACTTGATTCCAGGCTTTGCTTCACATGCCTTTCACGAGGCGTACCAGTGTCTGTTTCCCTTCTGGCTCTACAGAACATGCCACATACATATCCGTGCTGTTGCTTTCCTTTGAAATTCCCACAAGTGCAAACCCTCTTTACTCATACTGTGCATATTTGTGTACATTATGTATATTATATAATTAAGCTTTTGCTCTGTAAAAGTGCATGCTTCCCAGTGTGTAGCACACTCCGGAAAAGTTATTCCTGAAGGAGATTCAAAGTGCCTGAACCATCACATACAAAACTTCCCAGTAAGCTCCAGAGATTTTTAGTTACCTTGTGCAACTGATGCTTGGGATGATGCTAAGTGGTGACGGAGACAGGAGTTCTTGCCACTTAGAGGAAAATCAGTGCTGCGCTCATCAGCTGTACCTGACTTTGCTTTACACATAATAGACCATCACTGACTGATGAGCTGCAAATGACAAACTGGTCAGAAAGTCTGAGGAACTGGTCAGAAGGTTTAGCATGAGGTTATGCTGTTGACCACTTGTTATACTTGAGGAGTGCAAGTTTTGAGATAAACGTTGAATTTACCTTAACTCGTGCCAGCTGTGGGAAGTCTGAAGTGAGGCCTTAAAAGGCCTCTTTTCCTCTGAGCGAGACAGCAAATCTTTGCTGCTTTTCTTGGTCTAAGCAGAGTTGACATCTGTCCTGGGGTGATGTTATGAGTCTTCTGTATTCCTTAACGATCTGCTTAATGCCCAAGGACACTATATCTTTAAGATGGATGCGGAGGGACGGGGCCAGAGCGGCAGGACCCAGGTGCGGGTCAGTTCAACGGCTCGGCCCAGCGGCTCTGGCTCCAACGGCCTCGGCCGTGCTGGGGAGAGGGTGCACCAGGGGTGCTGCCCTGCTTCTTGGTGGTTTTTTTCCCCCTTTGTTGTTCCCAGTAGCTGGGGAAAAGGTTTTTTTTGTGTTTTTCCCCTTCCCTCCCCCTGGCCTCCCTGCCTTCCTTTCCTTCTCTCGGGTCCGGGAGCCCGCGGGCTGGCCCGAACCACCCCGCGGTGGGCCCGAACTGGCCCCGGCTGGCCCGAACCCCGGGGAGGGGGAAGCCGTTGAGCGAGGGGACGCAGAGGTCTGCCAGCTCCGCCTCTTGTGAGGAGGAGGACCAGCGCCAGGGACCAACAGGCTGCTCTTCCATCTGCCCTGCACCAGGCCGCTGCGTGGATTCCCCTTCCCTTTCCCCTTCCCAGAGACTGAGGGGACCGGCTGCCTGCCCGTGTGTTTTTTTTCCTTTTCTGAGCATTTGTTCTATTTTGAGTTTTCCCTGTTCTGCCCTGTTTATTTTGTGTTAATAAACAGTTTGGGTTTGTTTTTGTTTGTTTTTTTTTTCCCCCCAGTTTTCACCTGCTGTTATAAATTTGTTGCATTGGCGGAGGAAAGGGGGAAGCCCTTTCCCTTTGGAGGAGGCGCTCATTCCGGAGCGTTTCCTTCTAAAATTTTGTCTCCAAAACCGGGACAATGTCCGTCTTGTTTCCTATCCTCTAGATCTCAGATCTGCTCACATCCCAGTGCTTGGGGTTGTTCTTTGCCTGTGCTAGCCTGCAAGATTGTGGCCGGAAGAAATGGCCACACTTTCCAGGCAACGTACTGTGCCAAACTCACACTCGAGGCCTTGATCCAGTGTCACTCACCTTCAAAAGCTCATCCTGACTTTCTCCACCTCAGCGAGCAGGGGGAGACAACCTCACAGACTCAATATGTTGCAAAGGCCTCTCTGTAGCTGAGTCCTTATTTTAATGCTCAAAACTTTCCCAAAATTGCTATGAATTCATAACAGTTTAAGCCAAACTTTCTGGAGCTATTCTGTGTCTTGTGAATTAATAGGGATTTCCAAAAATGATCACCGAACTGGCTTTCTTTTATCCTGTTCTTTCCTCATTCTCCTTAAAACAAAACAAAACAGAAAAGAGGGTTGGGTTTTTTTCTTATTTTAGGTTTCAACTGAAAGCTTGATTTTTTTTTCCCCCTCATTGCAAAATTAAACAAATAGGGGGGAGAAAAACCACTTTCTTTTTAGTTTAATTAAGAATGGGTCAGTGGTGAAAAGTGAAGAAAATTGAGTATTTCTTGAATTTCAGATCTTAGTAATAACTTCTTTCTATTGCAGATTTTCTGATTTTACTGCTTTTACTCAATCTACCATCAGACAAATTTCCTACTTTTATGTTTCTAATTTTTTTGTTTCATGGACCAATAGCAATCAGATTTAGGCCACAAAATAATTTCAGATTTCCACCTCTTCCAAAATGACATGGCTTTTCTCCGATATTCACACATGGAAGCCAGCCGGCAAAAAATGTAAGAGAAAAAAAATGAAAAAGCATTCAAATTGTAGTTTAATTTTTGCATGGCTGCAAAAATAAACAGTAACAGTTGATCATCGGTGTATCTAAAAGGTTGGGGTGTCCATGGATTATTCTAAAAAGCTTAAGAGCTTTTTTTGATTAAAAATGGTCCACAAGTACTTCCCTATATAAAGGTTTAATAAAAAAGCAAAGTCAAGTACTTCTGACTGTGATGTATTCGTGGCTGAGTATTTGAATATTGTTTGGAGATGTCCCAGAGATGGCTCCTTTTTCATTCATGTCTGTTGTGTAGCTCTGAGCCAGGATGCTTCTGCTTCAAAAGTTTTATAAACGATGATATTTAAGAGAGAAATTAAAAGGGGATGTATTTTCACTTGGGAGTCCATGGTATGGGGTTTTTAGAAGACAGTTCAAACAGCTGGAGTAAATTCAAATCAGTGCATGTCCGTATGGGATAGATAAGTAAATTATCTGCTGTTGAAACAGACACCAATCACTGTGGGTGGGGTGGAAATAATGTTCTTATCCTCTGAAAGTTTTTAATAGTTTGAAAAAAGTCTCAAATAAAATGGAGATGAAAATCATCAAATATTGTCTTTAGTTACCCAAAATGTTCCAGTAAAATTTTACACTGAAAAGGGCAGGGTTTTTAACATCATCAAAATACAGTAATTTGATCTCTTCAGAATGTTTTTTCCAAATTTTGTCTAAATGAGACGTGTTCAGAGCTGATCTTTTTCCATGAAACACTGATTTTTAGTTAATGGATGTGCATTCAGAAAAAAAAAATATCTTCCTAAATTTCTACTGGCCAGTGCTTTCTTAGTTTCTCATTTTGAGGATGCTTAGGATGCTAATGTAAAGAGACAGGTCATCCAAGTTTAAGCTTTCTTGGCACTCTCGTTAGCTTTCTTAGTAAAAGCAAGGGTTTACAATGAAGACTGTATCTTTCTCTTGAATTTTATGTGTACCTACTGTTCTTTTCCCGTTTTCAAACAGAACTCCAAACTAAGACTTCTTCTGGTTTGTAAGACAGCAGTCATTGAACAGATAGACAACTTTAACTATGCAAACCCCTACATTTCAAGAAACAATGAACCTTTAACTCCCATAAGCTAAATCAGGGCATGACATAGTTCATATAGGTGCAGTTTTTGCCTTCTCCAATCTCCCCTTGGTTCTCTCTGTCATCCTTTTTCAGTTCAGTCAAGTTGTGTGTTGGATCTCGCTGCTTCCTGGGTTCCCCGGCTTTGAAGCCTTACTGTCCTCCAGTTCCTGGCTCTGCAGTTCTCATCCTCAAACCTTTGCTGCTCATACTCTCTGTATGATACTTCCCTGGGGCTTCAGACTGCCTATTGATATTTTCTTTTTCAGATCCTCTTCTCAGCTTCTGCTGTATTTCTCTCAAGCTTGAATTCATTCCTGGCTAAATTGCTCCAACTCAAAGATTTTAGAGATGTGAGGAACTAGAATCTTCTAAGATTAGACTAGTCATGTAAAACATAATACTCAAAGTGTAAGAAAAGCAAATCATGGCAAAAATTACATTCCCTCCCACCTCCCCTCCAACAGAAGCATTATAGCTTTGCAGTGTCGTCTAGCTAAGGACTATATATAAGAACTAGGCTTCCAAAAAATAGTAAGACTCAGATCAGCAAATGACATTAGACATGGGAAATAACAGGGAAGATGAAGCATATGCTTCCAAAGTGTTAGCAATGCAAACACTTCTTTCATGGTGTTGCTAACAGGCAAATAACCCTGGAGAGAGTGTGCTGTAAGCATAATGCAAAGCTCATGTAGGACTAATGCACTAAAATATTAGCTTCCTATCCCCAGAACTGCACAAGGCAAGCACTGTGCTTATCGCCTCTGTAACTCATAGAAGTTTGTGAGATTGCCAGCACAAACAGCAACACAGGAAAAGCTAGGTGTACACAAGGAACTCTTGGTGTACATCCAAACAAAAGAAAGAATCCAGGGCGAAGAAGCATGAATGTTAATAATCTTGCCAGAGATCCTTTCTTCAAGGCTAATAGTTCAGTAACCTCCTTTGATGTATGACTTGAATATATCACAGCATCTGTATGCCTCCAGCACCTCCCTTAATGCACGACTACAGCCAGAATTAATTAGTAAGCAGGAGCGGGAAGGAGCAAATGACCCCATATGATGCAGATCAGTTTGTTCTTACTGCTAATGCAGCACTACCAATAATTTAAGCAGAATTTTAATAAAGCACACATAGTGGCTGGTTCCCAGTAGCCAAGAGTCTGTGGTAGACTTCACACCCTATAGCCTTTAAATATTCATCTTTGTGAACAACAAAAACCAGAGATGCCTAAGGTACTGGACAAATCCCTTGACCTGCTCAGACAAGAGGTGAATGTCCATTTGATTCATTCTTCTATTTACCTGTCAGTTTCATTACCCCAAATCTAATTAATTTTGTTTGCACTAAGGGATAACACTATCTTGCAAGTGAACACATCAGCAAAACAGGGAATTCAGCTGGGCTTAATCTAAAAGGTTTCAAGGGAGAAGTTGGATTCCACTTGTACTGCTAGAATTAGTGAAAGCCAAAATGTAACAACCTTTGCCCATGCTCAGCTATAAGGTCTGTAACCATGAACTGGAATCTGAAATCAATCCAAATTCTCAGCTGCCGTTTTGTTTCTGCCTGTGAATGGGACGTAACAGGCAATTTGGTTGACTAAGTGTGAGAGAAAAAAATTCCTCTTTGCAGTTTTATGATTTTCCTATTCTGAGGACCACAGAAAGATACCTAACATAGAGAAAAGATAGTTGGGAGGGAAAGGCAACTTTTCTGTATGTACGGTCTTGCCATTAAAATTTTTTGGAACAGCCTCCGCTGTCTTCTATGGGGACATCAAATATTTTCTTCAACACAGTTTTTTTCCATTAAAAACATTTGTTTGTTTATCCATGCTACCCCATTGTACCTATTAAGGAAAAGCATGAAACTTCTCTTTCTTCGCTCCCTTTCTTAAGGCTTAGGCTTGTGATGATCTTAGCCAAACATAGCCTGCTAGACATTGGAAGACCAGTGGTGGTTCTTCCCTTTTTTACTCCTTTTCTGCACATTCCCCTTGATTATAACGTTAATTAACACCAAAGACTGCTTGAATTCTATGAAGCATGTAGCTATTGTACACCACTCATAATTGTCACAGTATACTGCTGTCTACTGTTTGCCTCTATTTGTTTGAAGAGAAGGATTCCCTATTCTGGCATCATAATAAATACAAAGAAACCCCAGTCCAACTGCAGCCTTTGAACAGTATTGCAAATAACAACACCAATTACTCCTAACAATAATATAAAGTATCGCTTCCATGCCTAGGAAAAAATTCCAAATCTTCTATTCTGCCTTATGTGATCAGCAAGGTTGCTGTGCACCACATTTATATTTATAAAAGTGGAATCACCACCATGTAAAGATGAGAGAGAGACTAATTAAATACTCTTAAACTCAGTTTTCCCAGTCTAAAGTAGACTAAGGAAAAACCATTTGAGGTCAAGACTATCGTTGAAGCAATAAAACTAATTCCCCAGGCTAAGCTCAGTAACTTATTTCAGTGGGGTTATACTAGGGTGAGTTTGGCCCATTATTTTTTAATTGCTTCCAAATGTGTCTCTGCCTATTGAGCTATCCTGATAAAAAAGGACTCTCATGAACTCCTTAGGCAGCAGCAACATCCAAAGTACCGCTAAGAAGCGTCCACTGGTGAAGCCTCATGTCGCCATCTCTATGCACACAAAAACATATAGGCAAAACGTGGATGTTCCTGCAGAGCGAATATCAGACAAGACAGAGAAGACAAGAGACTGGCCAGAGAGCGGTAGTGCAATCACATGGCCTATCTCACTGTTGCCATGGAGCAGCCGTGGTGCACAGCCAGGTGAGTTGTCTCACCAAGACGAACTTTCCTTCCCACTTTCCTTCGTCCAACACCTTTCAGAACGGAAGTCACATACTAGTGTTTTTTAGCACTGTAGGTTTAAAAGACATACTCACCTCTGCTCTCTCTGGAGCTCAAATTAGTCTCCATGTTGTGCCTGCCCCACTGCTCCCTACTGGATGCAAAGTGGGAGAACGCTTATAAGGGAATCTCACCAACACCTGCAATGGAAGGCACCACGTGGATTAGTTCTCTCAAAATTTGTTTGTGGGATACAGTGAGAGAGGCTTGGAGCTGCAAACAGTGAGGCTTAGGAGAGCATCAACCCTGGCCAGAACTTGTACACAATCATTTCTGAGATCTCTGGGTTGTGATTTGGCTTCTCTTGTGTTGGGTCTCTTGACCAGCCAAGGCATGGCTGATCTTTACACTTAGTATTTTGTTGCATTTTGCAGTGAAATCCTCTCTAGTCCTGTCAGAACACAAAACAGTCTCCCTTCTTTGTTTCCTACAAATCACAGGAGAAAAAGCAAGGTGGTGTTTTCATCTGGCATTGAACCAAAAAGGACACAGCAGAATACCACTGTACTGATGGCCCTTACTGGAATTTCTGTTGGGCAAAATAAGAGAAAATGGCTTGCTGTATGCACGCTATAGATGTTAGACATATGAAATAGAAACAGGAATGGTTGTTTTGTTCCACCTAAACAGAATTCCTGGTCCCATAGGTCTCTGGAATGCTCTTCTGATGGTGCAGGCTCTCAAAAATTTGAAATCCTGCAGGCCCAAGCAAGACTGGATATTTTTTTCCCTGTATACAAAGTTTCATACTGGTAAAAAGGAGATAGATAGATATGACTTCAGTGTTATGAAGACTAAAAGGATTTAATATGTGGGGCTTTTTAATGATGTTCTTTACCATATTTTATAAAATAATAATGTACTTCTATGTACAAAGCAAACAGTCCAAAATCCTATCTATTGGGTTTTTGCCTCACAAACTCTAATGACAGAAGCACCTTCTTGATGTTAGTTTTGTTCCCTAAATGCTTTACAGCATCTGCAATACAAAGATGGCTGAATTGCAACTCAAATAAAAATGAATGTCTGTGGGTCCAGGGAAGTTCACTGAACATCAGTGCAGGGATTTAAGAGTCAGTGACACACATATTACTACTGCCACTGCCCCGAAAATGCCAGCTGTCTCTCAAATAACCATGACAACAGATGTTCACACCTCCGAAGTAGGGTGCTATTGCAATGGTGAAACATGGACAGCCATTTCTCTTTGCAAACAAAGAGGTGTATCCAACAATTTCTTTCCCCTAGTATCAGTCTAGGTGATCACTAAGATAAATTTAATGAAATCACTGTAGCACCTTGGTCAGGCAGGAGCTGAGCAACAGTGCAGCCCCTTGAGGCAGCTGTCAACTGGGATCAGCCACCTCTAGTTTCTGGTCAGGTTTCCATTTGAATTCAGTACTGACCTGTAACACACAGTGCTGTGAAATGAGGATGCTGAGCCTACCCAGTCAGGCTGCTGTAGGGACACACCAGTCAGCAGGGAGACTGCTCTGAGACTGTATGTGTGGCTGTAGGTTGAGGGAATTCCAAACTTGGTTCAGGAGCCGACTGAGACCAGTTCTAGCTTTGCCTGCATGAGTCCAGCCTTACTGTGCAGCTAACACAGGTGTACTGCATGTGTAAGCACTCAAATGCCTGAGGTTATCTCTAAGTTAGCAGGGCTGCAGGGCCATCACTGTTGGCAAATCCTGTTTCAGAGGGTCACTCTTGAAAGCATCCTTTAGAGATACTTCTCTCGGTTATTCAAATTCACATTTATTTTTCTTCTTCTCACACGTTTTCCTGTTTCTATTCTGTTTCCACTGCTGATGGAAGGACTGAATCTCTTTATGTTGGCTATTTTGTCCCACATCAAGTTAATGAGTTATGTAATTATATTCTGATTAGAGCTACAGAAGCCAGTGAATGCTATTACATGATTATAATATGCAGAGTTACCAATATCTAACTGAATGCTTTCTAATGTATTAACATAAAATTTGGGAGCCAGAAGTGATATATTTACTATCAGCCTCTCCTCCTTTTGTCAGTGGTGTGGAATGAATGTAAAACTGAACAGGGGAAAGTGTAGTAGCTGATACCTATTCCAGATGTTCTGCTAAAAGGTGCTATTTATGAGAGGGTATGATTGGGAACAGTCCTGACCTAATACCTAAAGGATTACACTAACTGTACATTACACACACACACCCACACTCACATAGATGCATACATATTCCCACCAGCAATGTGAGAATTCTACAAGTCTGGAGGGGAAAATGTGAAAAACATTGGATCAGTGAAAATGGAATAGTAAAAATATCTCTCCTCAAGTTTAAAGCAGAAATGTAAAGGGTTGGATTCTCTCACTAAATACCTCAAATTAACAAAAGAACACTTGGCAATCTATGATTCTGTGATTCTTAGCTCTTACCAAATTCATGGAGAGAAGATCTGAACCTCAACTTCAGTTTGGTTCGGTCAGGTCAGAAAAAGTTACAGTTTATCTAAAAATTTCTATCCAATCTGCAAAACCACATCCAATATTGCAAATCTTCTGAGGTTGATTCTTTGCTGGTGATTGGACACCTTCAATTCTAATCTCAAGTGAAAGAAAGACCAAAAACTGAGTGAAAAAATGGAAGTGAAGATAAACATTGTCCATCCATGAGTGATATTTGCTCAGCTTCTAGGTGAGATGAGGACTGAATGGAATCTGAAGAATTCAAACATAATTAAAATTTCATTATCCATTTTTAACAAATAAGGAGCAAATGAAACTATTTAAAGACTATAGTGAAAAAGTTAAAGAAAACCCTGATAAAACCCTGACAAAACAGTCAGGGGCAGGTGGCCTCTTCACTTTCATTTGCCACGCTTCCACCCCCTTATTAGATATATGAGAACAAAAGTGTGCCTGATGCTTTACAGCCACGTAGGAAGATGCTGTCGCTCACTGAAATTTCTCTTAGACTCCTGAGGGTAATGGGACTCCATGTGTGTCTGGGCTGCCTGCACTGCACTCATTAAAGATTGCATTCTTTCCTGAACAGCTTGTACCTATTCACATGTCATAGGATAATCTTCCAATTACCCTGGAATGAAACAGTGAAACAATGTTGGGAGATGAACACTTTCAAACCAAGGATTTGGAGATTAGATAGGGATATGTGTTGCAGATAAATCCTCATGTATTAAAGAGCGTGTTTGTTTAATGACAGCTTGAATACTGCATCACCTTCCCTAATAGGGAAGCAATTAAACCTTCAGATATGTCAATTAGCTACTGATGGGCTGATTTCCTGTTTGTTAGTGTACCATTAGAGAGTCATATGGCTCTGGAAAGTTTCAAGACTGCTGTCTGGGGCTTTTTGCACTTCAGGGACATTTCTTGCAGACATTAAAACCCTGCTTGATTCCTCATCATTAAATATCAGCTAAAGTCCGGGAGCAGAGGAGAACTTCAGGCTGGAAACCAGCAAAACTGCAAAAAGTGAGCTGCTACCTCATTATGATCATAGAGTCAATAAAGTCACCTGATGGCAGATTTAGAGGAACTCATTAGGAGATGGAATTTGGTTGTGCAGACAAGCTGCTGTGATTCTGGAACCAGGCCCTTTCATTAAGGTCTTCAAATAGGATAGAACGCAGAGGGAGGGGGAGCCTGCAGGGCATTGCAGCTTTAAAGCACGGCAATAAGGATTCTATATGCATACAGCACTCTACATTGCAAGGCAAAGGAGGTAAGCTCTTAGGTGAAATTTAAAAGAAAAGAAATGAGAAAGGAATTTAAGACACCTATATCTCCTTAAAAGTGATATTTTGTAATTCTGACTTAGAGTGAAAGCCATGACATCCAATGAGAATACAGTGCAACAGACCTTTTATTACCTAATCTCTATGTAAATTTACTGATTTCTTATTCTTGGAAGTTAACTTTTTTAAACATAATTGAATTAATCTAAGTCAAAACAAACCCAAAGCTTTTAATGTGGCCAATACATTTTTCCTTTGTTTCTCCAGCCTGATTGCTGCTAAAGCAATTGTTGATGGTTGCATTTAGCATGCAGCTTCTAATCCGTAAGCTCTGTTCCTGCAGCACTTGGCCTTACCTCAGAAAGGTGAAAAGATGAAGCTCCTAAAAAGCATCAATCTAAGATATGTAAGTCATAAAGATGTCCTGTAAAGCCAGTCCAAAGCAGGAGAAACGCTGTCTTGTAAGCAGCATGCACCCTAGTGAGCTGCTGAGCTCTGCGTGCAGAAGTAGAAATAGGTGCTATAATTTTGAGCCAGAGAGAAAACCACCACTAACAATTCCCCTTTTGAGAATCACCCATGTAGCAAAAGTCTAGCTATAATGAAAGAGAATAAAGGTCCTGAATTCTTTCACTGTAATTTTGGTTACAGTGAACTTAGAAAGAAAGTGAATGGAGTGGAGCAGCTTAATTATAAGAGGGCTTGCTGTGGTTACTTTAAAATCTTGGATACGGTGTGGGTACTTTTTCTCCCAGCCATCTCTTTAAAATTAAGGAAGGTCAGGAGTGTTCTGGACAGTCCCCGAGAAAGCGCACAGTTGGTGCAGTGTGTACTTAAGCTGCTATTTTTTTCATCATCCTACATCTACCTTCAAAACATTTAGCATAAAACTTTGTTCAACAGCATTGCAATGGAAGGAAACATTGAAAAAATTAGCTCTGCTAGTGAGGTGGGTGCATGAAAACAGTAGGCAAATAATAGATTATTAATGTACCACTGAATAGCTTGAAAAAAAAATTAGAAACCTGGAGAAAGTAAGTATGCATCTTTTTATGTGCTGGAAGCTCAAACCAACTTAAACTGTCTGATACTCTGTTTGCTGTAACTGACTTGGCTCTGTGAGCAGTTCCAAAGCCATGTTTCTAAAAAATACAGTCTGTGTTTAGCTTATAGGCATGAATATGTAAAGGTCTTTACTGGTGTGTTATTTGTCTGCCATGTTCCTGTTCCTGTGCCTGGCTGTCCAAACCTGAACAGGCTGTCTAGTCTTCCTTTCTGCACTGACTGAAACCAGCAGGAAGTTTCTTGAATATGTTCATACAAAATGTTGAAAGAAATCACTCTGCCCTGCTTGCTCATTTGCTTCTTGAAGACAGCCTTGTGGATGAGCCTGCTGCTTTTCTTTATACTTTTTTTTCTCATTTGTGTTACCACAGCACCTTGCAGGCGAAATTGTGGTCTAGAACCACTGCACACCGAGTGCATGAGAAACATGAAACATCCAGGCTCTGTCCCAAATGGCTTAAAATAATGTAATCAAAATATAAGACCAGTGACCACAGATGGAAAAGAATAAGAGAATAACAAGATCATACTAGGGGGTGCTTTCCATGTGCCTGTAAGCTAGCCATGTTCAAGTTTTTGGCAAAGGAGAATTTTAATAAGGGATTCAAAGGAGGATAACAGTTGGTTTTATGAATGCACATGCAGGCTCTTCTCAAGCCTGAGGGGCAGCAAGGGAGAAAGCACAAAAGATGCTTGTTGGAAAATTTAACAAATTGATCAATTGAAGCTGGCATCTGGGTCCGACTGATGCTGGGCATTTATATTTTGATAGTGAATAAAAAGTGACAAGTTGGGAGTAAGCCATGAAGGGCTTTGAAAGTTAAGAGAGTCACAATAAGCTTGACGTCCCAGAGGAAAAAGGAGTCATTGAAAGGGTTCAAAGATAATGGCTATAGTCAGAACAACAGGCCAGGAAAATGATTTATATTGCTGGGGCCTGAAATGAGCAGGGCAAGAGTGCTTTTGTGAGGGCCAGAGAAAAGGGCATTGCGCTAATCGAGACGAACGTCGGACAAGAACTTCAGCAGTAAGAAGAGACAATAAAGACTATTGTTTAGAGATAGCATGTGGAAACACGGTGTGGGCTGAATCAGGAACACAGATGGGAGACTCAGTGAGAAGACAGGATTTCGTGCTTCTGCATGTGTGTCATGCATGAAAATTGAAGGTTGGCTTTTGCATAGGACTGTCGGGTGACCAGGATATAATTAAATAGTAGATATGTTAATTAAGAACCTTTTTACTCCCATGTTGTCCCAGTTTATTAAGTTCCCAGCTTTGAATAATGTTATCAGTTGTTGAAATATGATGTTCAGGCTTAAGTTAGTAATTGTTATATGATTATTCATTTAAATAGTTATTGTTTAATTGTTAAAAGGTTGTTAAGTGTTTTCCATAGTTAAAAGATGTTGTATGTTATTTCTCATATCATACTCATACTGTATTTAACCCATTAGTGTAATTCCAAGTTAAGTAAGTTGTGTTTTTCATTAAGAAATGAATGATTCCAATTGAGTTATCTCCTCAGATAAAGTGCCTTCGTAAAGGTAAAAACCCCTCACCCCATGCCTAATGGGCTATTTTTAGTAGACAGCCGTTGGCCTGTAACTTGGCTCCATGGAAACGTGGAATTTTAATGTGGGACTTTCCCGCCTTTTTGAAGAGAAGAATGTAAGCCCTAGACGACAACTAGCCATTGGTGGGGAAAAAATAATATCACGGGAAAAAACACCAATTAGCACCCTCCATGGAGGCAGGCAATGTGCAGATCAGGGTGGGACTAGAAGGAGATAAAAGACCTGAGCGGGATCTGGAGCGCCATTTCCTTGGTTAGCAGGGGGATAGCCCGGTGGGGTGGTCGTGGGCCAAGAGCTCTTTCCAGAGCCTTAATTAAAGATATTTTTTTTTGTCTCGGAATAGCTGAGACAAACCACCTCACTGCCGATCCTTGCCTCGGGCTCCAGCCGAACTGGCTACAAAGAGTCTCCTATCCCCGGTCCCGGGTTTCGTTATTTTTCTTTCCCTAATTTAATTTAATTGTTCTATAATTATTTTCCAGTTAATAAATTAATATTTTTCTTTTAATAAAAACGAGAGTTGTTCCGTTTATCACAATGTGGACATCCAAGGCTGAAATCAGTGTTGCTCACCCCAATCCAAGATGAAGATAAGGGAAAGGATTTGTGAACATTCGGGGATTTTAGTCACCCTTAGTGTGATACCCAGAGACTTGTCAAGACTCTCATTGGGATAGAAAGACGTGTCTGGAATAAATTGCTATGGAACGGAGCTCTGATTCTGTATTATGGAAATTGTGATTTGTTTGCATGAGTGCATTAAATTATCCACAATGGATAGAAGAGGAGGAGAAGGGAATCTTGTAAAATGCTTAGAGAAGGCAGGAGAAGGGAAGAGAAGATACTTTGAGGAAAAAAGAAAGGGAAGTATTGGGAATAAAGAAAGGAGAGGTGGTCAAGAGGAGACTGTTTGATAGTGTTAGTAATACTCACAGGCCCAGGAAGGTGAAGATGTAGAAGGAGTATTGAGATTTTGCTAAGGATTTGCCATTTATGGTTTCTGCAAGGTAAAGGGGGAAGAGAACATATGGGGAATATAAGGTAGCCCCAGAAGAAAGGAATTCAGGGAGTTATTGTAAAGAGAATCTTCAGTGTGTTTACAAGGAAAAGAGAAGGGCAGAAATTACAGATTTAAGTGAGGTAAAAGGTAGGAGATTTTAGCTAGGAGAACAAACCAGGTATTTTTGTAGTGTGAGGAGAGAAAAGAGCCAAATGAGAAGTAAAGGAAAAAGAAAGGGAGAAGATAAGAGCAAACACTGAGACTGGAAAAAAGGGTAGGATGAGGTCACTGTGACAAGCAAAAGGTCATCTAGAAAGAATGTGAAACAAAATATCTGATTTTTAAATATATCTTACAGGCTATTTGTGGGAAATGCATTTGGGAATAGATATCCACAAGAATTTGCCCTGAAGATCTGCTTTGAAGACCTAAGCACATGAAGTCAAGAAACAGAAACATAGACAAATAAGACATGCTAATTGAAGCAGCTCAGTTTTCAGTTCAGGTTTCCTAAGCAGGACGTTTGTAAAGAAAAACACATCTTTTGAGAGTGGAAGACTACAGAAAAATAAAAAAGAAGTTCTGGAAGTATATGAGTTTCTGTGTTGGTATTGACCTACTTCAAATGTAGAAGACCATTGGGGAGGTTCAGAGTGAGGGGTTCATTTTTATTCAGAATAATACTGAAGGCTACATTGTGTTCACAGCAGTACTCTGCACTAATACATGTCTTTGTGGTTTGGATTTTAAAATCTCAAGCACATCATGGTTTCATCCTTGCTTAAAGTGACACCCCACTGAATCGCTTCTAAAACTTAGTTCAGCAGAAAATTCCTTAAAAAGCTAATGTTTTGAAAATTTTCCAGAAGCCTACCCATTTCATAACCCTTCTGACAAAGCATTAATGACATCCTCATGAAATCTTGCCTGCTTTCCATATATCTTCTCTGAGTGCCTGCTCAGGAAGCCAGGTCTCCAGGACTTCTTGCTCTTTGAGAGGAATTCTTAGCTGAAAGAGGGAGTCAGGAAGCTCAGAGTTTAACCTTCCAAGTTTTACCCAGTTTCATCGCTGTGAAAGCAATGATTTTATATACCTTCAAATAGTTTTCTTTTCCTTCTTTATGAGACTTCTGATGTTTATTCAAAAGTGAAATTAATTATTTTTCTTCAGCACTTCTGAACATGTTGCAGAACAAAAATACCAGCTTTTGAACACCATAAATGCTAAACAACAAAGTGAAAAATTGACACATGCCTTTCAGCCATTAAGAAACCGTATGGAATGAGATGTCTTACTCGCATATTGTCAAATGTGTGCATTTTGGGGGAAATTCCAGTAAATTAATGAATGAGTTGAATTCACATTAAAACTTCCATTGAATGGTGCCTGTATTGCAATACTTAACAAATGTTGCTTGTGTTATATGGAGCAGAAGAAAATTAGCTGCAGTTTGGGGTGAGGGGAATGTATAATTTGGTTTTGGTAGTGCTTTTCAGGGAATGGCACAGACATCTGACTTCTTGATTTTGTAGTCGAATTTGTGGATGAATCAAATGATCACGACAAGTAACCCTATTAAAATAGCAACTTAATATTTTATCACATTTTGTTACATGGTCTTATAAAAACATGGTATTTTTAAGATGATGCTATCTAAACTGCATAAGCTAGGTTGTAGAAAGGTATGGAAAAAAGACTTAGCAACAACAAAGTAAACTACACTGAAATAGGCGAATTAGGGAAATTTTAAAAACAGAGATTGAACTCAATCCTGGAAACACAGGTAGGTCAGGCTGCTGTGTTGGACCTCTAAAACAGAGTAACAATTTCATGTGGCAATCACCGTTAGTGAGTTGATCTGTATTTTAAAGGACAAAAGTGCTGTAAGAATAAGCTACTAGGACAACCTCTTATGGTAAACATATCCTACACTATACAAAATCATAATACTGTGTGGTAGCTTACAAGTTAAGTGCATACAGGACCAAAAGGTGGAGTCATCAAAGTAACTTCTAGTTTAGAAACTTGAGAGGAACAGACAATTATCATTGTATAAATTTATATTAATTTTATTTATTTTAAGGTAAGCTGATCCTCAAGTAAAGTAATTTTAAAGTAGCCTGAAAAGCATATTTTATTTTTGAAATAAATTCTGAAGAAAGCAGGTCACTGGAAGGGCAACATCATGGAGACAGAAACAGCTTGAGAACCACTGAGAGAATACAGCATCTCTTCCCAGCACCCCCATTTGCTGCACGGAAATCACAGTGTACTACCTATTATCCATCTGCAACCAACTTTGAATGAGTCGGCACCTAACGTAATAGGACCTTGCCCCAAATACCCACGTCTGCTTCCTTCATGACCGTCTCTGCCGTGACTGAACATCTCTTCTAAGTTGCCTCATAAAGTCAGGGTATATATTTGCAAAGGGATATATTCCTTAATGTTGAAAAAAATTGGAAAGAAAATTAGGAAATGCTTCCTGCTTTTAGATGATTAGAATATTGTGATTTTTAGCATGGCATGTGTGTATAATTGTGAAAATTCTCAGCTTTTATTATCGTGAGTGATAATTATTATGTGTTACTGCAGCTTGATGTCACTGTGCAACAAAGGTCTTTTTTTTTCTTGTACAATAACAAAACTTCCACAGCTGCAGTCACAACAGTTTTCGTAGTAAACTTTGCTTCCTTTCACAGAAATAACAGCATTTGATTCTTTGGGAAATGTGAAGACAGAGTACTTTCCTCAGACATACACACTGGGATACTGTTTGCTTATCTGTTTCTTTTCAGGTTGGTCTTCTTTTCTGTATATTTGACATAATTAACTAATTTTATTTCTCCAAATATGATTGCAGTTTTTAAATGGATTCAGATAAGAAGCTGAAAAAAATAAAATAGAAGAAATAAAGTGGTGGAAAAAATCAAGATGGAAAAAAAATGATCCTTCTGAAGTCAAAATCCCATTGGCTGATATACTTTTTTGGGGGGAAAATGGTAGGAATAATACCTACATATAAGGTTAGAGGAAAAATAAATCACACATAAGTTAAACGAAAACAGAATTTACTGGGTGAAAATGTACCAGATTGTGCTATCTAGCTGTTCCCAGGGATCTCAAAGAAATCTCTTACGCATGAGTTAACCTTATATTTATTTCTAAGAAGTTAGTGCTAACCATGAAAACTGGTGGATGCCCAGTGTATGGGCAAAGACAAAAAAGGATATTTGCATTTTGTTGTTGCTGCAAGCTGTAATGTAACCTACAAGAAAAGAGGAAGCGCCCACCTGCTGCAAAGTGATGCAGATTCTACACAGGTCTTGGTCCATGACACCTACAATAACACCTGAATAGCATAGTCATAACTATGTATTGCATTATATGTGCACATTTTTGGCTTTACAGAAAAGCTATCATAATGTCAACAGTGTTAAGCTGCTTTCTAAGGAATAAAGTGTGAACAATTTAGTGTGGGCAAGTCTGGCACTATAGAAAGATATGTTGGTAAGAAAAGAGATGTGTCTTTCACAGACCTAAAGATTCCTTTGGGACAAAAGGAAACCCAGATTTAAAATCTCTTTGGACATCAGTATAACCATCTCCTCTGTTGGTTAATCTTCACCTTTTACTACTGACTGTGTCAAATGGTTCTCTCTTCAACAGCAATATCATTGTTTTACTCTAACTATGCAAAAACTTTCAGTGCTTTCTAAGCTGTAGCTAGCTGAAGTTAGCAGTAGCCAGTGTGGGACCTTATTTAATACTTTTGTTAATGAATGCCACAATTAGATTTATATTAACAAAATTTCCTAGACCATGCAAACTGGAAGGCTAATCAGAATACTCTACAAAAAGTGTTGCATGAATGATTCTGAGAAGTGAGCTAGTAGAAATGCGATGATAGCTAACAGCAGTTGACAGCAAAAAATGCTCATTTAGGGTCTAATATCTAGCATTTCTGCCCTAGGCCAGGACCTTTTGTTTTGCCAACAGCTGTGGGAAAAGACTGATGGATACATGGCCACAAGCAGTAACATGCCATCCCAACTGCACTAGTGAGGTATTTCCAGCAGAGATAGGGAAGTTAGAATAGTGTTGTGTTAGGTATGAGTAAGAGCCAGCTAGAATGACTGTGTGTGTCCTTCCGTATTA
The DNA here is from genome assembly GCA_013397975.1 of Machaerirhynchus nigripectus. Classification (NCBI taxonomy): domain Eukaryota; kingdom Metazoa; phylum Chordata; class Aves; order Passeriformes; family Dicruridae; genus Machaerirhynchus; species Machaerirhynchus nigripectus. Next base: position 1,016,541 of record VZRQ01003972.1, on the reverse strand, counting down.
GGTGACTGGATCTAAAGCAGATACAAGAAAGAACTGGTACGGTGATCGAGGAGCTGCAACTTTGATGGATCAGATGAAAGCAGGAAGACTTGGCAAAGCAAAGTCTGGGAGAAGTATATAATTCTACAGTGGTGAGAAGGATAAAGAGCGGGTAGGGAAAGCAGTGTTTCAGCATTATTCAGGTCAATGTTGATACAGACACAAAGGAAGACTGCTGGCCACAAATATATCTATATTTAAAACTAGAAGCTTTTGAACCATCAGAGTGGAGAAGATATGGACAGGCTTTCCTGCAAGAGACCCTAGAAAGCAACTCAGCTAGTTTTACAGTAAGTTTGTGGCAAGTTCTGAATATTTTAGAAATAGGGGGTAGGGAAATATTCCATTGGTTTTGTTTCGGCAGTAATTAAAATGTTCTTAATGTATTGCTGATTGGTTGAGACAGTAAATACTTTAACTTGAATCAACAAGATATTTCTATATAAAGTGATGTAAGTTTTACATTTATGTAATTTGTTGACACAACAGGGAGGAATTCACTCCTCATTGTAAACGATGTGGTCCTAGAAACCTAGTCAGAATAATGGAAGAACTGAAGGAAAACACCACCAGCACTGTGAGGAGTCTTCTATGTTGGTTTTAAGAATTAGCTTGCTGTCTCAGACAATCTGGTTGGGTAAAATTTGGCACTCCAAGAACACATATATAAATGGGCACTTAGTTTTTTTCCTTCTTTATTTTCTTATCCAGAAGACACCCTGAGTATCTCTCAAGGATTGCAACAGCAGAAAACTAAACACTAAATTTAGGTGGTGGCATTTTGATCCCTCTCTTTTCCACAATATTTCTGGCAGCCAGGTCATTGGATTATCCTAAAGGGCAGAAGGCATCGTTTTCAGGATTCTTCCCCATACTGTTCCCTGGTGCATCCATTTTGGAGAGCCACAGGCCCTTTCCCCTAGTATAATATGCAATGAAAGCCAGTGTAGCTGTCGGTAGAGGATAGTCTCTGATGTGGGAATTTAACAATGTGACCGAAGTCGTTCATTCTCTATTTTTCCTCCTCCACTTAGTGGTCACTGAAATGTGCTTAAAATTTTTAAAGCTGTTGCTGTTATGATAGTGTTTCACGAAACCTCTTTCCTTTTTCTTTTCTCTAAACCTAAATTTTGGGCCTATTCTAAATGAACAGTGTCCCTTTGACATTCATGGGATTTATGGGCATGCATGGAGGGAAAATACATCCCTTTGCTGGATTTGAGTCAGGAGGATCCCAGAGGCATATACTGTACTTCTGAATTTCCTTCCGCTTTTCATGACTGTAATTCTTGTGTCCTCTTTTGCATACATAATTGATTAATCTGTATTTTTAAAGGTTTAATACATTTCCTCTTTTTAATCTGGAGGCACATGATTTCATTTTCATTATACTCCCAAGGTCTCTGACTTCTGTTTTCTATTTCCCTACCCTGCCATCTGTGGGAACAAATTAGAGAGAAAACAACACTTTTGGATTATTGGGATAAGGAGAGAATAATAAAAGCAGCAAAGGAAAAAAGAGAATTAAATGCAAATTCAAAGATTCTCTGAAACATGAGCAGGGAAATTAAAATCACGCTTTGTTGTGCCAGCATCTCTCTTGAGCTGTGAGGGAAGACAGCCCATATTACTGCTGGTACCCTATTGCCATAGTTCCCATTAAGACCTCAGCATCCAGGATCCCCCAAAATTCCTACTGATTGAAGTTATTTAATCAACAAATTCCTCAGTTTCCCTGGCCCTACCTCTCTACCTTTTCAAGGCTTAAGAGAAGATCCATGAAGAGACTTAGGGGCTTTTCAGATGCCTAAATGTTGCTGGGCCTGTGCTAATATGTGGATGTTGTGGTGTCCTAAGCATCTTCCACTTTCACCCCTAGGATGTGTTTTGCAGGGAAGCATGACAGCTGGATCATGATGCATGCAGCCCCTCTCAGCAGGCTGCCTGATTTGTGTATTGCATGGCTGGGCACCAAAACCCCAAATCTCTTTATGGAATATGCCCCTGGCCACTCGTCGTACCCTTGGTATGGAGAAAAACCTATCTTTGTACCTTGAGATGGGAGCACATTGTTCTGGTGAATTCTCAGCCCGTGGGCTTCTACTTTTGCAAATCACCACAGAACCAGAGTGAGTCTGGCCCTTTCAACAGATCTGAGTTTGTATTCTTTCAAGTTTCAGCCCTCACTTTCCAAGGAAAATAAATGGAATGAAGTGTTAGGGAGCGAGATTGGGGAGTTTTCATTTCTCACTGTGTGTATATCATGAGTTAAATTGCTAAGAATCAACTTTATCCCTAGCCAAGATGTATTTTTACTTGTAACTCAAAGTAAGAATTAACAACATAGATTCACAGTAATGTAAAATTTAAAAAAAAATTAAAAGAATGAAAAGGCATTCAGCAAGAGCCTTAATAAGCATCTAACAACCATGATGTTTCAACTGACTTGTATGGCTGGCTGTATGGACTCCACAACCCGTTCAATGTCTAGCCTTTCTCAGACAGTCCTTCAGCCTACATCTTTCTTCACCTCTTAAAGATAAGTGCAGCAGCTGGTTCAAACAACTACCCCAAGAAGCTTCTCTAGCCAAAGGTGTAATGACCTCCTCCTTCCTCTCTTTTCCTGTTTACCTGCCCTTGGTCTCCATGACTGGGCACTGAGCATTTGGAAATTAGCTCATTTCCTTCCCCCACCGCTTAAGCTTGCTTGATTATTATTTCTATTGTGTTTGCACCTTTTTTCTACCTTCTGAAAACATGCTGGTACAGCTTTATGTGGTACATCATGAGGCATATTGAAAATACAATCTTCTTGCCAGAACTGTAGCTATCGTCATTCCACGAATGTCACATAAAAGCTGTAAGTGATATATGAATGGTGATGGTGGAACTGGGAGCCTTGGGCATCCGTTCCCAGTGGGACTTTAGGACAGAGGCTGAGGTAGGAAGGAGGGTGACTGTGTACTTGCCTGGTTTGTTAATGTGCTGATGGAGTAAATTTTTTTACAATACCAAGTTGTAAACTGCTCTTGTGGTTGATATCCTTGAGTCTGATCAGGAGTTTACAAGGCTGAGATAGCAAAGGGGTTTGTTGGAGTGGGCTTCCCTCAACACAGGGGAGTGAATCCCACTCGCTGTCCCAAATATGAATTAAATGCTTTCCATTTGGATCATGATAATGTGTCTAAACAGGGATGGGAGCAGGAAAAGTCCCCATTTTCCTGACTCAGGGAGGAAAGTCTTTTGTTTTACTTTGTTCCTCTTCCCATGCAACTCATATTCCTTCAATTCCATGGCCCAGTCTCACCAGCAGAAAAGAGTAAACCACCTTTCACTGTTCATACTCTGAGCAGTATTACTGTGCGTGAAGAATGATCATCCTCCTCTCCTGTCCCCCAATGACTTCTCCTTGGCAGATGAATAGAGAGTAGGACATGGTACCAGAGATACCAAGGTGTCACACCAGTGTAAACACCCCTACTGTGTCTGGGCTTATCTTATCTCCTTAGCAAGGTGTGTGAAAGGAATTAGTCAGTAATTTGTATTGTCAACAATGCTGTCTAGCCAAAGTGCTGATCTTGAGAGGAGAGATGGGCTTTGTGCTACCCATCAAGCTCAACTAGCAAAGAAATTGGTGTTTTCCTAACATGGATTTATTTTAACTGTTCAGCTGCAAGTACACATGGAGGCTCCAATGCAGATCTAGAAACTTAATCACATTTCTCAAGCAGATCATCAGGTTACAAATATTGCATCATCAATATGAAGTCCCTTTGGCTGACCACCCTGCAAAACCCAGTCCTTTAGGTTTTGCTATGTAGGCACGTCTGAGTGTCATGCATGCTCTGCTAGCTCATGTTCTCAGAGACTTTGTAATTCTCCATTGCACAACTTGGGGAGGGGAGAGGGAGTGTGTAAAAAACTGTTTTCAGTTGTTTTCGTGTCTACCTAAGTGAGCCTCCTTCAGTGCCGGCATCTGTCTGACTTCTGCGGTCTGCTGGAGGTTATTTAGCACTTTTTGCTGGATGTGTTCCATTTCCCTCATCTAAATTTAAAAGGAATATGATTCCTGTTTCATAAGAGAGACAAATGATTACCTAGTAACTTCAGGGGAGAAAGCAGGAGGCCATTTCCCCATAATCTTTTAGTTGACTTGAGTTGTTTTCACCAAAAGCAGATGTCATTCCTGATGATTAAGAAAATGGTATTTTGAACGAAGTGCCATAACCTCCATTCATGAGATAAGGCAACATACCCTCCATTTCCTACATGCCCCTCCTCAGTAGCATCAGTGGGCGTTTTGGGCATAAACAATGAGAGCTAGTACCTGCATTTTAAGCCAATTACAGCTTGAGGTTGAAATGTGTCCACTGGAGAAATGCAGCACGAAAGGGGCTACACACTGGTTTTCTTCTGTGTGTCAGTCCCGCAAGCCACTATCAGAAGGGTGCCATGCACACAGATGAATGGCATATGACCCAAAGCCTTAATGAAGAACAGATTTTCCTGTGTTTTGGGGCTCCAGTACGAATTGCACAAACCTGTACTTAAAAAGTGTCTGGTTTTGAATATGGCAAGTAGAATTACTGTTTCTTGCTGGTTTCAGGGTAACATTATCTCACTCCTAGTGGTAAAGGGAGGAGGATGAGTTTTGGGTCTCATAAACCAGTGTTGCTGCTCTTGTGAACTATTTAAGTGGGCAGGGGCTTTAGAGGTGTTAGTCAGAGACTTTTTCAGACCTGAGTCCTCAGACTGCACTGCCTGAGCTGGCTGGTTCTCCTTACCCTTGTCCTTTTGTGAAGTCCATCCTCACACAGACCGAAAAAGAGCAGTCCTTTTCATGGTGCACTGGCAGAGCAAGGTGGAGAAGACAGATGTGAAAGGAGTGTTGGCTTCACTGCCCTGTTGCTGGCCCGAGTAGGTCACCTTCCATGCATGCTACCTGTCTCTAGTGGTTTCTGGCACATCATCGGTGTGTAATTGTCCACCTACCACAAAGGAGGTGCTGAGGAACAAAATTTCCTAGGAGGAGGGTGTAACATTATTTTCTGTTCAAGACATAATGCAGCCATAAACATTTTATACTCCACTCACATCCATTATCTATTGCAAAATTTTATCTTCATTTTGCACCTCTAAATAGAGTTCAACAGATTTTTTTTTTTGTGAAAGTGTTTTGTTTGCTGTTTTAGGCTTAATGAGGCTGGCTACTGGTGGGGGGCAGGTGAGGGGGAGGGGGAAAGTATCTTTATAAGCTCCCTACTCCTTTAACATTAGTGTGGGAAATAAAATGGGGTTTTTTGCAAGCAGCTGAGCTCTCCAGAGCGATTCCACTAGGCTCCATTCTCCTTTTATCAATGAAACTCAGCTGATTTCAAGTTGGCTGCTTTCCTCTCATGGGGAAGTCACACAAGATCCTTCAACTAACTTAGAAAATGCTTTATTCTGCATCTATTTCCATTGAAAAGTTATCCTAATTGAATCAGTTTACCTTTTGAAACATTAATTAAATTAAAAAGATTTGGTGTTGCCAACAAAACAGAAAAAAGCTTTTTCAATGTACAGTGGAAATCAATTATCCTGTATCTGTGGATATAAATGAAAGAATATTATTGTAGTTTCATTTTGTTTTCTTGGGGGGAAGAAAGTCTAATTGTTTTTTAAATGAAATGTTAAGTAGCATAGTTTACCAAGAAGTTTAACCACAGTCTGGTTTGATATGTGTTGCACAGCTGGAATTAGAAACACACACAAAAAGAAAGAAAAAAAATTGAAACCACAGGGCTATTAAGCTGAGACAGAAAAGAAGCAATGAAATTTGCCTTGCTTTTATTTTTTTCACTTAAAGATACTATTCACTTGGATAAACAGTATAGTCTTTGTAAATAAATAAATTTACATTTTTAACAACAACAAAACAAAAAAAAAGAAAAAAAAAACAGAAGAAGGAAATAGGAAAAACCCAAACCAAACAAAACAGTGAGAACATAGGGATCATTAAGTATGTGATTTCACACAAAAATACTGTTAATTAAGGGCAACACCCAGCAGAAGGAATCTGGGAAAGAGGTTGAAACAAGAAACAAATATCATGTCCTTCAAGTTTAATTAATTTCTTTGGACAATCTCCAAAGTTGTAAGGGGGAAGGAAGAAAAGGAACAATAAACAGCCAAAGGAAGGAAAATATGAAAAGGGAGAGTTACTGAAATTTGAAATTGTAGCATTTGCAGAAATTTAGAAGTCAGTATGTTTTCCTCCCAAAAAGCTGTAACTAAAACCTGAGAGGTTGGGAAAATGAAGCTTTATGTGTCTAAACAAATGGGCTCTTTCGAAGTACTTGTAACAGCTGGATGCCACGGCAGCTTCTTCATGCTGCACAAAGTCGTTTTGTGGCAGAACACTCAGAAAAGTGGTTCATGCTTGTAGGAAATACATGCTGCTTCCATGCATTCTAATTGCCTGAGTCGTCACTGTCTGCAGCCCTGACCATACCCACAGCAAAGCGCTTCCCACTGGTTTAGCAGTGCCCTCAAGTCAGTTTGTAGCTGGAAATAGGACCAGTGCAGCCACAGAGGAGTAGCACAGTGATGTGCCCCTGGCAGAGCAAATCCCTGCCAGGTCTTACTGAAAAAAACCCCAAAGCCAAAAGAAATGAGTCAAAGCAAAAGAATACATATTCTTTTCCCACTCCATTTGCCTGCTTTTTTTTCCTTTTTTTTTTTTTTTTAATGTATGGAAGTCATCTTTTTCTTCCCCAGTATGAACCAGTTCCTTCATCTTGAATTCAGCTCCTGCTGCTGTAACGAACTCATGAAAGTGCCAGTTGTGGGCTCATGTATTTCTAGCCTCTGTTTTTTTTCTTTAATATTTCCTCAGTTTTCCAGTCAGATATCTGACTCTCTTCCACTCGTATGCCTTCTCTCTTCCTTCTACCCCTAACACTTCCCATCATTGTGTAATGAATCCCTTTCATTGCCAGTCACTTCCCTAACTCTGCAGTGGAAGCTGAATTTCCTTGTCTGGCCTCAACAGCCCTGTTATTTCCCACAAGGTTTTAAGAGCTTTTCCCAATGTAAGTGATGGGGCAAAGCCTGCCAGGGCAGTAAGTAGCCAGAGGGTGGAAAACAAATGGATTTAGAAGCTCCAGGTGTATCAGTTGTGCTGCAGATTGCAGGAGGAAGGAAGAGATAGGCAGTGTGGACAGATACAGTGAACTTGTTTATGGTGAGCACTCACGGGACTGACAAAGATCAGTTGCTTAATGGAAGTGGGTTCCCTACAAACACTGAATAGATTCCTGCTCAGTTTCCTGTGTGAATATTTTTGGCAGAATTACATTCTGTCTATTAAAATATTCATAGATAAGCAAAATTCATTTTGAAAGGCATCTTTTAAAGATGTAGAAAGAGTGACTTCAACAATCCAAGGAGCTCCCTGACTCCTGTGGGATTTGAGGATACTCAGCTTTGAGGATCATTAGACCAAAAATATTATGTGTATATTAGTGAAGAAGCAGGAATGCAAATAGAATTTCCTGGACTTGAAAAAATAATAGTTTGGTAAGTTGCTCTAAAGAATGCTAACCAGATTTTTTAAAGTGTTTATTTGTATTTATTATTGTGCAGTCTAAGAGGGGAATTAAACATCTGGGTAATGATGTGTTTACAGTTTAAAAAACATCCTAACGGTCATACCCCTTCCTCTGTAGAAACACTTGCACACTTCTAAACAAGATACTTGTTTCTCTGTGTTGTTTATTGATCTACTGTCTGGCTAATACACCACTTGAGAAGATTCTGATTCAAACATACCTCTCATGTAAGCAGATGCAATGACATCGAAATTGGTTGCAAGTCTGGCCCTCTGAGTTTGCTTGTGAAAGACATTAACTTGACAATGACCCATCAGAAATACCTATTTGTTTTAGTTCAAGTCTGCCTCATTGAAACCAGATTTACACCGAGATAAGTTCAGTGAGATCAGCAGAATTGCTCTGAACGTGCTCTAGGATGATGAAAAACAAGCATACTTATTTTTAAAGAATTCCTTCCCAATGTCAACACTTACGAGAATTAAAAATGTTCTTCTTTTAATATGTCACTCACATTGGAAAGTGAAATGAGAGCAACCTATTTATACCAGGAGAACCAGGTTCTCTTGGATTGTATGCAGTAACAGTTATAACAAGGAGAAGTTTTGAGCACTATAAAGGAAGTTTTAGCCTTTTTCAGCCAGAAGAGAAGGGAAATCTAGAACCTTATTCACTAAGAGATTAAGACTGACATTCCCAAAGTCAGTTTGGGTATTTAGATATTTACCTTGCACTAAAATTAACAAGATTTTTGTCTAAAACTTTTTAAGCACTTTCCCGTACCCCCCATCAGATTTGGACTCTAGCCTAGCCACAAATGTATCTGGAATCTTCCTAGGATTAGACTAGAAATACTGTGTTACTGTCTGTACGAAAACGTGACTCCGTATATGGTTGCACATTTGAATCTTCAGTAACAGATGTAACATTGCTGTATGATAAGAAAAACCTTAGCAAATGATGTAGGAAGGTGGGTGCCAATTTGGTGATTTACTCTACCTGCATTTCAAAGGCAATCCATTTGAAATATGATGAAAGGTGGACCATGTTCAGCCTGACATTGTTTGAAAAGCTTGTCTATACCGCATCTTTACATAGCACTAGGGAGATGATGCTTTCAAAGCAATCCCTGTCTCACAGGTCAGTATGGTGGAGAAGGGTAACACTGTTTCAGAAAAATAAATATTTATTTTATTTTTCTTCGCAGCCCATTGGTTGTCATCAGGGTTGCCTTGGTGGAATTTTTTTTTTTTTTTTAGTTATGAGAAGCATTGTGAAATCTTCAGATTTTTGAAAAGTAAGGCAAAGTAAGATTGGCATTGAAATAGGGAAAATGGCTTCATCAGTACTGTGTCTAACAGAGTGGTACTCTGGTCTCAGTTGTACACTAAAGAAAAAGAATTCACAGTGACTGAGATTTTGTATGAAACCTACAATTCTAAATCCTTTATCAGGAAAACATTGCTGGTTAATATATTTTATTCAGGATTATGAAAATCACTCTGGGTCTGTTGTACAAGCCCAGACAAGTTTGGGCACCTTGATGTTCTGCAAGAAAAGAAATGAGAAGAAAGAGAGGGGGATAAAAAAAAGGCCTTATTCCCTATAGAAAGGAGGGGTTTCTTAGCTCGTGAAATGGAGTCTAAGTAGTAGCAGCTTCACAACTGACCTGGGAATAAGGGCAAGGGAAACTGCTGAAGGCAGAGCAGTCCAAATGTGTGCCCTTCAGCTCACCACAATTTTCTCTGGGGCAGGACCTTGAGGTCCTTTATCTCTGGCCCTAAACTCAAGAGGAGCAGGTAATGAGAACACGAATGTGTGGGTTACTGTGTGTTGTTGGTCTTGCAGATAAAGTGTAGTGCTGGTTTTGTCTTTACTGATTTGGTTGGACGGATTGGTTGTCTCCCCTGACACACGAGGTTGGGGCACTGGGGCGGGCCAGCTGGCGGCTGTGCCATCCAGATTAGACTGTGTTGTTAATAATGTGGGGAAAACAATCAGGAGCTATGGTAGGGATAATATCTGCCCCTTTGGGAAGGTGTGTACCTGCCACTTATTACTCATGTTCCCAGTTCTGGTTAGCTTTCTGCATAACTGCAATCCAAGACTAATTGAGAAGGACATTTTTCTTCACATTTATCTCTGGTTACCCTTTCTCCAAAGCCGAGCTCATTCCTGTGATTCATGCCTTTATCATGTGCAGACTCACCACTGCCTTCCATCTCAGGCCTAGTGGGAGAAGCTTCCAGCTGGGCTGCCTTGCTCTGAGCACACAGTGGCTTTGATTTGTTAAGCTTCATGCTGTCCTAAAGCTGGCCTACCTGCAAGGATGGCTCTTACCCTCTGCCAAGCATCTTCGCAACATCAGTAGCATTCCTCTGCCTCTAGCAGAGCCCTGGGGAGGAAGGCACCCCAGTAAGTCCCTGAGCTTCTTCCAGCCTGAGGGCATCACATTTGCGGCTAACAGGCCCTGTAGCAGAGTTCATCTCTTTTTCATGCTTGGGAAGGGGCGAGGAGTTCTTGTCCTTCTCTGCAGAATAGGCTTGTTGGGTTTTTTGCTATTCAGGGTCTTGAGAAGCTACAGCCTCATTTGGTTACCACAAGTCTCAACAGATTTTTCAAAAGATAGCAGACCAAATACAGGACCAGTTTTTGAAGTTTTTATTCAGCTGATCTTGCTGAAGGCAGCTTTCTCACTGATGTCTACCAGACTCAGGCAGTAAAAAAACAACAAAGAGGCAACTGGATAAGGACTGCAGAGTATGGCCCACTGATCTGCACCCAGGCCGAAGGAGCAGAGCACACAAATCAATCACCAGGTTTGATACCTGGCCTTATAAAAACTTACTGGAATAGTATGTGTTAGTGTACAATGCACCTGTGACTCTGAAGCCAACACATTTTCTCCCTGCTCCATAGAAATTGCCTGGTTTAGACCATAAAGATATGCTGCTGTTTGTGTGGTACATAAAGAATATCAATATGAAAATAATTTATGTGTGATCCAAGAGTTTTTAAATAAAGTCCACATTCTCTGGACATTGCTTCTATTCTTTCTGAACAGATATAAAGAGTGATATAATTGCATCAAAGATCATACAGCACAGGTAGGTTGCTGGCTGTCTGTACCCTCCTCAAGTAGGCTGGGCTCTGGATAAAGGAATTTTAATGGTTTTATACAGCCTGTGATATTAGACTGCTCATATATTAGCTCTCAGCACATCCTCTTACACAACCCAGTGTGGTAGAACAAATTAATCACCCTTTGGCCTGCTAAATGGGATTTGGAGGGCATAACTATAAATTAAGCTTTCCTCAACTCCACCTCAGAATGTTTCGTCCTCCATATTGCTCATGAGTCATACCTTCTCCAAGCTCTGCAGAGCTGAGTAAATCCTGTTCATTGTCTTCCTGCGCACAAATGTTGAAGGTCTACCTTGACAGTTGGAGGTTTTCTGTTTGTTTTCAATTGTTTGTGCTTCTCTTCCCTGCATGGAAACGGCAGGTAGAAGCTCGCAGCTTTGCGGTTGGAACAGAAAACAGTAAAGATTTTGCCTCAGTATTGCCTTAGCCCAGTTTCCTATACAAACAAGATTCTCTCTGGTAGGCTCCAGTGTGTCTGAGGAATAATGTAATTATGTGGTTATCACCTCGAAGCATTAGGCATATTTTTTAGCTACAGTAAGCTGAAGAATCTCATCTTCTTTGGGATTCTTTGGGAAACCAGTATAGAGGACAAAGGACAGGCTCAGTTTGCTTGCAGTGGTCTGTGCTGCTGAGGAAGTTTCATAAACAGGGGTTTTTTTCATGTTTTAATAGCAGAAGTATTGTATGAGATACTTCTATCAGGCAAAGGTGAAGAAGGCAAAGGCAGAAGTCAGAGGTGAGGTCACTGGCTGCCAGGAAGGAACCACAGATGGAAGGAAGCACTGCTCAGGGAGCTGGCAAGTCAGAGCCCAGGTGGGATTTGTCTCACCAGACAGTGCTGGGGCAGCCAGATGCTTACCTCCTCCCATGACTTCCTTGCAGTCGGCAAGATTAATTGGCCCTGGATTTCCAAAGACTGATTCATCCTGTCTCAGTCACCTGTTTTAGGAGAGATGAATTGCAACACAGGGACTATCAAGGGCATCCAGATGAGAAGTTCAAACTGGACAATGAGCTTTTAGCCCAGTAAAATACAGTTGACATGATGTCTGCTCACAAGTATGAGTGAAGCTTAGGCTCTTTTGCACAGTGGAATGCACTGCCCAAAAGCTTTAATATACTTTTATATATTTAGATGGACAAGTATCACAGCTACAAGTTCTCCACAAAGCTCTCATTGCTCACCAGCATAATTTTTATCTTGTTACTTTGCTTTTCTGTTTTCCATCCATTAGCTGATCTTAATCTATATCTGGGTCATAGTATGAGTAGTTGTGAAGTTGTATATGGTGAAGGATGAGTAGAGCTCTCTGTCATCTTTTGATTCTATTACTGTCTTCTGCTTATGAGTTTCCTTTGGTTTATGTACTTGGGAAAATGAAAAGTACCTTCCATTTCTTTCTTGTCAAATTTTTCCTTGTGTACTGTCCTCCGATTTCCAGTTCTTAACTCAAGTATCCCATTATGTCATGTGGGTGTTTGTGAGTACTTATTTCTCTTTGTTTAAACTCCAGATCCCAGAATCCTGCTAGCATCAGCAATCATAGTGCTTTGTACTGTGTATTCCCTGCCTTCACAGTTGCAAAGCAAAATTTTAAGTGTAGTGCAGTTTCATTTTCTATAGCATTCTTTTCACTGAGTAACCAGAAAGATCTAAGAAATTTCAGTAGTATTTCAGTTGAATTTTTATCTTTTTTAAGCACATCTCATGATGTATCAGAGTCAAATTCATTGGTTTCAAACACTTTGATATTTCTATTTTTTATTAGGTACTGTGTGGTATCATGTGCATCATTTACCAAATACATTCAGAAAGCTACATAAAAATGGAAGTGGTTTGGTCCTGTTTGTGTTCCTGGTAATTAATATTTTAAAATGTAGGAAGAATATGATTTCTAAGTCTAGTTTAATAGTTCAATAAAGTAAACAAATAAACACAAGGGCAGAATAAAATTGAGAGGGTGAAATAACAGATCAAGTAAAAGGGTAAGAACTCATCCACCTACTATAGCTACACTTTTGGAAAGGGAAAAGTTAAAAACTTACAATGAACATAGGATAGATGCACATTATGGTATTTGGTATTCTTCTTTTGGATTGTGCTTCACCCTAAATGCATGTAAAATTTTTGTCTCATTTTTATTAGTTTACTTTTAGACTTTGAAATATTCTGAAAGCTTGCTTTTTCTCCACAGCTATTTGTGGTGGTTACTTGAACTGATGACGATAATCATAAAACCATGGTTGGTCTCCATTGTAAAATATTCTATGGCCTTTGATGGAGCACTGGTCTTACTGTGCTGGGTAAATGTACAGATTTTGAAGAGATATTTCCTGCCTAAAAACTCTGGTGATTTTTTTCTAAACTTGTGTTTGGCTTTGTCTTACTGGTTCAAAACTCAGGACTATATGTTATAGCACCTCTCACATTGTTTTCCTTGTCTGCTGTTTTCTTAGTTGGCCAATTGCTGGTCTGTGTCAGCACCAATAACAAGTTAGCACCAGCCTGCAATGTTTATTCAAGTAAAATTCACAGACTTTTTGTTTGCTTGAGCACTACAGGACAGAAACCTTTTAGGTTCAAACAAAATAACATGTAGCTCTTCCAACTGTCATGTATACTTTAGATATTCTTGCCAACTGTTGACAAACTTGAGGCATGTTGACAAAGTATCATAATTTCCTAAGGAAAATGCCCTTCTATCCCTTATTTTCCAAATAGTTTCCTTAGGATGCGATCCTGCAAACATACAAAGGATTACTATTTACCTTCAGTGTGCAGGTAGCTTCAGCAAATTCAGAATTTTCTGTTGAAATTATATCCCTCATGCCCACCAAAACCTATGGCAAAATTGCATCCACTTCAATGAAACCTGGGAGCCTTGATACTGAATTGGGAGGCAAGATTCATATTTGACATGATTGATGAAAATGTGACATCTGCTTTCACTGAAGACTTGCCGACCCCTGGATGCCCTGGCTTGCTGAAGAACCCTGAAAAGAGCCAGAAAGTTGAGTTATTGTTACAATGCCCACCTGGCATTGTATTCCACTCCAGACTGCTAGTGGTGAGCCTTACAGCCAGACCAGTGCCAAGGATGGCTGGTTTTGATCCATAGGGCTCCTTTCCAAACTTCCAATTTGTATAACTAGCAAGGTGTATTTTTGAAATCTGTCTACATAGTCTTTCAGTCCAAGACCTAAAATTGGGATAGAAAGAGCTCAACTTTACTGTATTTTATCTTTCTTACTTTTGTGACTGAGAAATTTGAAAAGTAGTACCAAAGAACTAAATATGATGATAGTTTCAAGAAAAGGGGACATACTGTGGGATCGGTTGTTATCCTGAAATCCCATATTTGGTTGGCTTGTCTTGCTAAAGGTGTTTAGGCAAGGGTGTGTCATTAAGCCCTGGTAAAAGGAACATGGCATATCAGTGTATATTTTTTTTTGCTTCTGAAGTAGCAGGTCCTTGCTTCCATTTGAGCAAGACTGCGTGAACTTAAGCTGCAGATTCCTTCTTGTCTCCAACTGAGATGTTACTCAGACTTCCAGTCTGGGGAGGAGAGAGGTGTAATTTGTGTTACTCCCTTGTGAAACAGTGCAAATCTCCTGCTAATCAGTTCTTCCCAGGCTTTCATGAACGTTCTTCATTACGGAAGAGGGAAAGAGAGAACTCAAATAGTCTGACAAAAATGACACGCAAGGAAAAGTAACTGTAGGGAAAATGAAAGGCTCTGACAGCATTTTGGTATGTGTATGTGTACATGGGACTGTTGCCCTCTGCCATTAATGGGAGCTGTGCATGCTGCTGGGTCACACACCAGCAATAACTTGATCTGCTGTGAGCACTTGATCACCTGCCTGCCAAATTAAGCAGACAGAGCTTGTGCTGGTTTTGTGTTGACTGCAGAGGAATACAAGAGATCTCATCTGGTATAAATCCTGACTGCACAAGCTCCTTAGTATTTCTCAATGTCCTGACTTTCTGTCTACAGAACAGCTTTATATGGAAGTGGTGTGGCATTTTTTATCCAGTACTAGAGATTATAAAGTGAGATTTAGTGTCTGTCTGAACTGGAGCCTGATATGGAGAACAACAGTAGTAAGGGTGGGAGCACAGGCACTGGCAGTCCCTTCAAAGTATTGTCTGATGCAGTATATGCATTTTATTTAATCCATTTGGTGGGTGCACAGTTCAATGTCCCAGTCAGAATGAGACTAAATCAGCAACTGGTATAGACAGATAGATGTGAAACAGAGATTGAGAGAGGTAGATATAGATAGATACATCACATGAGGTCTTGATGGATGAGAAATTCATGCTTTAGATTCACTAATCTTAGATGTCTGCTGACTGGATATCATCAAATATGTTGCACTGGATCTTTCTGTAAGGACAAATGTCCACCAAGGACAGATTAAGACCAGTAGATTGGCTGGATTCCTGACTAGATTGGAATCTGCAGCCAGGTGACCAAGAGGATAAACTAGCAATTCTCAGGGCCCCTTAATGCCCATAGGATGCAACTTGATTTACAAAGGCTTTTGTCACACCTTACCTGAGACAACTTTAACTGGGGATGATCTGCTAGTAGTGTAGTAGAAGAGCATTAACATATTATGAAAAAGACATTGGCAAATACCCACTAAGCAGTGTCTCTATAGCTATGCAAGGCCAGGATGAAATTACTTAGAAGCTGTTAATCTATTTTTTCTATTGTCATTTAAAAAAAAGCAAACAAAGCCATTGTATGTGCATTTGGACTAGAACAATGGGCATTCACCACCTGTTGAAATAATTATTTAAGAGGCTGACAAAAAGTCTGAAGACTACAAGCTTTCCTTGGTATTTGAGAATGCTTTAAAATGTTGGCTAGTAGCTTTAAAGCAAGGTGAAAACCTAGTCACTTCCTAGGGGAGTGTCTGAATTCACCTCAGAATGTGTCTGTCCAATACACTGCATCAACAACTGGCAAAAAAAGACATTTTGATGGATCCTTTGTATATGTGATATTCTCTCCATCCCTCCATCCTGACTGACACTAGGCAGTGTTAACATAGGGTTGGATATGCTAGAAAAAACTGTCTTTTTTTCTGATAAAGGTGATTTCATTCAAGGAACTGGTTTAAATTCTACCAGAACAGTCTATATAAATTACATCTCCTGGAGAAGGGCTATACCCTACAAAATACTGCTAAATCCTTTCACATGTAGTTCAATGGCTCAGTTGGGGATAAAGATGAGACAACTCCCTAGAGAGAGGCTGAAAGTATCCCAGATCATTTAAAGGGGATGTTAATGATGATCTAACCAGTTATAACAACCTAAATATCACCACTGTTAGCAATTTCATTTCTTATTCTACCACGGCAAAAAGGAGATAAACAGAATATTTATGCCAATTCTGCGTGAAATGTTAGGATTTTTGTGTCTTTCTTGGAGGTAGCCTGTTAGAGACACTCTGCTTTTCCCCATATGCTACCTGCCTGATAATTAACATGTATAGGGTGCTTTTAAGAGCAAACAAAGGAAACTCACTCTGCTTGTTTGTTTGGTGTGTTTATGGTCATATATCAAAATATCTCAGGCATTTTAATTTCCTGGAAAACGAAAATATTCTTCAGAAGAATGTTCATAGTAATGAAGTGTTTTAATGAAAACTTATATCTAAAGTCAAGGAGGGTAAAAGTATTTTGAGCAAAACTTGGTATTTAAGAGATGGAGAGCTCAGACTTTCTATGTAGACAGCCCAAAAGTACAGAATTTTCTGCGTAAAATAGCCCTTTTTGTCTGTGTGTAATCCCCAGCTCTTAATATTCCTTCAGTAATCACAACAGAAATTGAAAAAGAAATATGAAATTTTATATATTTACAAGAAAGAAGGGGCTAAAAAAATTACTGCATTTTGATCTGTTTAATTTCATTATACAGCATTCAAAAACACCTAGTGATGAATATATGTTATAAATAGCTAGGTTAGTTAGATTAGACTTTCAGAGAAATAGGATGGCATGCAAGAGATGATCTGCTAGAGTAGAAAGATAAATCTGATCACTAGGGATCAGTCCTTTCTCCACTGAAATCTAGCAATGTCCCCAGTGTTAGCAGAAGGAGAAAGACACAGAGGTTCTTTGCTATGGACTGCCAGAAGGAACTATGTATATCAAGTCTGTGAAGGGCTACAACGAGCATCCTTAGAAAACTCAGACTCTTGAATGAAGGTTGCTACTTTGACACATCTGGATATTTGCTGATAAATTTCCAGGGTTTTTTTCAATGGCAGTAATAACAATCAAAAATCCAAATGATGAAAGGATCCAAAGTTACTAATTTACACTAGTGTGCAGTGGTACATCAGTTTATCATTCCTTTCAAAACTAAGAGATTCCAAACAATTAGCTCTTTCCCTACTCAGGCCCAATCCCATTTGCCTTTCCTAAACCAATTCTCCGATAGTAACTGCAGATGAGGTTTTTGCCCTGACCTTTACATCCTTCCCAAATGTGATCACCACCACACACCAGTTCTGCATCGCACCTTAGGCCGTGAACATTTGCTTGTGCCCCCAGCTGCAACTTCTGCAGACTTTGAGGATTTTGACATGGTACCATCTCATACCCCTCTTCTTCTTCCACTAGGTACCTTTTGAGACCTCTCTGCTGTGTGAGGCAGCCATGCAACAAGGGAGATGCATAGGTGGGGGCAAGATGCATTGGTCAAGTTCTCTTGTGATGGATATTGCATAAATGACCAGAAATCTGTGCCATTGCTCCATATTCCAGTGCTTCACCTGAGGTTGCCCCTGTGAAAGCACAGCAGACCTGTCCATTTCATAGAATTTATTCCAGTAAGGTATTTGCCTACTGGCAAGAAAGTGACTGTCTAAAAAAGCTTTGTCTTCTGGTGGATGTCACCTGTATAAATAGCAACACATAAGGTCCTTGAACGTGTCCTGTAGAGTATTCACTGGGATTGGAGAGAAAGTGGAGGGTGGTGCAACTGGGAGTGGTGACAAGACTGGCTCTTGGTGTCACTGAATAGCAGGTCTTTTGCATGCATCCTATTTGAGCAGAGTCCCTGCTCCTTCTGGTTGGGCTTTCCTGGAACAACAGGTGCAGCAAAAAGGGAATACAAGCACACAGCCTGGAGGTCTGTAATTTTCCAGTCAGAAGCTGAGAAGTGGGGACACAAGGTAGGCTGAAGAAATGCAAAATATTGTGCATGTTATAACTTATGGCAGAAATCTTCTGTGGTTGTGGCATATTGTATCAGAGAAATGAGTTTTGGCATGGGTCAACAGGTCTTCTGCAAGAGCCAATTCCTACTTGCAGGGAAACATCACAGGCCTATCTCAGAGGCCAGTTTCTCTTGGAGGGGCAATCTAGACATGTGGAAAAATCATTGCATTTTATTAGTGTGTAGTTTTACTCTTCCCATTGCATCTTTCAAGTATGATTCCTCTGAATCAGACATGAGAGATGATAAGAAAGGCTACTCCCTGAACAGAGCTGCCCATTTTCGTTTTGTTTAATTGAAGGGTCTTGGATGCTCTAAGCTTCTTTTGCACTCTTCATTATCAAGGTGTTGAAACATTTACAATATGTTTCAAATGGCAAACGTCACCCACTCACCGTCAGTTTTTATTTTCTGCTTGGCCTGACCAGACACAGGCACCAGCAGAAACTTCAGATATTGTTTCTTGTGTTTCCCTTCTCTCAAGACTTTCACTGCTCTGAAATGCATCAGAAGGCTGTTCTTCATAAGCAAACCTTAAGGCATTCTATCACCTCTTTAGTTTTTAATATTTTTGTCTTAACGTAGATGCAAGTTGAGTGTAAAGAAATGCTTGGGATTTTTATTTTTTATCTCAAATTAGAAATATGTGTCTTGAGCAGAGTTGGTGTGAATTGTATCAAAAACAAACAAACCAAAACTAAAAACAAATTGTTTTATGATGTAACAAGATGTCCAAACTCTGAGGAAATAACTTCTTTTTTAAAATGTCTAAGATAAATACTGATTTGAAGGCCCAGGCTCAATTTAAAATCATGCCCCAGTTTGAATGTCTTTTAAGCTATTATTAAAAGCAGTATCTTAACATCAGCAATACTGAAGTATAAATGGTTAGACAAACAGGATTTTCCACATTAATTTGTTTCTTTTACAAAGTAACATTTTGGATGTTGGTTAATTTCCCCTGTTACTTTTAAGGGTTTTCATTATACAAAGAGGAAAAAAAGAGTTTAAGAAAATTGATTGCATAAAATAGAAAGGAATATGCAATAGGCAGAAAATGAGAGAAGGGTACAATGGGCTGAAGGAATCATATTGCTCTTAAACAGATCTGTAAAGGGACCTGAGGTTTGCCTAATCACTCTGCACACCACCAACCCCCCAGCATATATATATATGTATCGGAGAGTGGTATGCATGTTGCATAAAGTACATACATACGGTGGTGTATGTAGTACATATACCTAAAACAAAACATCCGCAGTACTATATCACTATTATCATACATCATGAAACAGCTAACATTTTCCTGGGAACATGAGGCTGGAAAAGGAAGTCATATAAGATAAAAAAGTTGGAACAATATCAGCTCTTCATATTGGTATTCAAATCCTGGTGTTGCACATGCCTCCTCCCTGCGTAGCGCTATGCCTGTCAGTAGTATCGCTTGGGCAACCAGGGGCTGCTGCTTCTGAGCAGAGACAGATTTGTCTCTTGGTGTGCTGTGAAATCACTGGCTATGGAGGCATGGCACCAGGGCACAGGCTCTCATCCTGTGTCCCGGTGCCCGCCTCTAAGAGTGCATGTGCGTGCTTGGCAGCTTGGATGATGTGCACCTCTCACTCAGTGTAAAAGCACCTGACTACCGTGTCTGCCCTGAAAGTCAGTGTGTGCTGACCTGGTGCTGTAAAACCTGCACACAAATAGGCATCCCTGGGATTGCCAGGGCAATTAGTCTGACTGTGCCAGGGACATCCGTAGGCATCTCTCCAAAGCTGCTTCTTTGCACCCAGAAAAGATTTCCAGGTGAAAAACAACTCCAAACCAGTTAGCCTGAGGAAATTAGGGTTGAAATGGCCCTTTGAGTCAGAAAAGATTGCCTTCTCTTTGTTTCTAAAAAAACTCATGGACCAAGTAATCTCAAACCACAAATACCTGCAGCTTTGTTTTGTGATAAAATTAACGTGTTTGATAGTGAGACTAAGGGAAGCTTTATGAAATGCACAGCATCAAAAGCCAGTCTTTCATTTCAATGAACATACAAAACAAACATACCTTTTTTTTCAAGAACCACTAATTTTTTGGGGACTTCCCAAATGCTTAGGGCAGCCTGAGCTTGGGTACCTTGTTAAATTGTATATATCAGGAACAAATCTTTACTTGGCTGTGTTGTGAGCCAGGTTATGAACAAAGGTGCATATGAAGTATTTGACATTGTGATGGCAACAACTTAAATATATATATACATATATATATATATGTATATATATATATACTTTTCCTGAGAGCCAGTCCCACCTTGTAACTTGATGGAAAATGGTTGTGGTAATGTTCATTTATGGTTTCTCAGACTTTAATATCAGGGCAGCCATCTGCAAACTAGAAAAAGGCAAGGTGTCTTGTCAGGACGTATCATTTCCCGAAGGATGGAGATACTGGAACAAATACCATCCTAGTTCCTGCTATTTCTGAACCGCAGCGTGCTTTGCTGTGGGAAACCTGCTCACAAGGAGCCTGGTAGAAGAACGGAGATGAGGGCCAAAGAGGGAGGCAGCGGAGAGCCCTGTTTTGTAGGGGTGAAGGCCAGAGGAGCCTAGCAGGGGAGGCTGGCAGGTGGGCTGGGAAAGGAGGAGCAGGCGAAGGCATCACCGCCACCCTTCCCCTTGCCCAAGCACTTGAATTTTTTCCCCCAAAGAACTATTTTTCAGGCTTAGGTGAAACTTTCCTTTAAGTCCTTCAGTCAAGTCAGCCTGCGGCGCCAGAGCAAACGCGAGCCCAGAAGCCGCAGCACACAGAGAAAACCCACCCCGAGGGCACGTTTTCCCCCCAGAAGCCCTGAATTTTTGGCGGGCGGGAGAAAGGGGTGTCCAAGGCATCGATGCGCGGGAAACGGGGCTGCAGATGCAGGCTGAGCTGAAGGATGGAGCGGGAGAGGAGGGAGAAGGAGGAAGCGCGACCCGAGGCGGAGGGGCCGCTCCGGGGGGGGCCCGCCGTCGCCCCGCGCTGCCTCCTGGCTGTGGGCGGGGTGTCGCCGCCCTTGGGCCGCCGCCGGGGCGGGCCG
>VZRQ01003972.1:956884-994106 GCA_013397975.1 Machaerirhynchus nigripectus | reverse complement strand
GCGGAGCTGCCGATGTGCGAGAGACAGCTGCTGTTTTATTTCCACCCCCTTCTTTCTCCTCGCCCCTACTCTCTGAGCGACTCCCGGGCGTTTTCACGCCCGTGCGGCGGGAGGCCGGCACAAACTTCGCAGGGAGAAAGGCGAGAGGAGCGAGGGAGAATCCGCTGTCACATCTGGCGGGGCGGAGGGGCGCCCGGGGGGCCGTCGTTCCTTGCCGGCTGCTCCCTGCGAGGAAGGGGACGGTCGGGNGGCTGCCCCACGGGAACTCCTCGGAGCCGCCCCGGGCCGGCACCGCGGCCCGGCCCTGCACCGCCCAACTTTGGAGGGAGGGAGCAGAGCGTGTCCGCCGCGGTTCCGATTGTCCCGTGAAGTCGGTGGGGTGTTGGCACAATTCCCGCGCCTTCGGACGGGCCCGCCGGCTCGCAGCTGCTAGCGCCCGCTCCCCAACCCGCGCACCACGTGAAGAGAAAAGGTAAAACGAAACACACGCCCCCCGCTCCCCATCTCACTCCCCAGTTTTGTTTTTAACCCTCTGGTGCGTAGTTTTGATCCACTCCTGCGGGTACGGTGTCCGTGGCCTTCTGCCAGTTTGTATGTAGATATATTTATGTAAAACATTTTCTCCCAGCTCCTTGCCAGCTGTTCCACATTTTCCAGCTGCCACTTCAGTTTGAAATGATGGACTGTACGGATCTCAAAGAGCCTTTTAGTCAGAGGTACGAATAGCTGTCCGTTTGATACACAGTGTCACGTTTTAGAGGTTACTTCACTAAAGGAGTATCAAGTAGCAACCCACTGCAAAATGCTCATCATCGTCGCGCCCCTGCTACTTCCCGCTTCATTTCCAAGGCTCAATAAACACGATTTTTTAAGCTTCAGCGTGCAGACTTCGTTTCTTTTGTGTGCGTGCTACAGAAAAACTTGGAAGCAAAATTTTCCAGAGGCCTTGAGATATGTGGCTGATTAAACCAACAAACATTTTTAGGAGGGCATGGCTGCCTCTCTATCTGTCTCTGTGATGTAGGTATCTGTTTTGAAATCGTTTAGGTCAGTGGAATAGTGAGAAATCACTATGTTTCCCTGTGTTACAAAATTGTTTTTGGTGTGGTGTTCAACGAGATTATGGATTGAAATGTGCCAGAACTGGCCCTAAGTAGTTTGAATATTTGTGCAATTGCATTGTAATTTGGAAAGGTGCCTCACTGATTGATTCCTATAATTATTTCATTTAGGTCCTTCATTAAAAATTAATAATGATCTGACAGTTTCTTAATTATATATGTCATGATTATTTTGAAGGAAGACGAATGCAGTGTTTTAAAAGTAAAGTAACCTTAAAATGTAAAAATTGCCATGTTCACACCACTGTATTTCAGTTGTGGAAATATATATTTAAAGTAATGGTGAATGAGTTTAGCAATGTAAACTGTAGGCAGCCTCTTGAGAGTTTGTTTATATAATGAAGGTTTGGGTATAACTAGCTAGTATGCAAATACTTTCAGTTTTGTGTATAGCCCAATTCTAAAAGCATAAATAAGAGTAACTATGAGAGAAGGCTATTTTAAGGACGGGAGATTATTTCTTTAAAGGCAGGATTATGTGATTTTGAATGAGTAGAAAGAATGAGTAAGAAAAGGACTCTGTCATTGTATGTGTATTCTTTTAAGCAGCATTGGAAGCAGAACTATGGCTTAAGGTGCCCAAATGAATGCACTCTTGCATTCTGATAATAGCATATGCTTTTCAGCAGGACATGCTGTTTTCCAAAGCTTTTCTGTAGAAGTACTGCAAAACAAAGACATCACCTGCATTTTCCTGCTTAAGTGGAGTAACATTTTTGGCTTGAGAAGTGTGCAGTGGTCAAGACAGTGTTTTACTGCTGTACGTAATCATCAGTTGTGAATGATTGTTCATTTTCAAACACAGAACCAGTTTGTAGTTAAGAAATTAAAGTATCAATGGTTATAAATGATTTTTTTTTTTCTGAAAAGGTGTTGGAAAAACCAAAATACTCAAGTTTGGAGATATTATTACAACTTGTTCACCTTGCAGATTACTTGAATTTTTAACTAGATAAATGTATGCATTGATACTGACCCATGAAAGTTTTGGTTACACTTCCTGCCTCGTTTTGGGGAAAGCTGTTTAATTACCTGCACTCCTGTAGTGTGTTTGAATTTCATCCTGCGTATTCAAGGAAGAAAAGGCATATTTTTATGTTGCAGAGTGTTAGTGAAAAGTTAGTCATCTTTGCCTGATAAATAAGGAATTTGAGGGCTATTAGAGCAGGGTTTATTTGGAGTTATGGAAAGAGGCATTTTAATGATCAGTGTTGCATGTATTCAACTATATGGAGACAGTAATGTTCAAAGAAAAAGCAGACTTGAAGGAAAAGTGAATCAACGAGTCATGAAATCCTCAGGAAAACCTTAGTAATGGAATGTTAATGCTTTTAGACTATAGTAGATTACCTTAAAAGTCAGGCTTTTCTTCTTTATGCAATTGTTGTAAATCCCTAGCTAAAGAATACTTTGAAGAACGCTTTAGTTTTTCTGGCACTCATATTCTGTAGTAATTCTGGTTGTTTTGGAAGATTCAAGATATTTTCTGCCAAGTTGCAGTTAGGCAATTAAAATGCTAAAATGGCTACAGAGGAAGCTTTTTATTCAACAAAAGGTTCAGCTGTAATAATGATTTCAAGTTGTCTTTTAACCACAGGTTTTATAGACATCCTCCCTTTAGACTTTGTCATTTTTATAAGGGAATTGATTTGTTATACTTTAAAATCAAATAAAATGAGACAGAATAAACAAAAATAGGGCATGGGTGCTGCTGCAAACTTTTCAAGTTCTTTCAGTGCATTTTTCATCTTTACTTTTATTTGAAAGGTCTGTGAAATAGAGCTGTAGACTGGCAGACTTTAAATGAAATTTCACACTTTGATGATTTTTTTTAAACTTTGATATATTGACAGCAAAAGGAGCTGCAAAGCTTTTATATAACTTGAGCAGTAACGCCAAGCAGCAGTCAAACGTCTCTATGCATTTGTGTTTAACTGCAGAAGAAAAACATGTCCATGGGCAGTAGAGGGTTCTTATCAACTCCCTAATCCCAGATCCCAGCAAACCTTGAGGGCATGCCTCAGATCTTGCTGAAATCATTGTAGACTCTCACAGTTTGCAGATTAAATATGCTATGTGTTCCTGGCTCCAACAACAGTTTTATGAGCTCACTAAGCTTCCTGTTTTAAGATCCTTTTCTGAAGTTTTTAGGAGCTGCTAAGGGCAATGCTGTCTATGGCAAGTGGTACTTATTAATTTAGGGACACTTTAGGTATTTCATCCTGTCTGTAAAATGGGCCAAAATTGCTATTTTCAAATTAGAAGTCGAGTTGCACTGAAAAAAAGGAGCTCCTTTAAAGAGGGATTCTGTTGTTTTAATGTGTTTGTCAGTACACAAGGTGACAAAGTTTATACGAGGCTTGATTTGTTTTATGGGGCTTGACTTTGACTGGGCTCTTTAAAACGAGACATTTTCAGTTGTAATTCTGAGCACAATGCAGCTTTTAGTACATAATTTCTGAGCCCCTTTTAACCAATTGTGTTTGTAGCAGCTCATTAAACATACCTTTGAAGTTCTCGTTCTGCTTTATGTCTCAAAAAAGGGAAAATATATTCTGCCAAGAATGAATTTCAGTGAATCAGGTGGTTAACCTGGCATTCATTGACCCTTCTGAATGTATGGCATTGCACCTCATATTCTGAGTCTGGTCTTTTCTAGGTGCTAAATAGTTAACTCTTATATTTTATTCACTGTAATAATGTTTATGTATTCGGTGTAATAGTTTTAATTAAAAAGGAAAATACTTATTGTCCAACAACATGTGTCATATTATTCCCGAGAGAACCTGAGCCAATTTTGTGCTTAAAGGTTATTCAATGAATGAAATTTTGAAAGCCCATTTGTCAAGGTACTGCACGGTTTCTGTTAGTTTTCAACCCCCAAATTCATTGTCCGCATGGCCCAGTCATTAGTCAGCAGTGTATTAGTGCTGCCTTCAGGCAATGCTGCCCAGCACTTCTTCGCACCATTATAGCTCTAAAAGTGTACTCTGCCGACTGGTAGAATTACTGCTCTGATTTCCGCTTGGCTGGTTTTGAGGTAAGTCCCCTCCCTAGCTTCCAGCTCACTCTAATCCCTGCTTTCTTTTAAGGTTGCTTTCTGCAGAGATTTAGGGGAAAACTTTCTTAAAGATTGTGCTGGCATCATACTATGGTTTTGTTGTGGTGTACTCTGTACATGTAAATTGTACCTGCCTTACCTTGAAAGTGTATTAAATTGGCTGCTGATCTGAAGAGTTGGTTTCTCTCTCTTTAAGAACAAAATAAGAAATGAGACAATACACTGATGTTAAAAACCCCTGCAAGGTTATTTAGATTACAACAAGGGACAAAGTAATTGGGATAGAATGTGTTTGTCTCTAAATAGTTGCTGGGTGTCAGAACTGATAATATCAGAATCCACTACAAGGAGATCTGATTGAATAATTTCCTTAGCTGAAGTTGCCACTCAAATGTCAAGTTATTTTTTACACTGATTATCAAGATGATTAAGCCTTTTTAAAAATTTATTCTTTCTTAATTTTTATTGATGCTCAAAATGCTGCTGTGGTTTTTTTGGTATCTGATATTTAGCTCAGGGTAAAGTACCCAAAAGACCTTTTGGTGGTTAGGGGCTGAACATCCCCCAGTAGTGTTTGCTGCTTTGTATGACACTGTTTTCTTCACATACAAATCTGTTAATGTCAAGAAAATCAACTACGTGTAAAGAATACATCATCCAGCTGCCCAGAGAATGAAGCCTTCATTAGATAAGATGTATGAATACCTGAAGCTGAAGAGTCAGAAACACAGATCGAGTTAGTGTCAGTTCAGTCTGCTGTTCTGAACTGTCTATGTTAAAATGAAATCCTAGCACCACCGATTCTTACTATCAGACCGTGGTTTGGTGAGGTTTCGCTTGGCTCTTCAATTCACTGTGGATGTTTTTTCTAGGAAAATAATATAGCTGTATAAAATAATATAGCTGTGATTACACTATTTTAACAAGGATAGTGGATTGTGAGGTGGATTGTGCATTTGTTATGCAGTAGTTCAGAGTTGTGCTGTTGTGTTTTGTCAAGTTACAAAAACATGAAGGACTCACGATGCAGTTTTCCTGCCATTATGAGATAGGTGTAAAACCTAAAGTAAACTGCAAAAGCTGAAGATAAACTTTTATAAAGTATCTTTCACACTTGAAGTTCTTCCTGGGTATATGGAGTTTTCCTAGCTCTTTTACATGTTAAAACATCTGTGTTGTGTTAGAACGTGAAATTCTGGATGAAGGCATCCCTTAACCTGAGAGTATGCCGAGGAGATAAACAGGCTTCCAGGAATGGGACTGCGATCAAAACATGGCACTTTCAAAAACATTCTACTTGATTCCTTTGATCTTGTTTTAAAATGCTAATTGTAAAATATGGAATACAGTCTTTTCTTCTTTCATTTGCATATCATAAGTTAGGAACAGAAGGCACATCTTTGCAATAGATGTACATTAAATACATTCTTCCTTGAGCTCAGTTCCTGTATAGATTGACATTGATATATAGATCGAGTTTTGATTCTAAGGAAACTTTTCATCTGTTGGGATTGATGAGATAAAAAGTGTGAAGAAAGTGGTCATTTCACTGGAATGTTGAGCTCCACTGCTTGAAATTAGAGTATTTCTGCATTTTTCTGTGGAAGTTGTAGTGACTTCTTACTCGACTAAGAAAGTGGTGCAAAGCATATCCATTACAGATGTTTGTAATTTGCTTTACCAAGCTGTTAGTCGACAAGAAGGGAAAGAAAAAAACAGCCATAAGTATTCCTAGGGACAGTATCAGTAGAGGAAGTCATAGAGTATGTTATCCACACAGCAAATCTTGCTGTTGTCCCCCCGCTGTTCTCTCAGAATATTCTTGGCTTTTTAGGTCTTGAGCATATGAATGAATCAAAATTTAGGTTTCATAAAACGAATGTGTTGCCAAAGGAAGTCCCTGCACCGTTACTTAAGTTTGTTTTGGATTTAGTGCTGCTGAATTCCTGAAGAAAGGTAGGGCAAAAGCAGAGTGTAGACTTGGTAGGGAAGTTTGAAGTGTTGCCCCTCATTGTAACCTATTGCTACAAACAGTACAGTTCACAGGAGATTTTTTTCTACCCCTCTGTGCTAATTCTTTTACAGCTAATCTTACTTTGACATAATTATTAGAGTTTTCCTGCTGCAGAATTGGAAGCACAAGAACAAGTAGGATTGCAAAACAAGCAGTAACACAGCTTACTCTGAGTTTTTGAGCAATATGAGGCAGTTTAATTGGAAGGAGTTCTGATTTCTCCAGGGTAAGTGCATTACTGGTTTTAGACACAATTCCCCTCCCCAAATATATTAAAGTATTTGGTGACTTGAAAGATATGTAGCACTTCCTATTTTTTAAGAAATAAACTTCATTCTTTCCATTGTATTTAGGTAATTCGTAAGAGAGTCAAAAGAGGAATAAGGAAACCCAAGACCATGTGATTAAAATAACAAATGCTTAAATGCAGAGTTAATGACATGATTTGTTTGTTTTATTTTGGTTGTGGGGTTGTTTGCTTGTTTGTTTTTCTTAGTTTTAAAGTTCGGTTCCTTATTGTAAAGACTCTCAGACAATGAATTGATTATAAAATTTTACCTCAGAGGATACATTATATCTGAATTGTAAAGCCACTAAGATGTGTTTTAAGTCTGGGCTCTGTCTTCCTCAGCTTTGTGTTGCATGTTCCCAAACAGCAGCTTCAGTGAAGGATAGGCTAGTTGGAGATGGACAGTTCGACCTGAATCCTTCAGTGTTGTTATCCATTAAGTTCAGTTTACTGAGTATGAAAATGAATAATTTCTTTCCTAGCAGAAGTCTGTTTAATTTAGATACAGAGTTTAATCTGTTGAAGTAATAGTGAAAACATTTAATTGGGTTTATACTTAACAGCTTTTTAAATCCGAAAACAAAAGTAGATACAATCTACTTGTAAGAGTGTGTGGTTGATGTGTATTTAAAGCAACTGAGGTGTGCCTCAGTAGAAAATGCCACTTACTGATCCTACTGTATGTGTATGTTTTAAATATTTTCAGAACTTTTAGCAGAAATACATAAGCAAATATAATTCCTCTGGAGTCGAGCAACTATTACAATCAATCACTTGTTCAGTGTATGCCATAGAATATTTTCTCACTTAGGATCTTAATCACAAGGATGCTGATAGCACTGCTTTGCCTAGCTGATTGCCTTTGTGTTTGTGATCCTCCGTTATTGTTGCCACAAGCTATTTAACCTATCAGGAATAGATCAGATCGTCATTAACCAGGCTTTAGGTCTAGTTGTTTTTCAGTCTTTATGGGGGGAAAGAAATCAAAGGAAAGCAACAAGGAAAAGACAGCAGATAATAATGAATTTGGAAAGATTGTGTTAATACATGTTGTGTCCCTTAACTTTGGGAATTTTTCAATTTCAAGCTACGAATCGACCTATCTGATTCTGTCAAGCTTTTTTGTTCTTTCTTTCTTTCTTTCTTTCTTTCTTTCTTTCTTTCTTTCTTTCTCTTTCTTTCTCATTTCAAAACAGGTTTAGGTATATGCAGATGGCAACTAGTGCATTTATAGATCATGCATGTAATTGAAATGGAGAAAGGTATTGTGAAATATAAGATACCTTCCCCCCCCCCAACTTACTGTTTGTTGTGGTTTTATATAAAGTGGATATAAGACTATTTGTGCTGTTTATATTGGTCTTAGTCTTACTGTGAGTAGTGGTCTCAACAGGGAAGAACCCAAATAAAGTTCACCCTGGAGTAGTTAATGAGGGTTGCAGAATTCTGGTTTAGCTTACAAAGAATTGGAAAAGGATAAAACTACTTTAAAAATATTCAGGTTAGTTCGTATAGCTATTACAAAAATGGTGAGATACACCAAGATGTTACAGTTGGGAGATATTTCTTAAAATGTCTGAGTGCTCGAACATTTTTCATCAGGTTCTGTCGGGGTAACTTTGTCAATGCAGCTTTGCCAGCAGGTTTGATAGAAAGCAATGCTGAAATCTAGGTGGGTTTTGTAAGTTAAATGCACCTGAATCAAGCCTGTATAAATCAATGTGAAATAGCTCCCGTATAATAGCTTAAGATTGTCTCATGTAAATTTGGTATTTGAATGTAGCTGAACAAGATGCATTTTTTTTTTGTCCTTAAATAATCCCAAGGAACGGTGTAACCCATGTTGATAAAGTTGATAAAGGGTCCTTTATGGTTGAGAGAGACTGTAATTTCCTGATTGTTCTTCATGCCTCCCCTTGTGTTTTTCACTTTCATACAGTTGCGCTGTTCAAGATATATTGTATCCCCAAAGACTGCTTCCAGTAGTGTGGATCAAAGTAGTACCTATGAACACCCTAACTACCCAGAGTCATTTCTGAAAAATTAAACATGCTATGTTTGCTTGCACGCTGATTGGGGCACTCTGGTTGCTGATAGCAATCAGTATGAACTTCCCTACTGCTGATGTAATGATGATGAATGCTGTGACACTGCTATTTCAGACAGCTCTTCTCAGCGGATGCAAACCACTTGTTAATGAAATGAATACAACTATAGCAGCATCAAGTAAAACAGGGAAAGGTTTTACTTGCCTTTTTTTTTTTTTTAATTCAACATATTAAAAGACACCCCTCAAAAAATAAAAATAAACCAAAGAAAGGCAGAAGGTTTAAGTTCACAAGAGGCATAAACCAGTCTAACATGCAAACTGAGAATTTTAAATGTTTACACTTCAGCACGTAGACCAAAGCAAACAGTCTTGTTGAAGTCAGTGAGCGTATTCCTAGGAATAGATGTTTGCGTGGTCTGGTCTTTAAAATTAACGTATGCAATATAAATAAAATTATTTAAAAAGTAGTTCAGAGAGGAAAAGTGACACAGAATGAAGATGTCTTGAAAAATTGAAATGTGTGTTCAGAAAGGGTCAAGTTACTTTTCTTCCAAGCACAGGGCTGCTACACTGGTTTTGGTTAGTTTGCACTGTGAGTAAATGAACAAAAAGAAGTGGGGTTTTTTTCTCCCCAGTGTATTAATATGATGATTTTTACTATTGTAAGGCACAGTTTTATAACCAATACACGTAAGGACTGGAAATTACATAAGAAGTTACTTAAAAGAATTTTTTTGTTCGAAGTAAGTTTCCAACGTATTGTCAGTTGTTGACACTCCTTTTAAAAGAGACAGTTTTCCTCATTTAACTAGTTCATTCCAGTAGCTTGTTCCTAGAATTCCTCCAATATCATATGCAATTGGGGAAGGTTCACATTTATGTTTTAAAAAGAAGAGACACACCTGCAGGCAGGTTACTGTTTTGAGAGGGATTAAGTTTAAAATGGGGATCTGGAATTAATTGTGCAGTGGGTTCAGGCTTCAGGGAACTTACAAAAGGTTCAAGCATGGTTGAATGGGAAAAAGCCATGAATGTTTGCTTTCAGGAAGGAATGTTTATCCCTCTATTTACCTATGGAAGTTCAGGCTTTTGCCCATATACTGTTATAGCATTTTCTTGCCATTCATATGCACATGGAGATGCTGGATAGCTGATGAAACCAGCTTTCAGGTTTTTTGAAAGTGGAACTCCTTGCTGCGAATAGATACAGATTGTCTCAGGCCTGGAGGCAGGAACAGGGAAGTCACTGAACCACACACCGGAGAGAGACATGTACACCCTAATATAAGCCATTTTGTATTTTAATGTGGAGACGATGTCAGGCTGTGTGATTTTTAGAATGCTGTTTGATAGGGGTTAGCAACCAGTGGAAAGAAATCTTTACGTAATTCTGGACTTTATTTTTTTTGTGTACTGCAGCTCCCATATTTCAGTACAGTTTCTGAGACAAAATAAAAATCAGCCAAAATTAAGGAGAATGATTCTAGAAGACGTGTGTCTGGTTTGTGTTTTCAACTTGGTCTTAAGGTAGTCTTCTTGAAAAAAAAATTTTTGGGGCAGCATATTGATTTCCTGATGATTGCTTCCCTAAGGGGCATGCTTGGCAAAACATAGCAAGCCACGTTCCTCTAATTATTAGTCCTGCCATCTCGTCTGGCCTTCTGTACCTTCCTCACCGTGCGTACCACCACTGATACATCATTGGAGGCAGCTGGATCTGCAGGAATTCTTGCAGGTGTCCGGGTCACGTGTGTGTGGATTGGGAGCAGAGGAAGGAAGGCACAGGAGGAAAGGCGTGCAGCGCCGGGGCCATTGGTTTGTGGTGCAGGGTATAGAGCTGAGTAAGAAAGTTCACTCTAGTGGCATTCCCTCTTCCATGCTGACATGAATCAAAGCAGCCTTCTTGAATGTAAACTAAATAGACGTGAACCAGAACAGGCACCAAGAGCAGATGTTTATATGAGTTCTTGGCCAGTTCTGCAATTTTCTATCCAAAAATTTAAGTGCTGCTTTAGGCCTCTCTTCTGTACTGTTGTCCACATCAGGTAGTATAAAACAGAGAAGTGATAGAGAGTGATGAAGAGAGTGGAATTACGTCTACTAGTCTTTCTTCCAGTAAAGAAGATGACCCCAAAGCACCAGAAAAATCTCAAGCAGGGTGTTGAGGAAAGAAATAAAGTAGCCAAGAGAATGGATGATGTCAGTCTGACCAGCCACATGTTACTCTTGAATTGCAGATGACCCAAAGATGCTTTTTATGAGATTAAAGCCACCTTAACTCCTTAAAGCACCTTCATTACCTTCCTTTTATGAGAATTGGTAGGATCAGTTTGTAATGAGGTCCACTCCTGTCATGATGAAACAGGGAAGGAGTTGGAGATAAGTGAGGAGGTAGAGATAAGTGAAGGCTTCTTGTACATACCTGCATAGACATCCGTGTGGCAGGAGGTAGTGGAACCACTTTAGATACCTGTCATCATTTTCGTGACTTCTACCCAAATGTTTCATGCCACTCCACTGGCCTTGTGGAGGCACTGTGTGGCTTCTTCCTTTCTAGTTGAATAGGGAGTATAATTGCTTCCTTTCACGACTTTAAGTCAAAAGAAATGCTTGTGAACCAAGGACCAAGCAAAAAGGGGGATGAGTTCTGCAGCTTCCTCTTCCAATTTTTCAAAGTCACACTCTTTGATGTAAATGAAGATGCCACCTCAATAGCAGTCTTGGCCCTTAGAAGGCAACAGAAGAAAAACAGCCGCAGCTGAAGATATATGGCTTTTTAGTTCCTTCAGAGATGCATAGAAAGTTACTAATTTGAGCAAATGTTAAATGACTCAAAGCTGGTTAGTCAGAGGATAGGAGGGTACACTGAAGGACTCATGCAGCGTTTGGAGGCTGGGTAGAGGCGGGTTTCGGTGTGCATGTGGCCAGGGCTGTATAGAGCAAACAAACACGTTCCTCTCAGTGTAGGGTGAACAGCTTGGCAGTAGTGCCAGCCTTCCCCCTCTCTACTAATGCTAGAGACTGAAAAGCAAGATATTCTAGCTAACTAACTAAACTGGGGATGCCCTTGCATGAAGTGTGCAAGGGGAAAGAGGGAGGAAACATATGAGAAATTTGGAAAGGTGCTGTTTTACAAAGCTCATGTGTGATGTTTTTACCCCTTGCTGGGTAAAACTCAGGGCTGTTGCAAGTTGAGTATTGTTAGATCTCTCCTACTCCCTATTTGAAGACACCTGACATTCTCCTTAGCATTCTGGTAGGAAGTTGTTTCACAGATCACAGTAATATTTATAGCATTTTCACAGATCTTGAGAGTAGTCTTAGAAGTCCTCTTCTATGGCAGGTAGAGCTTTGTTATTCCTGTTTTTAGCAAGCAAGAAACTCAAGGAAAGAAAAATGACTTGCCAGAACTTAGACAGTAGGTCAGTGGCACAGTCTCTGATATCTAGCCCAGTTCCTTGGCTGTGCTTCCTAGCTAAATAATGATTCATTTAGTGATTGGGCTCTACTTTGATCCCTACTGTATAACAATGAGGCTTTGGAGTGTTTTATTGTACTATTAAAAAGAACTCCTACTAGGAAGGTGGGAAGGGGAAGGTTTGCTAGACAGCTGTGTTTGTGATGAATTGGCTTTG
Source organism: Machaerirhynchus nigripectus (assembly GCA_013397975.1). NCBI lineage: Eukaryota > Metazoa > Chordata > Aves > Passeriformes > Dicruridae > Machaerirhynchus > Machaerirhynchus nigripectus. Next base: position 981,936 of record VZRQ01003972.1, on the reverse strand, counting down.
TAGCCTTTTTTTTTGGTTTGGTATTATTTCTTCTTTTTTTTTTTTTTTTGACTGCCAGAATTGGGGAAGCAGGTTGCTGATACAATAACACTTCATTATACTTTACTTTGTGGCTTTTTGAAGCTTTTTAAAAATTTTATTTAAATGGTGTCCTAGAAGAGTGTGACTTCCTTCCATTTAGACCCATTTGACTAACAAGCAGTGTTGCTCAGAGCAGAAAACTGTATTATTATTTTTTGTTGTTGTCGCATAGATTAATGTTCAAACTACCAAAGTATCAAGGTGTTTGGTTTTAAGCACTATGTGTGCTGAATATTGATGATTTGTGTAAAGCTTACTTGGACAGACAGGTGTGCATCAAGTTAAGCTGCAGACCAGTGCTTGGAAACAAACGTTTGTGTCCTTCACACCCTAAGATCCCTGCAGTCTTGGGGCTTGGTGTGCCTGCACTGCTGCACAAGCAGCAATACCCTTTCAGAAGTTTTTGGGCTTCTCAGGTTTCCATCAGGAATGTAAAATATCTGAGAATAAGGAGAAATGATTAGTGGGGTATAAAATAAATGTATCACTGGACACTGAGAACATCCAAGAAAGGCAAAATAACCGGATACACATCTCTACAGAGCTTTCTATTTCCAGCATTTACATGCAAAAGAAAGTGATCTCATTATCTGCCACCAGCAATAATATCTGTCTTTCCCTGTGGTTTTCGGGGTGTTTCATCAATGCAATTTTGTTTGAGTTAGATTTCTGAACAAAGTGAGCGATGTTTACATGAGTAACAAGGTGTAGAGATAGACAGGATAATTCCCACAATACCATGGATGTTGAAATTTAAGTATTTGGCTTCTAGAGTCAGCATGAAGGTCTGTCTTGATTTTTTTTTTTTTCTTTTGCCTTCTTCCAAAGTGCTCTGGGCATAAGAGAAAAATACTTGCCTTTTTGCCCCTGGATCCATTAAAACCCTACAGAATTTTAAAAAATGGACCTACCCATCAAACAGCATAGTGGTTTGTGATGCTGATTCTCTTTAAAGGCAAATATGCTTATTTTTGGTGTTAGTATTTCTTTAAATTCCTTAGGAATTCATGCATGCAAACATGATTTGATGAGCTTACAGAACTGTGAACTGCTAATTCAGCTCTGCTCCAGGCTCTTCTTCAGGTGAGAGGGGTGAGAAGATTTGAGCTTAGCTTTCAAACAGTCTTTAAAGTTTATGACTCTCTTGTTTCATTCAGGTATTAGTGCAAGGAGAGCTGAAGTAATGAGAAGTCATCATGGAGGCGCAGTCCCATAGCTCTACCACAACTGAGAAGAAAAAAGTGGAGAATTCCATCGTGAAATGCTCCAGTCGAACAGATGTCAGTGAGAAAGCTGTTGCCTCCAGCACAACTTCCAATGGTGAGTAACAGCAGGGATTTACTAGCAGCCAAACCTACAGTAATTTTATGTTCACTGCATTCCTTGTGAATTGAGCATTTGCACCTGGATCAGTGTTTGTTCTACAAAAAGGCTAAAGAAAACGAATGGAGGAGGGGTGGTGGTGGTGGAAAGTGGTAGGATACAATAAGGCCTGTTTTGGCATCAGGCATAGTCTCTTTCTTCCAGATGTTCTAATTTGAGATGTAAATGTGCTAAGTTATTTATTATAGGAAGTTCCTGGTTTTGGCCTTTTGGAAATTGTCTTGATTAGCCTGGCAGGGCCTGCAAGTGCTTTGCATTTGGTCATTGAAATCTCTTACACTAGTTAGGTAATTAGTTATTACTGTAGAGGCAGAAGTAGGTCTGTCAAAATTAATGGAAAAGGGTTTTTTTTCCTCTTCTTTTACAAGTAAACTTCCTCCTCACAAAGGGCTGTCCCACCTCCCCAAAGTTCCTTAATGCCCGGAACAAAACATCAAGCTAAGTGTGTATCCTCTGGTGGATTAATTTCAAAGTTGTGAATGTACAGCTTGTAGATTTGTGTAACTGGAGTAGTTTGCTTAATTCTCCCCAGAGATTATATCTCAGTTGACAATTTTACATATTCCCTGCTCCTCTGAAGAGTGTGAGCTAATTCCAGCCCTAGACCTCTTCATTGTTTGGTTTAAGAGGGCTGAGCATATTGACTCCTACTAAAGCAAAACTCCTGTTGCATTAGGAAAGAAAATTGCTTGAAATGGTGTGGGCAGAGTTTAGACCTGTGGATTTTGTATAGTTGCAGATTAACTCTTATTTTTTTACAAATCAGTCTAGTAATGGCTAAAAACAGAAGATGCCTTTCTGTATATTTTGTAGTCCTGGCATTTGTATTTCTGGCAAAACATGTTCTGTTCACACTTCTTGTTTCCATCATGCTCACTCATCTGGGCTTGTGGTCCAGGTCAGGTTCTCACTTTGATATCTTGAATAAAGGTTTCTGCTTTCTCAAAGAAACAGGTATCTCCCACTAGACTACAGCAGAAAATACATGAATCCTACAGCCATACTAGAGGGGAATCTCTGTTGGTCAGTAAAAATTAGATGGCACATGTCCCAGTATCCTTGTGTGTGCCTGGACTTCAGATTCAAAGCAAACTCTTCACCTGCTGACCTACTAGATGGAATTGATCCCCATGAGAATATAAAAACTCTTGAGCAGCTATGGAAAAAGTTGCATCAGTTTTCTAAGGCATATGAAATTAGATCCTCAGCTGGTGTAAGTCAGCACAGATCCGTTGCTGTCAGTAGAATTACAGTGGTTCACATTAGCTGAAGAGGTCCCCATTGTATTTTTTTTTAATCGATAATAGGATTTTCCACATTGGCCCAACTTTTCAAACAGATGCACAGTTAAACACATACGCATATTCTTTGATGTGTCAGGGGTTTGTACTGAAACGTTCATCTCTGACTTGTCTGGGCTAGCTTGAATGTTATCGGTAAACATTTAGATTTAGAGGGCTAAAATGAAAGCTTTTAAGATGTTTTTGCCTAATTCTGACACTGATCTACCCAGTGGTCAAGTAATTTTCTTACTTTAATGGTAGTATTAGTTCCTAACTACGCGCTTCACCTACGTGGAGTATTACTGCATGGCAGGGGCATCAAACTCCCAAGAGCTGGAAAGACTTAATGACTACAAAGCTGTGTCACTGGAATTATCTCCTACTAATGGAAGGAGATGCTAATGTAGTACACATTCTGGGGCCCAAGGCTTCATTTTCTTAAGACAATGACTGTTAACTTTGTTTTCAGTGGGTAAGTGTTGGCCTTGTTAGTCTTTGCAATTAAGGAAGTCACCAGGACCTCCAAGGTTTAGGTTTCTAATCTACCTTCATGCATAACAGAGCAAACGACTTTCCAGAGATGCAGAGTTTGGCTTCAAAGGGATAAAAAATTAGATTCCTTCTTTGATATGAAAAATTTCCTCTTAGTCTAGAGACTTCGTGGAGCATGTCCCAAAACAAATACTAGTACTAAAACTTTAGGAACTTAAATTTTAAGTTTTACTCTTGCAGTGTTTTAAAAGTTTTGCTTCTTGCAGATGTAATTGTCATGATAATGAACTTTGGTTACAGGGACAATTTGCATGAAAGCTGGAGCTTGCATCGCATTTGCATCTTTTGTTCTTTAATGCTGGAATGAGTATTACTACAGGAACATCATCAGTTGCTATAAGACACCACTCCTACAAAACATGCAGCTTTTGTCGATTCAGTGCCTCTTTTTTTTGCAAAGGGCTGTGGTAATGTTAAATGTTGTGATTTGCATTTGAATGCTCTGTTAAACAAGGTAAGGTACCCTTAAAAATAACAAAAAGGACAGAATGATCCCTGCTATTCTTCTCAGAAGACTGATGTCACTGCAGAGCAACATCTGCCTATGATACCAATGTCACCTCATAATCATGTCTAATATCAGTGCTTCTGTCCTTCTGGACAACTCATGAATTAACAAAGTTTGCAGGGTAAGGTACTTTAGTGATACCTGTCTGAGATGTGAGGTACAGACCAGTATTTTCTCGCTAGCTCTGCTGTCTTTTGAAGGAGTCAGAACTTGGATCATAAACAGAGGGAAAGCTGCTAGTTATGGCTTTTATGCAAAGCTTCAGTCATGAAGAAACAAAGAAAATGCCATTATTTCAACAACTTGCAGAAATGAGTGACACACCCAGGAGCAGGATCTATGTTAATATGGCTATTGAGTGTGGAAAACTGTTAAATCACATGGCGTGCAGACTGTATATTGAAGAGTCTGGTGTAAATCTAGGTGCAAGGGAAAGAAAGTGGGAAAGGTGACCTGGAAGGGGAGCTCACATGTTTACCTGAAAAATGCAGTACAAGTTCTGAGGCTCAGACTAAGGGTTGCCCTTTGGAAGGTACCAGTTGCACTGTAGTCTCAAACACTGAGCAGGCATGGGCCACAGTTCACACGTTAGCCACTTCTGCTGAGTTCCTGTCATTACTTAAAACTATAAAGATTTCTGCTGCACTCACCTGACTACAAACTCTGACTGTATTGCTCAGATGCTTGCAATGTGTTAGATACTGACCTGCCAGCATTTCCATTATAAACCCCTAAATTTAGGGATTTATAATGAAGCCATTAAAATTTGCACCAGGACAAAACATGTACTGGAGCAGATAAAATTTCTTTTAAAATACATGTGATAAAAAAAAATCATAATTTGTAGTAACTAAGGAAAATCTTCGGTGCACTTTAATTCCCAGTGGGACCAGTCTTGCTTTGTTTTGAATTCATTTTTGCAAGCTTTTAATTTTTTTCTTGTGTTTCATTTTGCGTGGCTCAACGAAACTGCATGCAGTTTACTAGGATACATTCCTTTGCAAATTGTTCCTTTTCATCCTTTGTTTGTCTCCTATATTTACTGCTAGGCTAATATCCAGGGGGACAAAAACTGCTAAAGAAAACTGCTAAAGGAGATGTTAATTCACAAAAGGCTGTATGAATAACGTGCTGCAGTATAAAGTTAGCTTAGTTTTGTGTGTGGTGGGATTTGATAACCTCAGACTGACCTGGTTTGGCAAGGCAATAACAACAACAAATAAATTGCGTTCATGTCATGACTGTGCCACTTGTATTACATTGGAGGAGAGGCCAGTGCCCTGGACCACCTCACTAACATGGGGCTGTGTTGTCAGGTCTTGCCTTCTCCCATGCACGTTCATGCCACTTTTCTGGAAACAAAGCACTAAGACTCTTTTCCTTGCCATGTCAGACTCTGGATTCTGGTCGTTGTGAAGGTTGCTGCATGCACACACAGGTTTCTATCAAGTTGTGCAAAGAATGGCTTTCTTTCGGGTGGTATCCATTGATAAACTCATTAACATTAGTTCTGTGCTCCTGCTGGAGAGCCTTCGTCTGGTATTGCAGGTCACAAAACCTGCCTTGCTAGACCTCTGTTGGATAATACAGTACCTCCTGTAATTTCAAGTAATTCCAGGATTAGAAAGGAGAATGCTGGAAATGTAGGAGTCTGCACAGTGACTTGTCTTGCTGAATTGTGACGAATGCCTGTGTGAAGGCTTGTACTCGGCTGCTCCTCGGCAGCGTGCTCAGGCACTGCTCCCTGTGCCTCGTGCCTGCTCCTCGGCCCCTGTGCCTCGCAGCCTGACAGACGAGCTGTCTGAGAGCAGCAGCACACCAAGTCCGAGTCCGTGTGTCAGTCTGAGTGCTGCAGTGCTGGAGCAGAAAGCTGCTCACTGCTGTGCCCTGCCTGTGCAGCTGTGCTGCCCGCACTGGTGCAGTGCCCTCCTGTTCTCCCAGCACGGGGACTCACCAGCCTTCCCAAGCACTGCAGTTAAGTCATGAACTCCAGTCTGGTGAACTTTAGACAACGCCTTGCTTTAGCCACTGGACATGTTCTGTTTGCCTGAATAATGTGGGCTTACAATTAGGCAGTGGTTTCAATGCTTTTACCAGGCTGGCTGCTTTGACTCTGCGTTCTGTTTTGTAGGTGAATTGGATTTATTGGTAGAGTACTTCCTAAGATGTGTTGAACAAAAAACCCCATTCTAACTTTACACAGCCCTCAGCTCAATGCCATTTGGTTTTTCAACTTAATCTGTACCATAGATATAATTAATTTTTTTGCCTTAATTTCAAAAAAGTAGAGGTAATTTCTGTAAGGACTGAACTGATACTTGTACAAGGCAAGGCTGCACTTCACAGCATTGCTTGGATAATGTTAGGAAACTGTGAGGCTGTATTCAAACCTGATTTATTTACTGTTTGTCTTGTGAATTTTGTTGGTGACTGGAATGCTTTCCTCTTTTGGTCATTTTGGCTCAAAACTGATGTTTTAAATGTTGCATTAAAACAATGCAGTTATTGTATAGGAACTCCTTCAGTGTCTGACAGGCAAGCACTTACTTTCAGTTTGATATGTTTTGTCTAGTTTTTGACCCATGAGCTTGTTCCAGTGTAATCTGATATTTCTTATTAACCTATTACTCTGCCTTAAAAAAAAGCTAATTATAAACGTATGTAGGTTGTGGACTTGACTACGTTTATCAGAATCAGATAGTTATTGAGAACATACTTTAAACTGATAGAAAGCAGAAATTATTATCTTAATGGTGATGTAACTTAAAACCAAGCTTGATAGATGAATAAATGAGAGGAAGTTCATGCGTCCATTTTAATTCTTTCAGAAGAAGAGCCAGCTTCATCTAGGTCTTTTTTTTTCCTTCTTCCTAGTGCTTTCAGGATTGATTGAAGGAAGTATTCAGCAGTCTGCAACCCCATAAGAATCACATTTCCTGTTTAAACTTTCATTTGGTTCCTTGTCCTGCTGCTTGCTTTCAAGCCGCACCATAAAATAGGTGTTAATCATAATACCCATTCTTGGCCCCCTCGTTGGACTGATGTGCTCAGGGTCCTGTTGAGAGGTCAGGGTTCAAAAGAGGTTGTTAGGTATCAAGAAACATTGCCCATACTATTTTAGTGACTTGTAAATTGAGTCCTGAATTGATTATACGAGACCTGATTCTACAAAGCGATCAGGGGATGCCATCCTCTTCCCCTGAAATCAAAGGGGGATGGAGGGGCCCTCTTCACTTATCATTTTCAGATCAAGTAGGAAACAACATCCTGTAGTGTTAGATGCTGGAAATGATGACTTCAGTGCACAAGTTGTTCTGATGAATTTGTTTTTCAGCAAAACAAATACTGCAAGTAATTCTTACCTACAAGTGGTATAGAGCAGCATGAAAGTTAAGGGTAGAATGGCCACACGTGGTAGCCCAGAAGAGTGAAGGCAAAGACCCGAACTTGTAAGATTTTTTGTACCCTTCTGTTCTAATGTTTGTGGCCAGGTCGTAAGAGGATAAACTTTAAAGAAGGTACTTTTCCTAGGGGAGAATAGGCTCCCCTGATGCTTGGAAGTATTGGAAGTGAAAGTATTGGAGGTTATAATTAAGTGGGGACTGCATGTCTTGGTATATTGTAATCTGATGTGAGTAGCTAATTAAATACATGTTCTTTTGGAGTAATGCACCCGTGGTCCTTTATGCTTACTAATAAAATTTCAGTCATCAAGTTATGGCTTATTGTAGACTGTAATAACTCATTCTGCCTGATACTATTTTCTAGTGTTGTTCCTCAGCGAGCCAGCCCTACACTTACCCCCCTGTAAACCCAGTGATGTGCAAGTGCAATACAGTATTGCTTCATTAATTCTGCCGAGATTTCCTTCGTTTTCCCCCCCTTCTCTCCCCTCCCTGCAGTGGTTAATAGCATAAGGGATATTAAATGTCAATCCTCCTGTATCCCTTTGCAAGTTCCAGAAAAGAGATGATTGAGTGGCTTATCCCTGCAATCACTGTAATCAGTAAGTAATGACTTAACATCCTGCTGGATAACACGAGGTGGAATCAGAAGAAAACATTAGTTAGCAGCAGAAGCTTGCCACCTGTTCAAGGTGGAGGTTAAATTTAGGAAATTATACATTGGGGAGCTTTTTCCCTGAAAAACAAAAATAAATTACTCAACCCTAAAACACCCAAGCAACCATATTAAAATTGTACCTGGGTTTTGACATAGCATTGATAATAATAAAAGGGTTTAAACTGTGTCTCTGCAGTATGGTGATGGTACCATGCCCTGTATCTTGTGCTTTGCAGGAGTCTAGTGTCAGTCAGAACTCAAAAAATGCAGCCATTACAGACCACAGTACTGGTGAGGAGGAATCAACCAAGAGGCTTGATTTTTAGAAGGAAAAAGGCTGCTGGCAGCTGAAACTTAAGTGATATTGTTAGCCTTCCAAAAAAGGGCTCACTCACTGCTATCAAGTGCTGGTCTCAGGGGAAGGTACCCTAAAAGAGAACGGGCCGCCTGAAGATCTTGCACTGCTGTGCCAGCCCGTGCCACTGAAGTGGGGAGGCTGTATGGCAGCAGCACTGCTGCTCCAAGTGATGCCATCTTCCTCCCAGCTGCTGGAAATGGGTGTCAACAAACAAATGGGTGCCAGGCTGCTTGGGAGGATTGGAAGGGCACTTAAAAACTAAGGCAGAAGACTTCTGGATCCTGGGTCCCAAGAAAGAGAATCTGCAAGTGAAGGAGCTATGCAGAGCAGATCATCTTCTTAAAGTAAATAAAAAATGAGTTTTTAAAAATCCTTCTAATTGACTTAAAGCTAAGCAATCCTTCTGGCAGGCACAGCATTTGGCTTTATGATCTGAACTCTGTAAATTAAGGCAGTTAAAATAATCAAATTATTTAACAGGTTTTCAAATGGCATTCGTCTTTTCTCTTCTAGATGTTTTCTATTTCAAACTGTCTCCAGTTAAAAGGAAATAATCAGGAATTGGTGTTGCATTTGATTATATCCCTGCTCTGTATGTTTCTGTTTACTTCCCCCCCTTTCTTCTTTTTCTTCTTTTGCAGAGGAATCAAAACTTCAGCTTCTGCTTACATAGAAATTATTACTAAACACATATGCCAGTAAGTGGGAGAAGTGAGCTAAGGGTATAGTCTATGATTATGTAAAGAAAGTGCCATATTAAAACTACATTGTCTGTATTCTTTCCAAGCCTTATCTCGTAATTTTGGGGTGAGAGTGGAAGGGGAGGGAGATGCATTCTTTTGCCATCCTAACTAAAAGGGAATGAGATAGATTTTTAGTGCTGTGTTACTATCTTATTGCCCATTAAAAGTCTTTGATGTATACTGCAAATGGTCACAATTTAATTTGCAGAGTCTATTTTTGTTCGTAAGGCTGGCAATTCAGAAAAAAGATTTGCTTGTAAATGTGATCTGGACCTACTGATGAATGCGTACTTCAAGTGCACAGAGGCACTTTGAAAAAGAGTAGAACATCGGAAATACTGGGTTTTGTGCAGATGATTTTAAAGTTTGGCTTATAAGGCATTAAGTGTCAGATTATCAAAAAGCAGGTCCTCATCTTGTGCTTGCAGTCAGCTGGAGTCTTGCTATACAGGAGCACATTCTTTGCACATGCCAGCCACTTAAAATACGCTGTTTTCCATTCATTTAGTACGACTTTTCATGCATGTTCCACATGCAGCCAAGTGGAAACTTAAGTCCCATGCATGCAATAGCTTGAAAATGCACACAGATGTCCCAAACTAAGGGGATTTTTTTGTTCTGTTAAACAGAACAGGTTTGTAATGATGCAGTTTTTCCTAAGATGGGATGACAAATTGCTGAAACTGAAGTTAGTATTGTAGACCATGCGCTCTCTCTGTGCCCCTGTCGTGTGCTTACTTTTCTCATCTTTTCCAGGGTAGGGGTTCACACATAACAACAGAAGGTTTTATGTGTGGAAAAGTTCCTTCTGGGGCTGACCAGCAGTGTTTTCCCCTCCTCCTAGTCTCTCACTTTTCTCTCCTTTCTCTCCTTTTTCGTCTCTCTTCTTTTTCTTCTCTCTCTTTTCTTTCCCTTTTTTTCCCCCCCTTTCTTTTAGTTTTCAGAAAGTTCAGTTCCATCCCAATTATTAAATCTTCGGAGACCATTCCCACATGGTTTTGTAAATGGTAGCTTCATCCTGAGTTCTTTCATCTCTTTTCCTGCTCTCCTGGCTTGACAGTTGAAAAGGTCTGACTGTGCCACACAATGGTTTGATTGGTTTCTCTAGGGGAGGCTTTACCCTGCCTCATCATTCGCCAGGCAGGTGGACCAGAAAGTCTCTTGATTCTTTTGTTGCCTCTCAAAGTCCGAGGTCTTTGACTGAATAAATCCTCCGTCATGGGATAATTTGCTAAAAGGAGACTGAAAGATGTGAGAGAAAAGCCTCACTACTTGGGTGCTGAATTAATGAAATAACTGGGCCTTGGAGTTTGCAATTGAAAAATCACCAGGAATGCCATGGGTGGAGACAGGCTTCAGAATGCAAGCCCATTACTTCCCTGTAATAAACTATGAGAGCTTTAAATGATATTACTAAATACGCCGGCTCGCCTGGCCGCCTCCGGTTATTTGCATTTGCAGCCCCGTTTGTTCGGGGGGGAAGCCCGAGCAGAATAAAAGCCGTTTTGGTACAGCGCCTAGTTAGTCATTAGATTATTACGAGGGGCTGGAAAGAATTCCATATGACAGAACTAGGGTTGAGTTAACACAGGACGAAAAGTAATTTACAGATAGGCTGTCCTCAGCCATCTTCGTAGCCCCTGATAAGGTTTCATTTCAGAATGGATAGGCGACATTTCCACTTACGGGCCCATTCTGCGACACCTGTGATAACAGCTTCTGGATCCTAATTGAAATTGGTTTCAAAATGGATTTTCACTTTTCTCTGTCTGTGGAAAATATTGAATGGACTCAGAGCTGCCACAGAGAATCCCAGACCTTGGAAAATGGAGCAAGAAGCCAGGATCATCTTTCATAACTGTGTCGATGATATGACAGTTTTGTTATCTGTCTTATTAATGAAATCATTGATCACCTGATGAGGGAGATAATAAACTACATTTTTGCTGCAGTTCAGGAAGCTCAATTAGATTTTTAAAAATACAGATGGGGAAGAAACCAAATCAAAACAATGAAGTGAATGTTTTCAGGTCTATTTTCAACTTTGCTTTGCTTGATGATTTTTTACATGGAAGAAATCTCAGAGACTGTAAAATGTTGACTGCGCCTTGAGGTTATTGAAAGTAAAACAAATGTGATGCTCATGTTAAGACTTACTTTTTTTTGTTGTTGTTTTTAACAAACTGCACTAAGTAAATAACACTTAAGTCTTGGTAAGTGCCATGGAAACTCAGATGAAAGGAGAAACAATGGAGCTCAATTTTAGCTGAAGTGGGATTAGTGATCCAAACTCTCTGAATGCCCTGATGTGGACAAAGGCCGGTGCTAAATTTACTGAATGCTTGCCGTGATGCTGGTTCTCCTGAAAATTATTTCTTCTCTAAAAATGGATGTCAGCCTTTAGTTCTTAAAGCTGCTCAGACACTCTGGAAAAATAAGTTTTTTTTTTTCTTTTTTCCCCCTTCCTTTTTTCTTTTTTCTTTTTCCCCTTTTTTTTTAATTTATAGACTTGAGGAGATTTTTAAATCCAAGCAAGTGAAATAAACCGCCTGTTCAGGATAAAATGTATGTGCAGGCTTAAAAAATAAAATCTGAAAGGATTTTGTGATGTGTTTTTTCCGTGGCTGTTTTCTAATTATTGGGAAAAGAGATAAATCTGTTGTTTGTGCTTGGTTGCTCTGGAATGTACGCTGTATTCCTTGAGGAAGGTGGGAAGGGATAGTTTTTCTGAAGAGGGATGCCAGCGACTTCTCATATTTCACTGTAAATTGTATCCTAGGTGTTTCTTCAGTCCCTCCACTGGTGTGGGTCAATCTATCCCTCTTTTTAAGCTTGAAAGGGGAGCTCTGATCAAAGGCTTGAATGATGTCACTGATCTCTGGTGATTGATTAGGAACAGAAGTTCTGGAGCATTTTGCATGTCTGCCTTTACCTTATCGCTTCAAATCCATTAGTGCCTACCCATTAGGGTAGCTTTCAGTCAGGGGGAAAATAACACGTGCATGTATCTATATACACACACACACAAGTATGTCCCACAGGTAAATGCATGTATAGAGAAAAGGAAAAGTGTGCAGGCTCTGTGGTCTGAGATACAAATATATTTTCCTTTAATATAAAAGGAAACAGTTTTTATTGGTCTGTGTTGACACAGGGACTGTTTATTAATTGCTAAACTCCTGGGTGTAATTCTTCTCTGTTCTTCTGCGGCTTCTCTCACAGATTTAAATCCATAGCGGTCTCTCTCACATTGGGTTTTTGGCTGCTTTACTTTAATTTGCTGTAGTTTACCCAGAGAGGAATCATGCCCCTGCTTGTTACTTCTTTTCCATGCCTGGGGTGCATGTTAAGATCCACTGTGCATGTCAGTGGCTTAGAGATATTTTTTAATTAGAGATTGAAAAATAAATATTTTAAGTATTTCCCCCCTTTTTTTTTTAGAAGGCCAGGGCTAGCCAAAATGTATTTTAAACTGCTAAGAGAAAAAATCTTTCATTTGTAAAAGAGTAGCAGTCTTCTAACTCTCACGGGTGTGGGAGGCTGGACAATGGGGTTTACTCGTCTACAGAAGAGTGGTGTGCATGAGCAAGCCGTACAGGACTTGAATCTGACTTCACTGTGGTATAGATGAGGAGGATGGGTGGTGCAAAGCTGGAGTCCATGCCTAAATATCCTGCTTCTAACAGTATATTATGATTTGAATGAGGACTTAAAAACTCCACACAGACTTTAAGAAGCTGGAGTTAATGAATTATTCTGTTAAATGCAAGTTTTCAGTATGTAAGGTTATTAAAAAATGTGTTATTTTTGTGTATCTCTTTCTCCCTTTCTTTTTAGTAGGTTAGTGTTCTCTCTCACTCTGTCTCTCTCTCTCTCTCTCAAATCTCCTTCGCTCTCTCCTTTGCTGTTGTGCATTTCACACCAGGAGATGACAAGTCTTGTGATTGCAGCAGAGGCAATTGAAAGAAAATAAAAAGAGAGTTCTTTTTCTCTGGTGCTGGCCCATGAACATACCGTAAAAATTGGATTAGACACACCTAGACTTGGGATTGATTGCATCTTGAATGGGAAATTAGAACATCTGAAAAATTCCTTTTTGGATGGAACAGAAGCACAAGAAGGAAAAGTTGGATGGAAACCAGAGAAGAACTGTAAATCACTATTGAAGTTACTTCCTATGGTTTACCATTGGCTGTCAAAGAAAATTGCCTCGGGCTTGTTTATAGCTAATTCCCTCTATAGAAAACTTCAATTTGTGGAGTGGCCTCTGAACGGGATTGATAACTCTGTTTATAGACCAGGATGGGTATCTAAAGATAACAGATAATGCAAATGAGCCTTTTTTTGATAAGCCAGGGAAGCAATTATGGATACAACTTGGTTGATGGATTTCAGAGTGCTTTTTCACAGATTATAGATTTTATTTCTTTTTTTGCATTATAGTTTTCTTAGCAGTGTTAGAAAAACAAAATCAAAGTCACTCAAATAGAGCTAAAAAGATGGAGTGGCTGATATAACCAGCTTTCCTACCACTTGTAAACATAGTGAATCAGATTAAAAAAATAAACAGGCAGTCCTCAGCCTTCTCTGGGAGAAATATGATTTGATAAAAATGTGTGTTTAATATTCAATTTATGGTTTCATCTGAAGTGTGTAAACCTAGATGTCCCATGGGAGTTTACAGCCGGTTCCAACTTTGACTCAGATAAAATGCTCCTCATAAACTGTCTTCCTGCTTTTATTTTTGAATTTGCTGGAGAGGAGGAGGGTGAAGGCTAGACCCTGCCAGTTGCTGGAGGCTCCCTGGGGTGCTCAGCATCTGTGATGAGCCCTTAAGCCTGACTGCACGGCACAGTGATGCAGAGTGGGCTCACTCAGGAGATGGCTGCGCTGTGTGTTGTGTTTCTCTCTCAACTCTACATCTTTTCCCATTGGAAGTGTCTGGGAATCCTCAGCTTCTCACAGCCAGGATCTCTCTGTGGCCGGGGATTGCATCTGCCAGAGGTCAGAGGGAAGTTTGGTATTCTCTCCTCAACTCAGGTGTTTTACTTAACTTGCTGGTAGTTCAACCTTCTGTGAGTTACAGGCAGTGGCCCTGGTGAGGAGCCTGTGATTTCCATACCCCTCAGGGTTCATGGGGCTGCTCTGAGCTCCCTGCAGGTCAGGGAAATGCATCCCTTTCTGGGGTCAGGGCTCAAACCAGGGAGTATGACTTGCAGGATCTACAGTGAGACAGAGATGAGACAAAATTAACCCCATAAAAGGTAAGGTGTGTTTGTAGTTGTAATTTCATGTTGTTCTTTAGTGGTAAGATGGAGCTTTATTTCATTTTAGGCGAAAGTCCACAACTCCCTGAAATACTGAAAAGGTTTTTAGCAACTTTAACTAGTCCAGGCTTTAAATATTCAGTCTTAGGTGTCTCTTTCCAGTCCTTACTCAAGCCATTGTCTTTCACTTGGTTCCCTTCAGTAAGGTGTCTGGGCTCTCAGCACCCTTGATCACTGAATTATTGGATCTCTGAAACTTGAGATAACTTCTCATGAAGCTATCTCAGGACCTCATCCTGGAAATATGCTTTCTTTTACAAATGTTCTATTTGAAGGCTCTTCTGTATGATCAGAAAGAAGGGAAAAAGTAATGATGTCTTAGTTCCCATGCAGTTGTAATAGAATCACTCCTTGTAGTTTGAGCTACTCCAGGCTTCAGAGATTTGGTGATTTGAATTTTTGACCTCTGTTGTGAAGTCAACTGCCATTGACTTCCATGGGAAGAGCATGGGAATCCTTTATTTTAATTGATATTTAAATATTCAGTCACAAAGTGCTATAAAATGTGCTGGTTTTCACAGGCATTTTCAGGGCCTTCATAAAGAACCACACCTCTCGCAGTTTTTTCAGCAAAATTGAAAACAGCACAATTTTGCTTAGAGAAATTATAAGACTTATAAGCTGCTTTCTGCACATTATTTTAAACCTGTTTTCTGAAGGTGTATATGATGAATTATTCTTCAGAGATTTTTTGGCTGAAGAGTTTGAGTGAATGGACATTGGTACTTTTCAAACACGGGGATGGGTACAGGATCACGGTGTCCCTGCCAAAAAAAAAGCATGGATCTGGAATCACTCAGGGGATTTCTACCAACTTAATTTCCAACATTCATCTCAGTCTAAGTCAGTGCCAAGTTTTCTAAGTATTGGTCAAAGAAGAATATAAACAGTCAGTTTTATTTTGTATTTTCAATTCGAGGTGCATCAGCATCTTCTTCTGACCGTCACCCTGGGCTTAAAATATCTGTTCCAAGACACCATTTTGTTTGCTGATATGGTAGAGGTTAATGTTGCATGTAAAGGTGTGGAAATAATTACAAAAGTCCTGTTCTCAGCTTTGAACACTTTTGATTGTTCAGATGATAGGGGGAGGTAGATTCATTTTGCTCTTTAAATTCCCAAAGAACTTTTTCTTCAGCCATCAAACTTAAATCAAGAATTAAAGCCTTGCATACATTTTCTTTGGCACCAAGAAATTATTTTTTTTCCTCTGAGAAATAACCTTAGAATGAATGATACCAAAATATCTCAAGTAATAAAATATTTCAAGGGACTGTAATTATTGCTACATTTATCTTCAAGGCTCAAGCAGATGCTAAAAATAAGCCTACTCCTAAAAAAAATAATAATTACATCTATAAGTGAATAAGAACCTTGAGCAAAGATATCAAAAATTCCACCAGGTATTTAAAGAATGAAAGAAGAAAAGAAAATAAAAAAAGAAAGTAAGAGAAAGAAAGAGAAGAAAGAAAAGAAAGAGAAAGAAAGAAAAAGAAAGAAGAGAAAGAGAGAAAGAGAAAGAAAAAGAAAGAAGAGAAAGAGAGAAAGAGAAAGAAAAAGAAAGAAGAGAAAGAGAGAAAGAGAAAGAAAAAGAAAGAAGAGAAAGAGAGAAAGAGAAAGAAAAAGAAAGAAGAGAAAGAGAGAAAGAGAAAGAAAAAGAAAGAAGAGAAAGAGAGAAAGAGAAAGAAAAAGAAAGAAGAGAAAGAGAGAAAGAGAAAGAAAAAGAAAGCAAAAAAAGAAAGGAAGAGAGAAAAAGAGAAAGAAAAAGAAAGAAAGGAAGGAAGGAAAAGAGCAAGCTCTGTGCTCCTCTGTGGTGCTCTCATTTAAGCAGATTTCAGGTGAATTTTTTGGTTGTCATGTTGGACTTAGAACCTGTCAAAAATCAGTATTTGAGCATTGTTAGACAGAAGTCATAGTTGTTCATGGGACCAGTACTTTTAACTGCAGGAATGTAAAATCTTACAGGTAGGTACAGAAAAATTGATAAACTTAATTTTATTAATAGGTGAATCTGAGAAAAATATTGTTTCAGACTCCTTAATTGTGGCGGAAAATGTTACCTTTAGAAACAAATCTCAGACACGAAGTAAGAGCAACAGAGTTTTTTGTTTGAGTGTGTGGACGCAATTTGGGCTGCTGTTGCTGTGTTTGCATTTGCACGGGCATACTGTACTGGATTATGCTTGCCCTCTGAGAGGTGTAGGCTCTTCTCTTCTTTGGGAGGTGAAGACAGAACCTCAGGTCAGGAAAAGAACAGTTCAGGATGTGGGCACTGCATTTTCTGCTGGCTTTTTGACATCCCAGAGAAGTCAGACTTAGTGACCAGGCGTCTGTGCCAGCGCGGTTTCCCTGAGCACGGGCTCGGCTGGGATGTCATGGGCATCCCTCGTATCTGCAAGGTCTCAGCCATGGTCTGGCTGCATGCAGTATTGCCTTGTACAGATGCTTCTGGATTTCCAGGAGTCTTGGCTGCTGTGGAAACCAAGTCCTTGGCAGTCTGGTAGTGAAAGTCCCCTGTGTTGCAGGGTTGAACTTATTTTAATGTGGAACATACCTAAACAATGAGAAAATTAGAGGAGTCTAAGTAAAATCCCTTATTATGTTGGGCTTATATTTTGTTCAGCAATAAAGAGAGCGGTGAAATTGCTTTTCCTAGGTTCTGCTGGAGGAGTTGCAGAGCTGGTGTGTTATGTTGCAGGCTATCAAGCTGTAGTTGAAAGGGAGAGCATTCAAAACTTAGCAACAGTCAATTCTTTAAAATGAAAAGAGTCCTTGAAGTTAGGTGGCTGTTAACTTGAGTAAACATAAGCCATGAAGAGGTATGAAATGATCTCACTGAAAATCTGTTTCCTGGCTTTGTGTCCCTTCAGGTTATAGACTTTTCTTCTACTTCTTCTGGATTTCAGACAGAATCAGTCTCCAACCTGAAAAATGAGACATAAAAATAAAAATGTGTAATAAAAATAAAGATGTTGCAAACAATGACCTGTCTCCTTCAGCTGTTCCCTTCTAGATAGGTCTGTCCAGTCTAAATTTTCTCTTCAGAGGTCAGCAAAGACTGTGAAGTTGGCTCATGCGACTGCCACTGTGTGATCCAAGTATACGTCAAGGAATGGAATTGAAAGGGAGAGATATAGGGTGATAGAAAGGGACTAGAAGATTCCACTTAGAAATTTACAGTGCTTTCATAAAATTTTTTTTTTGCCTTTTTTTAAAAATCTGGAATGTGGTACAGTATTTCTGTGTTTTTAAAAAGCACTCAGATGGCTTCTGCCCATAAACATGTATTTCTTTTTGTTTCAGTGCTGGAAATGCTTTTGAGTATCTTAAACTAAAAGAGATCATGAAGACAGGTGAAGGGAGGAGGATGTTTTACATTTCAGTGTTTTAGGAAATAAAAATTAGCAAACACTAATAGGTGTCTGTTCTTTTCTAGTCTTTATTAAAATGCATGGGATGTGGATCAAATTACTTTATTCAGCAGTTAGCTTTTCCAGCTACCTTGAAATGGGAGACTGCAGGCAGTTGGATAAATTTTCTGGAAAGTTGCCCAGTTTCACTGCTGCTTATATAAGCTTGCCTCTATCCTCTGGGGAAGACTATTTTGTAACTCGTTATATCAGGATAAGTATCCCTAAGTTCCCTTTAGTTCTGGGATGACAGAAGTAGATGAGTGGTAGTGGTGGTGGTGATGATGATGGCTGTTTCTCTCTCTCCTTTCTGGGGTTAATGAAAGACAGTCATTAGAAACCTTTGCCAGATCAGAGTGCTACCCCTCTCTACTTTGCTATCATCTGAAAATAGTGTGCAATGTACATGACTCACGATAAGCAGTTATGCTTGAGTTATACATTATTTTTCAATTGCCATGTTTTTGGAATTGCCTTAATGACAGTTAAACTTGTGTTGGAGCCAGTATAATTAAGGATGTGCAACTGCCTTATTTGACTGCCTTGTTGGATTTCAAGAAAAAAGCCATCACAGCTTGTTTATATGCTGGTATTTTATCTCTGTAGATGTATGTTCAGCTCTTGGCTCTGCTGCAGTTAAGATGGGATTTGAAGCCTTGTCCTTACTCCATTGGATAGCTGTTGATAACAAACAGAAATTCGTGAGTTTCACATTTTGAGACCAGTATTGTAAAGTCACCATTAGGGTGGATGAGACAGTTGGAATCTCTAAGCACTGCAGACTGGATCTTCTTGTCTTTGCCATGGTGGTAGCACTGGGGAGTGCCTGTTGGTGGAGGCAGATCCCTTTCTTTTATGAATACACACTTCTTACTGGAACCTGCACATAGGCACATGTTGGGTGCAGCTCTACATGTTCCAATTTACCATTTCATTCTTCTGTTTGGGTTATTTAATACAGAAGCACGAAGTCATGCTCTCAAAATTCTGTGCCAGTAGGGAGCAATCTAGCTTCTTTATCTACTGGCCTAATTTTATATCAAGAATTGTCCTCAGCTTAATATCCATACCCTTGCTATTGGGTACTAAGTCTGATGATGCTAGTTATTTGCATTTTACAGTGCTTGTTGAGGGTTGGAATGCCCTGGGGGCTCTTAAAAGGCTTTGAGTGACAAGGACAATACATCCTAAGATACATTTCAGAATAAAAAGAAATTGGGGTTTTTATGATCCACAGAGTCATTTAACGTGAAGGTCCTCTCAGGTAGAGCAGAGAGATGCTTTTCTGGCAGAACAAGCAAGACCTACAGGGGACCAGATTTGTTGAGGGCAGTGTGGGAAGTGGGTTGGATAATGACAGCGGTCACTGAGCTGAGGTGATACAGGTCACTCATGGGGTTGTATAGCAATCATTTATGTTACTTTAATTCCTTGCTGTCTGCCTAACTGGTGGGGTCCACTCCTATTCCTTTAGAAGTCCTTGTGTTCCTTGCCTGAAGTCCATTAAGCTGAGTGGATGAAACTTCATTGTGTAGGGTTTCCAAAACTGTCTTAATCCAATGTTTTACTGTAAAATTATCGTGAAACAGTGAATTGCTTAAAGATAAGAACCTGACCTAAAAATCCCAGATCCACATTGTGTCGAATGGTCTTCGGATGCTGATGGGTGTTGCACAGGCTGCTCCCCTAGAGTCATTTATGTTTATGTATGTTGGCAGGACTGGGATGTTGCATGTAAAATGCCCATTTAAGAACAGAGTTATAGGTTGGATGAAATTAGAAGAGAGTCTCTTGGCTTCTTTTCATTGCAGTTGAAAGAGGAGGTTTCTCTCTCATGATTTACATGGGTCAATGATTTAGAATAAAGTGGCAGGTGTGATTCTGAACATGTGAGTCTGCACTGGCAGAAGCAATCATTCGTATGGCTTTTGCATATGCTTTGGTAGATGCTGTTAAGTCAATATTTACTTCTCAGGGAGTAAATGCCAGAGTTGTTTCTGAGTGCTGCTACTGCTGCATCATTGGAAGAGTTATTTGCTATGTCATCAAGTATCCTACGGTGCAGATTCTTGGAGTTGTAGAAGCATTGTGATTATGAGCTTGTGGGCAGTAGCTGGAAACACAAACCATTTTTCAGCAGCTCTGTACAGCTTTCCAGATCATCTATTTCGAAAATGTTGCACCATGACTCTAAAGTTTTGCAAACATTACAAACAGCTTGCCAAGTGTTTCTCCTTTAGGGTCTTCAACACCATCAAGTAATGTGTATTCCAGTTAGCATCACTGAACTTTTTTTTAGAAGTGTTACTTTGTTGGGTGAGGATGATGGGGAAGAGAATTTGGCTAAAGACTGCTGAAGCTCTTAATTAGTAGGCTTTACAGATGGACTGCGTTTGTTCTGAGTAGGAGACCCTCCCAGCAGAAAAGCAGGGGGCTTCACTGAGGATAACAAAGGTCTGATTCAAGATAGGATATGTAAAATTATTCTTTTGTCTGAATGCTGAAGAATGTTTTAAAGATGCTTTTTTTGGTATTAGATCACCGTTTCCTTTGGAGGACTCACCTGTGCACATCTGTGCAGCCAGGTTCTCTGTTAAGGGTGGGAGCAGGCAATCTGCAGGTGCAAATGTGTGCTGCAGGGGCACATCAGTGCTGGGTACACCTGGCAATCCTTTGAGTTTCTGCATAATTGCATTACTCCTGCCCCCTTTACTTTCTGCAGAAGGTGCCCCCACTTAGCAAGTCTGTGGGAGGTAAGCGGGGTGTGCGAGGGGGTGTTATGCACTAGTTAACCTCTGACCACGTCTTGTGGGACACTTAAAAATCTTCTGGGGAAGAGACTGTAGCATAAGGCTTCTCATGTCTTCTCCCTCTGACTATAAAGCCAGGGGGAGCGTAACCTTCTTGGAATCTAGAGACTTCTGTGGCGTTCAGGGCCTGATCCAACAGCGTATTGAGGTCAGTACCTTCCTAATGGGCTTTGGCTGAGTCCCTCTGAGAACGGGAGCAATTGGCCCACAGAAAGGGCTAACCCATTTTTCACGCTTGCCTCTTCTCTGCTGAAGGAATCAAGGGGGAAAAGCATGACTCTTAATGACTGCTGATTATAAATAATTAGGAGTCATTCAACATTTACACTAAGATATTTAGGTTGTGATGTGTTTTGCATTTATTAGAGTGTTGGCTTCTCTCCTGTGGCTTGGTGCCTTTGCTTGGTATCTCTCACCAGTTCCCTGTGTAAACACTGGGGATTAGATGGGAAGATGGGCCCCCAGTTTGGCATCCCATGGAGGCTGGCTGCTGTGCAAGTCCAGTGTTGTGGAAGCTTGTGCAAGTCCAGTGTTGTGGAAGCTTGTGCAAGCAAATGTTGAGTTTTATCCTTAGTGCTTGTCCTTAGTTTAGCTGGTTTTTGCATTCTATAGGTGATGCACAGCAGAGTCCTTAGATGGTTTTAACAACAATGCTTGTGCAAGCACTTAACACACTGAAATATGGTAAAGCCAAATTTGTGGCATAGGGTCCAGTAAGGAATTACCAGTCCATATGGCACCAGTCATGGTACACTAATCATGCTCTTTTGGTGTAACCATGAGGATGTTTTTTCTTCTTTGCAGATCATGTAACAAAACGATAACAGATGAATCTAATAAATATCCCAGCAATGCTTTCATGTGCTGTTTTCTGTAAAATAAAATTAAAACCTGTGGCATATGTTAGTTTTTCAGGGAAATAAGTGAAAAAAAAAAAAAGAGCAAAAGAGTAACACCTCAAAGGCTAGATGTTAGCATTTATATGTACCAAAAGGAATTTTTAACAGGCAAATAATAAAAAATAAAAAAGTCTGAATTTGCACATCAGAAATGGTATTGTCTTCATCTAGTTCATAAATATGAAGCTGAGGTGAAACTACACAGTTAAACTGTGATGTGACAAAGGCAATGTATAACCTCTTTAAAGTCTATATAAATCAAACCTTTAACCTACTGCTTTTAAAAGGGAATGTCTAGAAGATGCTTTTGAATAACATTTTTTTTTGTATTCCATTTAAATGTAGATTTTTAAGGCCTTTAGTATAGTGGTGCATCTTGTGCAATGAAATGTTAATCAGGACTCTTTTGTAGCAACTTGGTTCGAAGATAAAATATTTAGTGCTGTTGTATATTGAGCCCACATTCCTTACATACACACATGGGCCCTCTCCCCCTCCCCCTTTTCCTCTCCTCTTTCCTTTTAATATTTTTTTTTATTCTCCACACCATCAGAGTTGTAAGGAAATATTTTATTTAATATTTCAAGGCCTGATCTGTGCATTTCCATACTGATAACCTGACTTGGTTATGGTTCTAGCAGACTGCTAGCAAGGAACTGCAATACTTGGATGACTGAATATAGTTAATGTCCAGGATCAGTCTCTTTCCCATTTATCCTGTGCTACTGAGTAGAAAAAAATTTTAGCTGTCTCTAGTTAACTTTCTTTGCTGAGCAAATTTGTGATATTAGAGGAAATCTGTGTTTCTATTTCCAGTGATTACAGTAATTCTCAACTTGTAGATACAGCTGCATTGTACAGTCACATAGATCCCTTGGGTTTTGGTTTGTACTGCTATAACCAAAATACTCTTAACATTCAAGGTAGTGTGTGTGTACTGAAACACACACGCTACTAGGAACTGGGTTACTTAGGTCCGTAAATCTAAGTATTTGCATAGACTGATCACAGGTTGAGGGCTTAAATAATCAGTTTATTTAGTTATTAAATATCTTTTTCAAAGTTTGTAAGTTTTGAATAAAGAAGCATGGAAAGTAAATTCTGTTCTTAGTAATGTTCCATCATAATGAGCCTAAGCTGATTTCCTGTGGTGTGATGGTGAGAGTTTGTTCCAAGATAAATACTTGTTTCACAAAGTCGTATTTTATTTAAAGTATGATTGCTATTTTTTTCCATATTTTTCTTATTGATATCTTGATTTTTCTGGATTATTTTTTTGACTACTTTGTTTATGTGCATTTTGATAGAAGCCAAAATGATAGGGATATTGTAACATTAGACCGATTTAAACTGAGTTCCACAAAAACTTAGACTTCACAATACAGGAATGGTCTTTCTTGATGTAAGGATTTACTTCAGTAGTGTCTCTTGAGTATCATTTTCATTTTTTTAAAGGAACATGGTAATAAAAGAGGTCAGGAGTCAGTCTGTCACAGAATGCAATTGTGGGATTAAGGGCATAGGGTCTGCTTTCAGTGAAGTGTAGAGCAAGTATTTGGACTGTGAGGATGAGACGAGCAAAGAAGATTGTCCAGTATTTATGCACTGGCAGGAATTTACTGTGGGATTATAGTTTGTTTTGTCTAAACTCTGCTTTCAGAGAAATCAGTGAGTTTTCTGCAGCACAGCCTGTGTCAGTGCAAACAGCCTATTGATCCTTCTCTTCAAACTTCCTAATGGCCATTGCACTGAAAATACTCATCATGGGGTTTTTTGTCTCCTTTTTAGCACAGGAGGAAAAACCCCACCAAAACTCAAGAGGACTTGATGATGAACACTTTGACATTTTCCCAGACTCTATCTGTTAGGCTCTCTTCTGAACAAAATGCTGTCTTCTCAGCTGCACCAAACTGTTTGCTGCAGGTGGATGGTACTGTGCAAACAAATGCAAACCAAACTGAATGTTTGAAATCAAAAGCAGATTGCATCATTTTACTTGGTGTGCAACACCCTGAAACTCTCAATGGTACCTCTGGCAGGGATGGTTGTGTAAAAGTATTCAATTTTGGAAAACCTTGCCAGCCATGTTCACTTGAGCTCATGGTATCACTGTAATTACACTGGCAAGTTAATACCAAAATAATGCCGGGTGTTTCAGTTTTGTATTTTGCAGGAAACTAGTATAAACATTTTCTGATTTTTTTTTTTGCCAGTCTCTTCCAGTTCTGCAGGAATCACCAGAGCACCAGGAAAAAGAAGTCTTTGTTGTATATATGGGCTCTATGTCTCTGAAAGAATCATTTTGGTATGTAGTGAAGAGGCTAAATAGCCCATTGCTGTGTAGGTTCCAGATTTTATTTGGTCCTGATAAGCCCTGAAATTTTGGAACAATGTGTGCTCCACTAGTCTTTGAGGAGTTTCTTGTTCTATTTCACTGAGAATTTTACTGGAATCATGGACTAAATTTCCATCTGGTTTCTTACAGCACAGCTACAGCTCCATTTGTCAGTGACCAAGCATTTTTAATAAAATTTTCTTAGTTTTATAACAAGGAATCTTGGTCTCCACACATGAAAACAAACCAGTAAGCAGCAACCTGTGAGAGCTGAAATCAAGCAGGCAATGCTATTATATCAAGGTACGGTAAGAGCCACTGTGCAGTAACACAGGAAAGGTCAGCTGGGTGCCAATAGGGAGCTACTGGTGTTTGCAGACTAGCTAAGATTGGCTTTGCAACTAAATCAGTGATAGTATGCCCTAGGAAGGCTTTATTATACAGAGGGTAATTTTTACTCATGAAACTTCATGAGATAAGAGTCACTGAAGTCACAAGTCAGCAGTGAGAACAATGACACTCATTGATTATAAGCCAGCCCAGGCGAGGGGGAAACTTGTCTCCCCAGGGCAGTGCTCCTTCAGAGGCTTGGATCAGTTTTTTTCTTGGTGTTGCTTCTCTGAATGGCTCCTCTTGGTTTACATTGGTTTTAAGTGAGAGTGTAAACAAGTTTGTAGTGTTTAGTTCACAGCACTCTGTGTCACGTGCCCTTTGGAAGTTCTTTCTGAGGTCTTCCCCAGGACTATTTGAGCATGAGGTGGGATCCTTAAATTTTTAAATAGCAATTGTGATTTGCCCTGGCTATAATCACCCCCACCCGGCCTTTCAGTCACTGAGCACAGCTTTGCAGAGCCTGTAAATGCTGTTCCTTAATTGCTTATGAGCAATAAAAGGAACTCTTACACTAGCCAGATTTTCTTAAAAAAATGACTGTTAAATACTAAGCTGTCTCTTGCAGTTAAAACGAGGCAGCCTTGTTTTGTAGGGAGCGAGAGCTGGGGACCAAATCAGTTGCAGTCTGAGTCTGATCAACTTGCTGTGTGACTTGGGTCTTTATTCTTTCAGAGCATGTTATTTTCCTTTGTAAAGGGAGGATTATATATCTTACACTTAGTCATCTATTGTTTAGGAAGAATTTTCCATACAAAGGGCTGTTGGATGTAGATGGTTAAATTGGTACCTTGATGAGCATGAGGCCTGTTGTCCTGCTTCCTGGAGGACTTTGCTGTTAATCTGAAGCCACGTATCATGCAGCTTCAATTCACCAGAAAAATGAGATCTTTTTCCTTTCCTTACCCACC
>VZRQ01003972.1:929222-956878 GCA_013397975.1 Machaerirhynchus nigripectus | reverse complement strand
CAGTGGTTTCCACTAGCTGCCTACAGGAGGGAGGATCTCTTCAGGCTCTCACTCCCTGCTGCCTGGGAGTGGAGCAGTGGGAAGCAGAGGGTGGTGTGCCGACTGCATCCCCATGAAAGACCGCTCTGAGCTCCTGCTGCTCTCTCCTCCCAGTCCTTTTGCCTCCATGGTGTGTTGTCTCTTTGGTAACAGGCAGCAGATATTAGAGCTGGAGATGTTGGCAGAGGCAGCAGTCTAGATCAAACTGGCCTTACTCAGAGTAGGGCTAATGCTGTAGATGTTCCTTCTGCCAGGGCAAGGGAGGAGAAATGGGGAGGGACCTACTGTGCTGTAGGAGTGGTGCAGGAGGTAGGTCCTGTGCTCTCCTAAAACAGCAAAGGAGGGAAGGGCTCACAAGCTTGGGTGCCATTGCAGCCAGGCAGCTGATCCTCTTTTTCAGAAAAGGGAATGGACTTCCACCAGCTGGTGGGGGCATCAGTCCAGTTTTGACCATGGGAATTTAAATCAGGGCTGTATTTATTTGCTTACTGCTTTGGTTATCTTTCCTTGCCTATGGTTTGCACTCTGCTGGAGGCATGGTACAGTGCTGGACTGGAAAGACTGAGCTTTGGGATGTTCGAAAATTAAATAGGAAGTGGTGAAAGGGGGTAGATCAAAAAACAAGGAGACTTTCCAGCAGGGTAAGGGAAATGGCATCTGGATTAAAAAAAACCCCAGGAAAAATACCTTTTAAAAATCATGATAGGTAGAAGGTAAGATGGCCAAAACAAAGCTAAAAATAAGTGTTAGATAACTAGGAGAAAGAGATCAAGTGGGGGGACAAAGACAGACATAAGCTTAAAATGGAAAGAAAGAAAAATGAACGTGTGAGCATTTTTTTGGGAAAGGACATCTGTGGTAAATCAAAAGCTGAATAGAAAAGACAATAGGGTAGCAGAACTAGGATAGAGAGAAACAAACAGAAAATCACCAAGTAGAGAAAAACATACAAGAGAGATCTGTGTCTGAAAAAAATAAAAGACATTTTAATGACAAACCAACCACTGTTGGTTTAACATACCAAACCCCAGTTTCTAGCCCTGCTTCTCAAACTCAGAGTTTCCTTCTGATTAATGAAGTAATTCAATACTGTGTGTGGAAAAGACAGATGGCATTTTTACACCTATAGAAAGAGTGATGTCACATGTTTTGGTTAGGATGGTGAGAGTTAGAAAAACAGTCTGTATGAGTGTTTTTAAGTTGGAGAAGATGGTGAGATCACAGCTTGAGCTGAAATCCAGACATTCTGCTGAAACAACCTCATGCATAAGAAGTGGCCTGTAGAATTTTTTTTCCTCAAGAAAGCCAAACAAACCTGAAACAAAAATAACTTCTCCCACAGTTCGGTGGCAATCTTCAGTCAGGCCCCAACAGATGACTCTCACAACAGGAAACCTCAGTTTTCAAGTATTTTGAGTCACCAGGGTTCTCATTATTTTAAGTCTACAAGTGATGAGTGGTGTAGTATGTAGTGGTAAACAGGGAAGTAGAATGGGATTTACAAAACCAGCATTAATCAACTGGCATTGGCTTCTTGGTGGCAGAGTTCCTCATAGATTTGCCCAAGGGAGGATGACAGGAATTGTTACTGGTGCAGGATCATGCAATGCCTCAGGAAAGGGAGATAAGGCTGCATAAGTGGGAGAGAACTAAAAACAACACAAGAAGTTGCTGAATTTGCCAGAATTTGGAACTGGAATTCTGTTTGTATATGTGGTGGTGAGAGTGGCCATTTCTATTTCTTTTCCTGCCTTTACCTCCTCTTCAGTTTTCTTCCCTTCCTCACTTAGTTTTTTCAAGTTACCCTTTTATCCTGATCTTCTGATCTCCTTGCTAAGTATTTCTCTTTTCCCGTTCCTGTCGTTTACACCTCATTTGCTCTCTCAATTTTTTTTTTGGTCTTATCATAGGCTCATTTAATTTTTTTTCCATTCCCTCTCATTTTTCTGCTGATTTCTTAAGTTGACCCCATTTAAAACTGCCCTGCACTTCTGAGGCCAGAGTCTGCTTTGTCACACTCCCTGTCTTCACTATAACCCTCCCCACAGTTCTGTTTGTTCTGAGGTTGTCCTGCACGATTTTCCTTACATCTTTCAGCCTGGTTGCCTGTCTTGGGTTGCTGTTTTGGCAGCATAACCTTTCTTGATTTCAGCACTACCTGTCTCTGATGCTTTACATACTGCTTGATGTAACTGGAGCAGAATTTACTACCTTCTATATTCCTAGAGCTTTCGAGAGCTGCTCTTCAGCTCTGCTTATTTATGGAAATAGCAATTCCAGTTTTCTTCAGGTTGGTTGGAGATCTATCAAAGTTTCCCTTTTTCTGCTACGTATATATTGTAGTTTTAGTGAGAATCTTGAGCACTGAATTAGTGTAAGTAACTCCAGTCACTGCAGGATGGAGAGAATGAAAGAGGCAACATTGCTAGTACATTTAAATATAAGGTAGAAAATATGTAACTAGATTTTATTTCTGTTCATTCACCATCCCTAAATCCTTTATGCAATTGGAAAAATGAGAATGCTTTTCTTATATGTCTCTTCAAAAACTGTTTGGGATGAGATAAGGTGATGAATGAATGCCTCAGGGCTCTGATGAAAACCTATATTTATTGTTTTAAAAAGTCTACCCATTTAATGAAAAACAGGCAACACACTAGACTGAGCATGCCCTCAAGATACGCCAACATACACAAAATACAGAAAAATCTGTGAATCACATCACATAAGTGTTTGCACAAACTGGCACTGCAGTTCTCCACGGACACATGATGGTGATGTTTACAAGTTGTAGCCATTAAAACTTTGTTTAGAAATGAGTGTGATACAGATTTTATTATTGCAAAGTTTGCAGTAAGCAAACAGTATGTGTTGGTGTTTTGTGTTCACTTATTGATAGCGTGTATGCCCAGAGAAAACTGTTTCTCTTTTTATAAATGTTTACTTCAATGCCAAATGTTGATCTAAAGAAAAGTGAATTTCTTAAATAAAGTTCTGCCAAGATTTGTTAGTCTTTGGTTAGTCTTCTGAATACTGGTCAGCAATGCTGAGGTGTTGCTCTCATGACTGTGAAGGGGCTACACTCTGACAGATGATACAGATGCCACAAAGTTTGGCACAGAGTTCGACAGAATGTGTTTGAAGGTGCAAAGAGAGATTATTTCATAATTATCATTTCCCCCACCTATACCCTGCCTGCTGCTCTCTTTTCGTTGTAATTTATTTTGATGTGCTAATTGGTTGCTATTTTCCAGATGAAGCTAACAGGGAAGTTGTTAAGTCCTGTCCCAAAAGTGTCCTGCCTGTAGGAATTGGGAAAAGCTAACAGAAATATGCCCAACATAAAATAAGTGTTGCCTTTAAGTCCAGGTCCAGGTGTCGAGCAGCTTTTCTCTCTCATTCTGCAGCCATCCTGGAGGCTGGTTTGAGCTAAGTCAGCAGAAAAGCTGTCAGTTCTGAAGATCTCAGGTAGGAATGTGACCTACTGAACAGGTCATCTTATTGATGCGTCAGTATGGCAGGCGTTGTCTGCAGTTACAGCGATGGCAACCAGCACTGCAAAGAGCTCTGAGAAAGCTGAAATGGCTCAACTGAACACTACTGAGCAGGGCTGGGGCTGCTGAGTGCCTTCTGTGTAGAACTGGTAGCAGTGATGTGCTCTGTGTGCTTTTAAACAGAAGTGATATAGAACAAATGTGTTAAGCTTCATCAACTGTTACCACCAGATTCCTTGAATATGATGATGAGCACAGTATAATTAACTAAAATGTGCATCTGTCTAAATGTGTTTTATTCTGTGGTATAAAGATGTGAGAGAATATCTTCTCTGATTTCTGTGTTATCACATTTCTAGGAATGATACAACTTCACAGTAAAAGGTCAGCACTTAGTCTGATACTCAGAACAAAACATGAAAGCAGTTTCTTCAGACTGAAGTATGAGTATTTTTGGAGAGGTCAGGTTGTAGTGTTTGGGGTAGTTTCAGAGACAGGACAGTGCTTCCTCTTCCAGCTTGCTGAGACTGATCAAAAATCCAGGAAAAAAAAGGAAGACCCCATTCTCTTTATTTCTGTATTTCAACTTTTTCCCACAGCTACCATCTGCAGCATGGATGATACGAGTGTGGGGAAGAACAGTCTTCGGTTTTCATTGCAAAAAGGGGAATAATGACGTGTGTTACACTATGAGTTACTAGTGAGGATTTGATACTTGGCTACTTGTGCTTGTTAGCATTCCTTTGGGAGGCAAGTAAGGTGAAGACTTCTGTGGAATCCACTGAAATCCTTTAATGTGTTTCATACTATTTCACTAACTTGTTTAGACAGAATCACATTTATTGTTTGCATTGTGTGTGCTGCATATCTCATAACATTGTAATACAGATGCTAATAATTTCCCCATGCTGAAGTCTGTAAAAGATTTGGGGTATTCACTCTCCACTGTGAACCTCCAACAGTGTGGAGAAAGTCATTCCTGTGTGTATGTGGCAACTTGAGCGTAACTTGTCGTCTGTGTTTAAATGCACAGGTCCATAAATATTTTGTTAGTCCATACCAGATTATTTCTGGGAAAAACTGATGCCCCACTGCTGACCTGCTGACCAGCTCTGTCTGTGCTGCTTGCTCTGCTGACTGGTCACATAACAGTGGCTCCTTGCTTGCTTGAAGCTGCTAAAATGCATTAGGCACAGCTAGTAGATGCATGTAGTTACTCGTTTTGGACAGGTAATTTCTGTAGTTGCTGTCAGTAAATGTGATGTAAATATTAAAAATGTTAGATTCTAAGCCAATCTAATGACTAAGTTCTGAGCAACCTCATAAGAAGTTTGAGGCACCCTGCTGTATTTTCTTTTTACTTGAATGATTTCTGGGGATGTGAGTACTTTGAGGATTTTTTAATACTCTGAGGCAACACTCTCTAGCCTGGATAAATCAAATGTACATTCTTTGGCTGTCACCTACGTGGTGCTTACTGTGTTAAACACAAGACCTGCTGAAAACTTTCTCTTTTAAAGGAGCAGGCTGCACATTTTGTCTTCACCCAAGAAGGCAGGAAAGTTCTGTAAGTGGAAGAATAACAGCACAGATGTTAAATGAAGAGGTATAATATTGAACAGAAAGATACGTGTTTTCTTCTTGTTTTTCAGTGTTTAAGATGTTTTTTCAAATGGAGATATTGCTGGATGATGCTGTTATACCTTGGCATATGTTAATAGCTGCCCTGAACCCACTTATGCTCCTGTGCAAGAAGAGATCTAATGGTGCATAATCAACTTTTGCCAGATGCTTAACAGTGCAAAGCATTTAACAATTTTACAAGAAAGGTATAAAACAAAGCATTTGGATTTTGGATACAACAACTCCATCTGACTTGATAAAAATTGATCCAAGAGCGGCTGGCACATAATGTAGGCTGCTCTGAGCTAATATTGACCCAGTATATCAAGCTAGTATGTGTCAGAGAAACACACGCGGTCACACAGAGTAAACACTGATCTTAAATGGAGTAAACACTGAGTAAACAGCATTACACTGAGTAAACACTGATCATTTGGTCTGAGGGTTTTTTTTGTTTTTTTTATTAGCTTGCTAAAAATTGTGGGACTTAGTTCAACAACAATTTTGACTGCCATGACTGAGAGGAAGATTTTTCGACCACATGGGCTCTTGCAGTTGGAAGATGATGAGTGTTTTGGGTGTGGTTCTGACAAACTGCAGCTGCTGGAGTGTACTTCCAGCTGTCACTGATAGCATAATCTCTCTGCCTTAGTGTGCACTGTTCCAAATCCTGGAACCCTGGGCTCTGGGAACTGGCTGATGTTGCTCATGTCCTTCAACAGTGTCACTGGAGCTGACTGGCACTGTCTTACTGGGAAAACCTAGAGGCCTTGCAGAATGAGGTGCTGTTGTTTGAGGGATCCTCAGTACAGAGACTTTGCTGTACAAAGGATGGATCTTTATCTCTCACCATTGAAGTGAACTTTAATAATATGTGAACTTTCTGTATCCACAGCCAGGTGATTTATTGTCCTGGAAAGCTGGTCCTGGCAGCTGATATGATAAACTGAAATCATCTTCTCTAGTTTGCTGTTTTGTTTTTCTTTTCATGCTGGGAACTGAAAGGACATAGAGGAGAAAGAAGGGGGAATTCATGGGATAGTATGAGTTAAAACTCTTCCTCAGTATGTCTTGTGTTGGTCGAGGAATTGCAGTGTCATAAGTGGGAGTATATGTAGCCTAGCCTAGCTGTGGTTTCCTGATTATTCACATGCTTCAGGAATGCTAGGAGTATTTTGACTTTTTTCCTTGTTGCTTAATTTCATTCACAAGAATCTTACATTTCTGACATTACTCCTCATACTTCAAAGAAGAAACACTTCAAAGGCATGTCCTTCTGGATACCGTGACACCAAACTTGCTCTTCTTTTAGCCTCACATTTTGTCTTTGTGATTCCAAGAAATGTTCGTCTCTACTAATGAGGGATAACTGTCAGGGACTTTAAAGAAGTCCTGTTTTGAACCCTGCCTACATCCTCTCTTATAAACTTGAGCAGTTTATAAGCAATGGTGTGACCGGATCTTGAAACTAATGAAGGCCAGCAGAATAAGAACTGCTGTTTTCTGTTACTGGACAGTCATGCCTTTATTTTGATGGGCTGCTGTAACCATCCTTCTATGTCTGATTTGGGCAGTTTCTCGCAGTGAGACATTCCTGTGCGTGTTGTCATTGGTCTGCTTGCACTCTGCCTCCTGCTAAAGACCTTGGGCGTAGATGGCCAGATACTTCTAGAAATGAATTCAAGAAAAGCACAAGCCTTTTAACCAGGGCCCTTCCAAATGATCTGTAGACACAGCTCAGCTGCTCTTCTTGCCACTACGTATCTGTGAGTCGTCATTTATATTGGAAGAAATACTTATTATATGGAAAAGACCCCTGACTTAAAGGCTGTAAGTAAAATGTCAACAGTGATAACATCTATGATACACTGTTGGGTGCAAACCTGCTAAGACAGCAGCCTTGTGTATGTGTACTGGTTCTGAGAGGGAAGAAACTTTGTTTGTTTGGTGTTTCTGTCAAGAGATGCATGGTACCCATGAAAAAAAGGATACTGTTATGGTGCTTTTGTGTGCAGTGATGTCTGGGCAGTTTGACCATGGGAAGAGAAGGTATGGACAAAGGTTGGAACAATGCACTTCATGCTCTTAATTTGGGGGGATGGATGGATGGACAGATGAAAAAGGCTGTTAATGAGAGAGCTTCTGGCTTGTCATTATTTAGTATGTGCCTTTTGCTGGGAAAGTTGGATGCTTCAGAGAAAGTCATTGTGATTGGCATAGGAGCAACTGTGGAAATACGAGAGTGAGAGGCTTTCAGGGTACAGTACTTTCCAGAGTACAGTATTGATGCCAAGCTGCAATAACGAAGATCTGTTAAGATGTTAAGATTAGATAAATGACTGCTGTCTGTAGCCCCACAGTACAGCCTCTTCTTGCCATGTTGTTAGCAGAGCCCAATTAATATCAAATAACTATTCTGTCAGAGTTGGGTGGATACATCAGATGTTTTTGTTCAAAATTACTGGCTTGTAGTTGTTGGTTTGGCCGTTTCCAAGCTCATTGCACTGTACAGTTGTCACCAAGATAATCCTGGATGCCATCACTGTGGCATATTTTTCTTTTGTGTCTATAGTATTTGGAGTTAGTTTATAGAGCATTTAAACATCTCTTTTATAGACTTCTCTTCCCCAGTACCCTTCTTGTCTTCCACTGCAGACTTGTGCTGCTGCTGGAAGTCAGTGCCACATCCAGAGCTGAGTAGCCCATGGGATTAAGCTAGGATTTCCTCTTCGCTGTGCATCACCCAACCCCCAGTGCTCTGTTTTCATACAGCAGAGAGCTTTTTTTGCCTATATTTGCATAAGTTGCCCCCAGATCCTGTTATCTCTCTACATCTCAGTTATGCTCTCATTTGCTACTGGGTTTCTGCCAGCTGGGTTTATTGTTAATATTAGCAAGATGTAGCTGCTGAATCAGTTTTTACACATTTTTCTATGCAGATTCCTTGCTTTTTTTCACCACCCTCTGGGTGCAAAACGGACAAATAGCATTACTAGCAGTCGGGTCTAGCAATCCACTTACATGTACATTCAGATTCACCACTGTATTTGATACCAAACTGAGAAGGTTGGGAGGGAAATAAAATACATTGGAGCTAGTTGCTGGAGCGGGTGGACAATGCTGTGTTAAGTTGGAAGTGTGAAGCATGAAAACCTGCAATATTTCATTTGTTAGCTTTGCTTAAAATTGCTATCAACTTTTCTTTCTGAGTGACTATTGCCTACAGGATGGCAGAGGAAGGGGTGATAGGGCAGTGAGAAGGAATTATCTGTTCCCGTGCTAGCGTTTTATATTTTACTCAGCAGTGACTTTTTGTTAAGGAAAAAAGGCAAGTATGAAAGAGGTGGCGTATAAAAGAAGAAAGTGGAATAAGGAGAAAGGTGGGAAAGTAAGCTTGGAGGGGAAGAGGTAATGCAGGTATTCTTGCCAAGTTAAATTCAGTCTTTGTTTAAGTACTTCTGTGCTAGACACAGAGCTCCTCAAATGCTAGTTGTGTAAAAATGAATGAATTTTTATTTAAGGCAGTATTTTTACCTGTTAGCTCTTACAAACCCATACAGCTTATGCATATGGTCAGAGAAATGATTTCCTATTTAGAATACCCATGTTCAATCTACATTAAAAGCAAGAAAAGTTTTGTTGTTGTTCTCTTACAAGCCTTGAAATGTTTACTAACAGGAAGAAATGTAGCTCTGTTTTAAAGAAAAAATAGATGCAAGCCATATGTACTGTGCATGGAAGGAAGCATCTAAAATCTGGTTTGAGTAAAGAACTGTTCTCTGATCTCTTTGTAGAGCTGAAGGGAGAAGTATTTTTTTGTTAACAATTCCCTTGTTCCAGTTTTGTTCTGTGGTTGATTTTCTCTCCAGTTTGGTTAGCTGTTAAGCAGTGGTAACAGTGTTTTAAAACTCATTATCCCTCAGTGGTAAATATAGCCGCCCCGAAATTAGAAATTAAACATTTTGACAATGCAAGTTAAAATTCAGAAGATAAAATCTAAATGTATACCAGATAAGCACAAATACTTGAGAATTTTTCTTGAACTACTAAGGTTACCCTTAGCCTTATTTACAAACACCCACCCTTAAAACAATCCTTGGATGATCTTGTATCCCAGCAGTGGGCTGCTTCAAAGTTATCTTAAGTCATGCTCTGCAAGAAAAGCAATCTAGAGTTTTTCTCTCTTATTTCTACCCTCGTTTCTCCAACATGGAGATTGTCCTGGCTGTGTAAGAAGAAAGACGAGATGTGATTTAATTACTCCACAGCTTTAATAACTCATCTGGGAACAGTGACAATTAACTGTACTGTACAGTTCATCAATCTTCCCTGAATCCTGGATTTTTTTTAACAGGTCTTCTCAGCAAGATAGGGTACATGTGCTTTTTCTTTTCCATTTGATCACACCATTGATACCAGGCAGCTTCCCCCAACTCGAGTAATGTTTCCCAATCATTTTTGGAAGTAACAGTGATGGAGGTAGAGGGAAATACTTGAAAATTCACAATCTTTGGTTTTCCAGGCAAACTACCTCTGCAGTGGTGAAGAAAGGCATATTCAAATGAAAATTGGAAGTGAAGGGTGAATATTCTTAGTGTTGCATTCAAGAGATTACTTCATAAAACATTAGTGATGCCAGTTAAACATGGGAAAATTTCTTGTACTTCCTTTGTACTTCCAACATACTGGGACCTCACCACATTTGACACTGAATGAACAGTACACCTTTTTTTTTGCAAAGGTAAAAAACCATATGTTATTTGAGTAACTGATTTTTAAGTCTAGGGTCTCTGGTAGTTCTCTGAGAGACTCAAATTGTGTAGCCTGAAAAAAACCAAAACATTTTTGTGGTAACTTTGGAGGACCCATTGTGAAAGGCCTCACTTTGCTCATTTGTGGATATATGTCTGATAACAGACAGTTCCTGCTGTGGAGAGTTTATAGTCTGAAGAGCCAAACCAGATACAGGCAGAGAGACAAAAGTCACAGAAGTACTGGCTGCACAACATTTGTGGAGATCTTGGTCCCTTGCATCTCCAGACTTCTATGTAGGCACAGACTAGTACTAGTTGTTCACTAGGACACACATGATTTGGAAATTCAGTTGCTAAACACAGTATAGATCAGTAAATCATGACTGCAATTGCTTAGTGATGATAAAGTCCTTATAGTTTTGAAACTGAAGGTTTCTGAATGATTCACTGATGTAAATGGCCTTATCAGCATTCAGTACCTTTGTAGCTCAGGCACTCAGATGTCTATAGTGAGGTATCTCTGAAGTGTGACATCTGACCCAGAGAACTGATTTTGGCATAGGGCCATCTACCTATCTCATAAAACACCTACCATAGTCTTACAGGTTATAAGGCTGAAAATGCTTCGTGTTCTCCTTTAAGCTTTAGAAAAATATGGCTGTGTAGATTTGTCTGTGTTATCTTACCTTTATTAGAAAATGGTAGACTATATATTTGATTAAAATAACCAATCAAGATGAGTCATATTGTTTGGTTGCTGTTTCAGTGCTGACGTTCTAGTTTTGGTGCTGTTTGGCATGGCTTCTTTATCTAAGCAGTGAGAGAAGGTGATCAGGTCTGTTCTAAGAAACTGCATGTATCACTGTGACTTAAGTTTGTCCCGTAAAGATTAGATGAATCATCTGAAAGTTAGAATTATTCACTGCTCTTCAAGTTCCTCTGCAGTATTTGGTTGTAATAAAATAGAGAATGAAATTTGTTAGCTTCTGTTTGGCAACTTATGTTATTGAATGATTAAATTAGAGCAAACAGTTTCAGAATTGAAGATTAAAGGCAGATATAATTATTATTACTGGATGGCAAAACAGTACCTTCTATAGAAAAGCATGAAAAAACATTTTGCATACCCCATATTTCTAATGGTTGGATAGTAGATTCATCTTATCGACCCTTATCTTTGTGAAAGGTAAGTGTCTAACTGGCTGATCCATAGTCAGTGATGTACATTCAGAGTAGGAGTTCTTCCATTTTGAGATAGGCTGAACCACAGTCTGGAGGTGTCATTTCTCAGCCAACAATAGAAGGAGCCTAGACAACAAGAGCACGTTAGAGTTAGGTGAGGTGGATCCTACTTTATGACTCTCGTTGTATGAAATGGCATTTCTCATCTTCCATACATTTAACTGCAGCTGTGAGAGTTGCAGAGATAATTGTTCGTCAGGTATTATCTTTCTTCTTCCTGCAAAGCATGCAAGGGGATCTTAGGACTGTGTTTTTCATCTGTCACTATTATGCGCCAGCTGCATCAAAGAAAAGGCAATGCTAACAATGTAAAGGGAACAGCGAGAGGAAACTGAAGAAGCTCTTACAGGATCCACTGTTCTGAATATCATGTGAAAGACACCTCCACCTGTTTTCCTGTGCTAGTCCAGGGTTTGATGCTGAGAATGATGGGGAAAGGTTTCTGTTTATTTGAGTGTGGGTTGGAGAGTGGGAGCCAGACAGGGGTCAGAAGGGAGAAAAGGGGTAAGAGAGCAAAGATCCCAAAAAAGCTGAAGAAAGGAGCCCAAGCTCAGTGTGCTGAGATTGGACAGAGAACCTTAAGGGAGAGACAGGGAATCGTCAGGAATGGGGCACAATAATTGGCATGCATGACTGAAGATGAAGAAAAAGACATATTGAGAGAGAAGATGGGAACAACTGAGCAAGGAGATTCTTCCCACAAGGAATAGAACAAAGAGCTTAGATTTCATGGCTAACATGAATGATGTTGGTTAAAGAAAATGTGTCTGAGATGAGAGGTTTGTGGAGTGCAGTGTTGGAATAGCAAATAGGACTAGGAGGAGGAGACAGTAGTGGGGAAGATGAAGCATTTTCAAAATTTCAAGAGGAAAGATGCAAGATGCAATGTACATTTTAGTGGAAGAAGCAGCAAGTTTGTTCTTACTAGAGCAAATTTCCTCCGTAAAGCCTGGGGTGGGATTCAACATGCAAAATTTGCTCTTATCAGCAACTGTTTGTGAACCCTTGATATGCTGTCTGTCATCTTCTGCCCTGAATGTCTTGGTAGATTATAATTTACTAAGGCTACAAGGTGTTTTGTTTGCTTTCAAGGGGTCAATGGGTTGAATTAAATCACCCATCTCTTATGGCTGCCATATTCATCTTCCCATTTTGCTTTTTCCTTTGTTGCTTTTATGTTACACTACGAAGCTACATACAAGTCATTAAATTAAAGGAATATTACTTATATCACAAAATCAGGAATTCCAACATGGAATTCTTTGTGCCTGTCCATTATATGATGGTCTTTAATGATATGATCCCATGCATTCATCCCTTCCTTGTGTGATGATGTGAAGAAACAGACATGCAGCTGTAATATTTCTCTATCTCTCCCCCACTTTCTTCTTTTATAATAGTCTGTCACCCTCTTGGCCAACTTTTGCTTCATTGACAGGGAGGTAGAGGTCTTAGTGATAAAAGTTTCTGTATTTCATTAAAATACATAATGAAGAAGACAAAATATCTCTCTGCTACCATAGAAGGGGATTTTAAAGACTGAACTCATCTTCTAGATAATAAAATACCTGCTAGGAGAGCGGCTTTTTATAAATGGCCCCAGAAATGAGGAATTCTTCAGTCACAACTCCCACCTTTTAATATACTTTAACCACAAAAGTGCAAACATGTAGGAATTTTTGCAGTGTCATTAATTACATTGAACCTAGAGCTCTTACTACTTGGAGCAACTCAACACTACCAATATAGAAGGTTTTTTTTTTTTTTCTTGGTGTGTGACTTGCATCTGCTTTTCAGAAAGGCAAGTGTGTGTCCATGCTAACAAATGCAGTTATAGATATTGCTTGGAAACACTAACTGTGTAAAGTAGATCTGATATTAAATACTCCGAAAAGGTGTTCTCTGAAAATGGGTTCTCAGGCTCTCTAGACTGTGCACGTACAGCTAGGGACACTAAATGGGTAGTCGCTGTTGGTAGTGGACAAGACTATCTCTTCACCTTGTCAGAACTGTTGTAAAATACATTTTCTTAATACTAATGAAGCACTTGGATATTCTAATGAGCACCAGAGAAAAGTCCAGGAGGAAATTAATAATCTGTCTGCAGAGCTGGGCTTCAACAAAGCCAATACGTGGAGCAGGGGGGCCACGCGTTGAACTCGAAGATGAGAACCAGGCAGTGATAAACTACTTGTGAAGGACATACTGTCCATCCCGTGGGTGGTGCTGGATGAAGCCGGGGTCTTGCAGGAAAATAATGGCGTGTTACTTTTTAGGCGTCTAGAAGCAGATGGGAGTTACACGTGCAATGCCACACAGGCAACCATAACTTTGCCATGCCTGTCTCTCGTGGGCTTGATGTTACTTTCAAACTGTCCTTTCTCTTGTTGTGTTATTCATGTTCTAACAGTTCTGTGTGTGCATAGATGTGTAATGCTTCATAGACTGTGCATGACATTTTTGTTTTACACTTGTGACAAAAAAGCATACCTACTCTCAAATCCTTACAAGTAAAATATTACAATTTGAGATGAGAGAGGATAAATTAATGACCTACTGCTACAGACCAGGTAGTTGCAGTTTATAAGGGACTTTTGTGACTGCTGTTCCACAGATGAATAGCTGGAGGACAGAGTGATTAAGCAGTGGTGGTTGATTTTTCTCTATCCCTTTGTTCAGC
This sequence comes from Machaerirhynchus nigripectus, assembly GCA_013397975.1. NCBI lineage: Eukaryota > Metazoa > Chordata > Aves > Passeriformes > Dicruridae > Machaerirhynchus > Machaerirhynchus nigripectus. The sequence goes on along the minus strand of VZRQ01003972.1, from coordinate 943,046 downwards.
GATATTGTTGACACTGTGTTCTGTTGCCTAATGATTTAGAAACCTGCTTGCATGCCATTAAAATTTTAATTACTGACTCCTCAGTAATGAGACAACTTGATGGACCATGGGTATTTTATTGGTTTAAGGTGCAATTCGTTCCCAGCTTCCTTTGGGCCCACTCTGCCATTTTTTCCTGCTTCCGCTGAAGTGAAGAGAGGTCTTGTTGAGAAGTTGAGAAGAAAGCCTTTTTGGCAGTAAACCCAGCCTCTGATAAACAAGTCTGCTATTTCTGCAGCCATGCTCTTGATCTACGAAGATGGCAATGATCACTCTTGGGCCACACTTTTATTTGCTGTTCTCCATCAAGGTTGTGCATGTATAGTTTTTCAGTTTGTGGTGGAATTCATGGTTAGCCTGGCAAAACAGACTCTATAGTTGGTCTCCATCTTCATGCCTGCATATAGTTTCATGAGTGGTTGATAAAACGTCTGGGTTTATGAAAGTATTCCTGATCATTCTATTCCTCAGTGGTTGAGGGAGATTGTGGAAGACAAATGCCTAGTCCTCAAGAAAATACTCAATAACTCGCAATCAGTGTGGGTGTTTGAATCATCCTATACTGCTGAAGTCCACAGAACCTCATGTGATTCTGTTGCACTCTGGTGCTGATCTGTTTATCCTGGAAACTTGCTCCAGATCACATCCCTAATCAGCAGCTCTGCTCAAAATGCAAAGCTGCTTGGAGTAGAAATGGGCCTTCCTGGGAATCGCCTCCAGGGCATGTTTTTCTGTCTTGATTCTCTGGTGTCTGGTAAGATGCTGTCTCTGATCAAAGTTTTTTTTCTGGTGGGATGCTTATTACACCTTGATCCTTAATACTTTCTGTATGATGTAGAGAAATTATTCTGCAACCTTGATGTTAGAGGGTTGTTAATGCAGCATCTCTTCCACCTAGCTGCTGCCTTTTCCTTGGTAGAAATCTAGTATAGAAACTCCTGCCTCAGACAAAAATGGTTTAATCCAATCAATGAGTTTCAAAGATAAGTAGAAGAGATACCAAATTCCTTTCAGCCTTCCCTTGATATTATTCAGCCTTGTTTCCCTCAGGAATAAGGCAAAAGAATGTTGTATTATGGGAGGAGAGCCATCCCTCTGAGTACAGTTATGTATTACATTATCTTGCATCACAGCATGCATCCTGGCATCCTGGGTTTTGTCCTGTTAGCATAAAACATTAATAGGCTACCAAAAATGCTAGGAATCCAAATTTGAGCTTTTTTTTTTCTGTCTTCTTTCCATTTATCTTGAAGTTTATACTTGTAACTGGAGATGCATGAGCTAAATAGTTCAAGCTGTAATGTGTTGCCCTGGTAAGTTTTATGACATATTATGAATTAACATGTTCTGAGAGTCTTGTGTAGACGGAAGTATGAACTCAGCTAGTGAGTTAAAGCACAAGGGAAAGTTAAAATTCAAAGTGTGGTCCAGCTATTTACCTGCATTTTTTGCACTGCCTTTTCTGTAGGACTCCTGCTTAGTTGAGTGTATTCATTAGCCTTATGTAAGGTCCTGCCTGTAGGTTCTGGCACAGATGCATTTGGATACAAGTTATGAAGATGGCGTTGGAATGGCCTTTGACAAGGGGGAGTGTGTGTGACTGCTGATGAAAAAACAGGTTTTTGTGGGAAATAGTGAAGGTTAGGAGAGCATAAATATCTTTTCTTACTTCTTTGATGAGAGAATTTGAAGCTCTCTTGGAGTATGCAGACCCATAAGAGTGATTTATATGATAATAGATGGAATGGGGGGGGGGAGATGGAGGAATACAGGTGAGATAATACACAAATATTAATCAATTATTGACTTTTTTTACATAATTTCTTTATGCACTTGTATATTCTTCTTTTTCAGCTGAATTGTGGTATGCAGTAATTTTTATGTAAACCAAAGGGCAGGAATCTTATACAGGCCATCATTTGATCCAGTGCAAAGAAATTGCTCTGGATGGAGATGTTAAAATTTTTAAAATGTATTGAAGGAAAAGAAAGAAATAGAAAACTTCATGTGACAAGAAATGTGGACAGATAAATGGTGAAAATGCCAAGAAGTGAATTTGGATTCCTGCTGCTTCCTTGATTGGCAGGTAGTTGTAAAAAAAACATACAGGGATACTGTGCTTTGAAAAGTCGGTGAGCAAATGCAGGCCACGGCACAGAGCTCAGTTCAGCTGTTTCTGAAATTACATAGACACCCCTGATTTGTGCCAGTTAGATTGCTCGTTCAAGGCTTTGGTTAATATCAAAAGTAGTGCGTGTACTTTGATGTTAACACTCTTTAATGTCCAAGTTTACATCTTTGTTTCCGTGATTTTTGAAGATAAGACCCAAAAGAGAGGGAAGTACGTAGTTCAGTGCAGCTGACAGTGGTAACCTTACTGCTCTGGAAAAGATTTTTGTCTAGTCTTTAGAAAGGAGTTGCAACAAGCAAGCCCAATATGTATTCTGCTGTGAGAAGGCTGTGGACTGTCAGTCTTTTTGCCATGAAAAAACTGCGATTTCTAATGGGAATTTCTTCTTTAAAGCTAGCTGGTTTTGATGTTACAACTCTGGTGCATCTGAAACAGCTAATTGAATTTTATAGGACAAATGTGTTAAACCTCATATCCTCTGCAAGGAGGATATGTTAGGACAACAAATGATTGTGGCACACTTGACAACGTAGTCATGATAACTGGAAGTACCTGGAGGTATCTAGAATACAAGTTGTCTTCTAGTTTTCATGTTTACAAGACTTGTGGTAAAACTGGTATGAACAATGAGATTAGCATAAAAGTATTATCCTTAATTTGATGAATTTGACAGTATGATGTGGGAGGTATCTGTATTGTGGTTCCAAAAGGCTATCGTTTATAAAGGAAAGAAATGAATTCTTGTTGGTGCCAGCAAGATGGAACTTCTGTCCTGCACTGGGGAAGAAAGAACATGGCTGCTATTTGGAGAAAAAGCTTCTTCGAGTATTTAGCAACATGGTGAGATGCTGGTAAATCAGGTCCACTGTTATTCAGTAATTCAGGATGTTTGTTAAAAGCCATGATTCAACACTTCAGGTAGTTAAGTTATGAAGAGGGGGGAGCAGTGTGTTTTGGATGAGATTTCTCTGCTGCTGGTAGAATAGAAGGGTCTGGATGGATAGGCCTCTTGAATTCAGGGCAATAACACCTTAAAGGTTAATTTATTAATTTTCTTCTGATTTGATGTGTTTTTTTCTTTTTTTTCCTCTTGCCTTCAGAGGGACATGATAAATAGTTATTAGTCAACAGTTATGTATTTGTGGACAAGTTCTGCAAGTTCTGGACAAGCATTTTATGTAATAGAAATGGGAGGCATGCTGTTTTTTCAGAACTGGAACATTTAATATGCAGGGTGATTTGTAGGGCAGCTTTGGGCTAAATCTTCAACACATTTTGACTTCAAATCTAAGTGGATGTTTCTGTATATAAATCAAATGGACCTTGAATCCTTCAATTATACTGTGCTTATTTGCTGTATAAAAATCTTTTTTCTCTCATGAAATCAGTTATCAGTATTTTATGCATTTGGTGAGTGAAGAAGACAAAGTTGTGCTGACTAGTTTTGCATTCCTCTGCAGCACACACAGAAGTCGTGGAAGTGATTGTAGTGCTGGGTATTACACAGTAACTTTTTTTCTCTTTTGCTTTGTATATAGCCAAATGAACTTTGCAGGTGATTCCTTTTCCCTTCCCCAACCTTCCTTCCATACAAATCATGCTTATTTAATGTTTTGGAGGGGTGAAACTTAGTTTATTTTTCTTTGAAATGGATGTTGCCTGAAAATCTAGGTAGCCAAGAATAAGAGTGAAAAAAATAATAGGGAAACATTGAAATCTCCTTCTGCCTGATTGTGCATAAATGAAACCAGCAAAACCCGATTAACAGCTTAAGAATACCCTTTTTGAGCTTGCATGGCTACTGTAGTAGGAGGAGACTGCTGATTTAAATTGTTCTGACACTTTCTATGTGAACATAGGAGTGTTTCTCTAAGTTAGCTGTCTTTATGATCTCAGGTGCCCACTGCATTATGATAAATGGAAATATACAATATTGCTTAAGACAGTTACAAGCACCTTGTACTTACATGTATGCAGTTGATCAGTAAAAGCTTGAGCCCAATATTCCACTGTCTTTTAAAGTCTGTTATCCAGCATTAAGGTTAGAAAGAAATGCATGAGTAGTCAAACTCCGAAGTCTCAAAATCAGTTTTGCTCATCTCTGAAACTTGAACAGAAAACATTAACCATCAACTTGTTTTCACCCATAAAGTGATCTGGTTGGCATTCAATTCCTCCCCCTGTGGAGTTGTGTTGAGGAGATGGAAAAAGCTGGTGTGTCTTGGGCTTTCTTGCCTCTTCTCAAATGTAGCAGGCAGGGCTGGCAGACCCTACCAGAGGCAGAGAAGTGTGCAGCGGAAGCAAAGAAGGGAGGAGAGGGGCACTGAGAAGTAAGCTAGTGAGTGGTAGTCAGTTGTCTTAATTCTCCAACTCCACTTGTCGAAAGATCCAAAGCTTTTAAGAGGATTCTGTGCCCTAGGTGAGGGGAGGGGAAATCACGGTATGAAGAATTTGCTCTGTCCTTTTCTTCCACGCTCTCCAATCTCCATCCCTCTTTGCCCACTCATATGCACCCATCCTGAGACCCAGGCTGCTTGCTGTGGCTGTTAGCAGTATTTTTGATGACTGGAATGTGAAGGCAGGAACTATGAGAGGTAGCATGGCAGCATGCACCTCTGCCAGAGGTTGTGTGTCCTCTTTAGTGGAGAAAACTGAGAAGAAAGTGAGCAGAGGGGAGAAAACCAGATTGGTCTTTAGGAAGGTCAAGATCTTCTTAAGGCTTAAGTAGACTTTTTCTTTTGTAAGCAGTGTCTCCAGGCAGGGAAGACAGCTTCTGAATTTTAACTTTAGAGGTAAACAGATGGCGCCAGGTTTGGGGCCTTCAGAACATATTCCTGGCGGAGAATCAGTGCTGATAAAAGGAGTATTTCACAATATCTGTAGATTAGTAGCTCTGCTGTTCTAAACTAATGCACTAATGTCCAGAATATCATTCAAAGGATCAAATAGCTTGGGGTACAGGGCTTGAGAGTTTTCCTTTGTTTGAAAACATCCTTTGCTATAAACCTTATGTTTGTTTTGCTGCATTCTTCTGAATTATTTAGACTACTGATGAGGAAAAGTCTCATTTCTACATTCAGGTATCCAGGCTGCCTGTGTGGACACTTACTTGCAGACATCATGTATCATGCATCTGCAGCTGGCTGGATTTTATGGAGTGTAAGGTGGAGTTGAATTTGTGTGTGCCTGTGACCATACTTTTGTATGCAGAAGTACATACACATCTGCACAGAGAAATGTATGTAGCATTCAAATTTTGTCCTGAAACATTGGTGAAATCATTGTCCAGAGAGTACAGCCATTGTAATTCAGGGCAGAGTAAGCCAAAACACATTTTTAAACAACTGGTATTCTTCAAAGACCAAAAGGACAGGTATATAATGGAAACAGAACTCATACTGCAACTGTGCAAAAGGATGCAGCAATAATTTTGCAACTAAATAGGTGATATCTGCCATCTAAACTGAAGGGTTGCCTGGGCTGTTGCAAACCACTTAGTAATTTGCTAATGATTTCATTTAGCAGTTTGAACCCACCCAAAGAAAAAAGGAAGAAATATAACTCTGTTCGTGTGCAACACTATAAATACCTTTTTTTTTAATTCTCTCAAGCCTAAGGTGTCTGTTCTGTAGATGTTGCAATAGGAGATGGTGCACCAAAGGGTTTGTAACTCCTCTTTCACTCTTTTGTGGCTTTTAAGCATGGCTAATCAAATTTATATCAGGCTTCAAACAGCTTTAAGGCCTGGTCTTGCTGCTGGCTGGGTAGAAAGTGACAGCACAGAATATGTCCCCCAGTGTCTGAGTGAAATGAGGCAGTTACCCTCAGATAGGCATAAACGTGCTATTAGATGGTTGAGAAATATATCCCCCCTCCAAAACCCTCCTGGGAATTTATTGTAGCGCCTTTGATGTAACTAATTAGCCTGCTCAAAGTAAGCAATGACTAACAGTCTAATAACTGGCTAATGGAAGGAACTTCATAATGTTTTTAAATCAGGATCCTTTTGAGAGTTTTACAATAGGCTGAGGAGCCTTTTGCTTCTGAGAAATGGTTGCCAGTAGTCACATCCTGATGTCTGTTGTTGTCTTTAAGTTATATTTGCGTCTCTTGGCTCTTTGAAGAGTCTAGATGTTGAAGAAGGGCAGTGATCCTGGAGATACTCCGAAAGTGCAAAGCTTGAGTTTTAGCCCTGTTCAGCAGACCTTGAGCAAATGTTCTAGTTTGCTGAGGCTGTCGAAAAGTAATTTGCAGTCTTTGCTGAATTTTGTAAGGTAGAACAGTTTTTTGAAAGGGGAAGTGAAAAAGTAAGTTTGTTTTTGAAATAAATATTTTTTTCTCGTTTGAGTTTCCCAATCCTCAAGTAGCAAAATCAAAGCATAAAATTTATTTTGCTAAGAAAGGGAAATGCTTTTGACTACCTTCTAGTTCTGCAAATTTAAAAGGAGAAATGACACGCTACATGTTAATTTTGCCAATTAATTCTACTTCCAAATGTCTTCTACTTCTGCATTATGGCTTTCTTTTTTTTCTTGTCCCCTGGAACTACAAAGCACTTGTACTACTAAGAGCCCCTTTCTCATCAAGCTAATGATACAGCATTTCCACGTGCTAACCAACATATTCAGTGTATTTTTCAGACGGACTGTTTGTGCCCAATGGTTGGAGCATTTCTGATGCTAGACATGAATCCCTCTTGCTCTACTTGCACAAGTAGTTTCACTGAATCCCCAGGATTTCAGTGTGAGTAAAGCAAGCAAAATTTGGGCCTTGTAGGCCCCATGAAGGTAAACTTAAAATCTTGCCACCTGCTTGGCGCCTAGGTGCAGCGTTTAGTTTCTCCTGCCGCAGTCAATGTCGTCACTAACACCTAAACCAGAGTGCTGGGGGCTGCACTCGCCAGTGGTGTTAAGTATCATTGCAATAATCCACTGTCTGCCTTGGGAGAAACACGTAGCCCTGAACTTGGGAAGGGAGAAAATGGTTTTCAGCTGTTTTGATTTAAATAGTTTGTTTTTATTATTTTAAAGCCTGAGTGGAAATGGGCTGGGAGAGGGTTTGTTCAGAAGTGAGGCTCCCACTCCTTTGGCAGCTGACCTTGCAAGTTGCTGAGAATTAGTCCCCCCATTAGCTTCCCAGAGACTCTCAGCCCTGCAGGTTGGGGCTGCGACTGGGCATTGCGGGGGTTCAAGCTCCACATCTTGGCTAGCTGGGCAGCTTGAGGCACACTTGGCCAACAGGATACTGTGGGAATCTGGTTCACAGCAAGCAACTTCCACAGCTCGTTCCGAAGTCATTGAAGACATTCGGATGGCTCAAGTGTCAGGTCAGTAACTTCAGGCATATATCCAAATGTTACTCCCTTTTTTCCCACATTATCCTGCATGATCAGTGAGATGCAGGATCATGTGTAAGGCAGCACAGCCCTGCCTCCTGCCCTCTTTGTCTGCCGTCTGAGGCTGAGTCCTGGGACTGACAAGGAAGTTTCCACAGTACTCTGCCTTTGTGTGTAGGTAGCTGTGTCCACAGCTACCTCTTGTGTTTCCTAAGTAGGATTTTTTCAGCTTATATGAGATTTTTAGCATTTCCCTATAGATCTGATGCAGGGATTTGTAGATTCAGACTCTCAGTTAAATACAGTAGGCGTTTGCTTGTATGAAATTTTAAAAGTGGTTTTATTTTACATGATTTCCTATAAGTCTGTTTAGCTTCAGCCAGTCGGTTTTAGTTGGGAGCAGCTGGGGAGGTAACAAGCACTGTAAATTCATCTGGATAATCAAAAAAATTGAGATACAGACATTGCTGCTAACAAGGCTCTCTCTGATTTAGGGGTCTGAAAAAGTTTACCTGAGCTTTTTAAGCTGCTTCGTGCCATTCTCTGGTTCCCCATCAGTGTTGGGGAAGAGTTACACACAGTTGGAAAAGGCTGTGAGTGATGTTCTCCTGATAGCAATGTGTTGCTGGTTTAGTGTTGGAGCAGTGTGAACTCTGTTCAGGCCCAGTTTTGTCTTGTCCGGGTTGGTGGGAACTCATTGACCCAGAGGAATGCATGATCAGGCTCTGTTTCCAAAGTCATAGGCACGGTATTGATGCTCTGTGTTCTGTCCTCCTCTCTACTGTCAAAAAAGGAACTGAACTGAGCTGTGCAGTAGATGCAGCAAAAAAAGAATGTATGTCTCATTTGAGGAAAATAAAGGGGTGTGCAGGGAGTATTAGGCAGGTATTGTAGGGATTGGGTCCCCTCTCTCTTTCGTTGATAAATCCTTTTTCTTCCAGTGAAAGCTAAAGTTGGCAACAAAAGAATATAAGATGTTTTTCAAAACAAACAAATAGAACTACAAGAGAGCTGTGTATTCATATTCCAAAGGTCGTAAATCAGTTCTTGGAAAATACTATACATAGGATAATGGAAAAATAACTAAGCTAAAAATCCGTTGCAAGTGGGAATAGAAAACTATACATTTTCAGTTGTAAACTCAGATAATGTATGTTATTTATAAGTACAGAAGTCTTGTATAAGGTATGTCTAAGCATTGCAAATAACATGAGTAGTATTGTTATCTAACAGATTTTGTAGCCTCTTGTGTGATTGGAGTCTATTTTTAAAACCAATTATGAGCATCAGCTCTCAGATCTGTGTTAATGTTTCCAGAGTGCTTCTTGTGCAGTTGCTTCAAATGCCAGAAAACAACAAACTTGGGACCAACGGTGTCCAATTTAAACTACTGTACTCACCCCAAAGCAAAATTTTGCTTACAACATATGCTGTTTTTAAAAGCAGGCACAGTCCTACAGGTCTGTTTCCTCCTACTTTGCTCTTAAGGTGGTCAGAGAGTAGTGAAAAGCGTGTATATGCAGGAAGGTGCAGGTACAGGTGTCCTAATGAGCCTGGCAATTGCTCTATTGCATCATTTCAAGGAAGAAAATATCAGGTGTCAAAAACTTAGACTTTCTTAAATGGGAAGGAAATTGCTTTCTTACTTAGGTATCTGTTCTGTTAAGAATCTAAGTAGTCAATCTTTTTTACATTCCACCTTCCCCCTTCCTTCTGGCTCACAGCACCTAAAATGCTACTTTTCTGGGAAAGACTGATATTCTGACTTCAGTTTTTGTAATTTAATGATGAAGAGTTTCCTTAGTAAACCAAATTTAGAGTACTAGAATGCTTATCTTATATCCAGACCTTGAACATAAAAGGCATTTTATACCAGCAATTGTTCATTTAATGAGCAATTGCAGAGTGCAGGACGGTTAAGGGATTGAGCTATATGCACCATTATTGCAAGAAGTATTCTGAAATACCAGAAATAGGACGTAAGCTCTGATCAGGGGGACTGTGAGCACAATTACCTTCTTTTCAAATCCTTCTGTGACACTGCGGGAGGAAAAAGGACTTTGAAACTTGAAAGGAAAGAGCTTGCTTTCAACCTCAAAAGCTAGGAGGAAAGGGCTCTGAAATTTGCTCAGTATTCCCAATTCACCATTAGCCTGTTTCTTCCTTTAGCCTCAAGGCATTCTCCGCTTTTTGAAAAGATGTTAAGAAATTCAGTCACAATAGAGAGCCTAGTTTTGAACATGTTTCACTCGGTCCATTGAGGTCTGGTCTTCAGCCTTTGTGTGGGGTGAATTGAGCTGAGCAGCAATCTGGTTGGGGAGAGGTGAATGAGCAGTCTCTGTGCAGTCACAAATTCTGGCAAAGAAAAGATTACCCTTTCCTTTATTTTACAATATGCATTCCTGTACAATCCTGCTAGTGGCAATATGCAGAGCCGAGCTTGTGCTTAGGTCAGTATGGAGCACTTGGTTTATAGCAACTCTTGTTAAGTTTGTCTTGTAATTGAAGCTGCTGTTGACCTTGCTTGGAGACCATTTGTAAAACCGTTTATTTAGCATAAACTGAAATAATAAACCCTCCTTCTCTCAGGCTGATTGTGATAGGGTGACATTAGTTTGATTTAATGATTAGCCGCCTGACCCCTCAGCTAGAGAGAGCCGCTTGAATAGGGAGAGTTCACTAGGAAGCACACAGGAAGAATACTAATGAGCTTGTTAAATTTAGCATGGCACCAACCACTTTTAATTCCTCTAATGGGAGAAGCACTGCCTCTGAGAGAGAGGGAGGGAGATGGGGGAGGGGGGGAGAGAAGGGAGAGAGAGGAAAAGAGGGAGGAATGCCCATGTCCTGGTAGCCAGAGAATTTTGGTCAAGAGAAGAGAAGAGCTTAGAGGGAACATCAGCCAGGGTCTCTTGGACTGAGTTGTAAGTATCTTGTTTTTTCTCTTATCCAGCTGAGGTGTGTTGTCAGATCTCTCATGAGACAGTAATGCTCACTGGAAGTTGCAAGCAGAAATATGGTAATGAAACTTAAAATATAAAGAGATTTAACTGGGCTCGTGTTGTCTTGTTTAAGCAGGGGTGTCTCTGAAGTGTGCTGGGATTGACTTTCAGTGTGTTCTATCAATAGATTTCAACTTTTTTGCAGTTGCTGACTTCAGGTGGTTTAAAATGAAATAGCTTCTACTTTGTCTTGGTCTGTGATTAAAAAAAGGCAAAAAAGTTCAACAGGTAAAGAAAGTTTAATGGATTTTTGCATTAGGCTTTGGCTTGTGCTGATTTTTTTAAACTTTCTGAGTAAATTAGCTGTGCAAGTAAAAGTGTGTTTATTCAGGCATGCTGTCCAGTGTGAGTTTTTTGAGAAAGCTTTTTGATTAAGTGAGAGAGGTGCTCCATTAAGTGAGGTGCTCCATTAAGTGAGGTGCTCAGCACTTCTAATAGAAAGGGCTTCTGATCAAAAAGCAGGACTAAATCAGGTATTTCTCAGTGGATGTGAGAAGCCTGGATTAATGTGATCATTCAAGACTGGACACTTCTAACGTGTGTCTCTGGCTATTGGCTTGTTAAGTCAGAGTAAGGGTGTGTGTGAAGAAAGAGAAGCTTATGCAGATTGCTCTTGGGCATGATAACTTTCCTTATTTAACCTTTCATTCTTACACTGGCAAAAGGTGGGAGGAATTATACTGGAGTTGGTGGGCTGCCACCAACTTAATCTTTCGCTTTGGCATTTGTCTCTCTGCAACATTTTAATAGATCAGATGTTTCTTTTGACCCTAAAGCTGGCCACTTCTAAAACGTGAGCAGAGCAGTAAGAGAACAGTTTTCACTTATTTGGCTGTAAAACCCCTTTGGCAGATGCTGCTGGAGAAGTGGGCTGTTTGCTTACATTTTTGCTTTAGAAGCCCACTTGTTGCCATGGTGGACAGTGTGTTTCTGTCAATAATTTGGCCTGGCGCGCCTTGCCCGCACTTACTCTTGAAACTTTATTGAACGATTCAGTTGAACCAGAACAAGATTAGACAGCTTTCCCCTTTTGGCACGCTAGATTGGCTCCCCTGCCGTGAGAGTCGGCAGCATTACTGCAAGAGGAGTTTCCCGCTCGGCACTGGGGGAGCTCCTGCAAACTGCTTGGCTCTTAGTGTCCTAGAGCATGGGTGCTATCAAAATTCTCATCTGCCCCCTATCAAAAGCAACCCAGTGGTGCGAAGTAAATGCTTAGCGAGTTGTTTGGCTGATGAATAAGCCTTATTATTATTGCAAAAATGCCATCATGTTTTAGTTAAATACTTCTGGGGCAATTTTTGTGTGGCAGAAAACATACAGAAACTTTTGACTTGTAATGGCACATGGCAATAACTTCATAGTGGGGAGAGAGATCGTTGATGCAGAAGGAAAAATTGTTTTGTTTTTTTTTTTCTCAAGTAACCAAAAAAGGGAAAAGCTTATTAAAACAAACCAATTTTTTTCCTTCAGTTTCTAAGTTACTGAAAGTAAGTTTTGAATTTCATTCAGCAATTTGAAAAATCAGCCTTTTCCATAACAGTCACTAGAACCTTGATTCATGACACGTGCATGTTTTGAGAAGGAAAGTATGAAAGTGGAGCCTGCAGACAGATGTCAGCTTCTTGTTGTATCCCAGGATGGCAGGTTTAACAAATATTATCTTTATATGGAAGAGTAAAAGAACTGAAATCCTATCTGATCATCTGAGTGATTATACAGCCCCACAAATCACTCTAGCTTTCTTCTTTCCGAACTGTTGTAGCACTGGTTAGCTTGCTCTACTTAAGCGTCTGTCAGAATTTCAAATGGAGTGTAATACCCTATTTTTATGGGAGTTTACGTCTCATCAGCGAAAGTTCACTCTAGGTTGAAATTTAACATAAAAGACTCTGACTAAAGAGAAACCTGATGGAAAATATATCTTTGGGGTGATTTATTATTATTTTTTTTTTAACTTATACAAGCGGGTTTCTAAAAACCTCATATAAGTTTTAAAGTTTTAGTCCCTGTTTTGCAGTTCTCTAACTAAAACCAGCTTCAGTGTAAAAAGTTGAAACCTTAAACCCTGCTAATCCAGAGCAGGGACCAGTGCCTGTGCATATTAATAAAAAGTAGAAAAGGGCAAAGGGTTTAAACTCTGTAATGTTGCTGTCTATTTCCATTAACTCTTTCTCCTCAGACCCAACCCTGGAAAAGCTCTGTATGTAGAATTACTGCTGGCTGTAAAAGAATTCCGTACCTGGAAGAAGCTGATAAGTCAGCAAACCCTGTTTGCTATAATACTTGGAGATAGAAAAATAATTAGATGCTCAATAGGCTATGCTGCTGAGTTTTTGTGTTGTTGCTGCTTGGGAGGAGAGGGGGCAGGGAAAAAACTGGTGAGCATTTCATTCAAAGCAATGGTATATCTAGTTTACACAAAAAAATGGCCAGGTATCCATACGTACAGAGCCTGTTTCTAATCTAATTCGTATAAAGTCACACAGGTTGAGTTACGCTGGTGTCAGGCTTGCTGAAAGTAAGCAGCTCACCTGGTGAGTTGCTGGCTGCTGCTTTTGCTGTCTGAACAAGCACACCAGGGAAAGGTACAAGTGAAAACTTCACCCTGACCTCAAATCTCTGACAACTGAAGGGCAAGCTTGGCACTGGTGTCACTCATTCTTCCTTGCATGTGGGTTGTAGACTAAAAACACTATAGTTTTATTTCCTAAGGGTGTTTTCATTTCCTTTTCTAGTTACCATTTTTGTGCTCAGCATTTAATAATTTGAGATTCCTTGTGTACTTCTAGAACTACAGAGCAACTTTGAAATGAAGAGTCCTTATCAGTACTTCTTCAAGATGTATTTGTATACACTTGCATGTGCAGCATGGTTGATGGACAAGGCTGTACCCCGGAGCATTGGTGTTGGCCAAGGATTACAGCCAGCAATCAATCATGGCTGTTTAGAGAATCATCTCTGTTTTAAACCAATTATGCAACTGAAGGAGAGCATTTACATTAGAGACTTTCGTACCTAACAATGCCAGTCTACCACATGGGATGTGTGAAATGTACCTAGGAACATGCATCTTGATTTTGAGGAGCAGAACCATTTTGTCTGGTTTTTGAAGGGTGTGTGTAGTCCTTAGGGGTTAAAGTTCATACAGGAGCAGAGGGTTGTTTTAGCACCTAGTCCTGGAGCTGTCTGCAAGGAAGGCTGGTGGAGCCACAGTCAGGAGGCTCTTTTCCCCTTACAAGTGGTACCACAGGCCTAGAGGCTTACTCCAAACTAGGGCTTGGGTTTGACCCTCTTAGTTATTATTACTACTGCCCCCC